>CM040396.1:99166142-99491142 GCA_022702515.1 Ilyophis sp. 1 JC-2022 | reverse complement strand
TCTACTGCGTCCTGTCTCCTGTGTGCAGTGTACTGTGTCTGAATCAGAGCCCTATCTACTGCGTCCTGTCTCCTGTGTACAGTGTACTGTGTCTGAATCAGAGCCCTATCTACTGTGTCCTGTCTCCTGTGTACAGTGTACTGTGTCTGAATCAGAGCCATATCTACTGTGTCCTGTCTCCTGTGTACAGTGTACTGTGTCTGAATCAGAGCCCTATCTACTGCGTCCTGTCTCCTGTGTGCAGTGTACTGTGTCTGAATCAGAGCCCTATCTACTGCATCCTGTCTCCTGTGTGCAGTGTACTGTGTCTGAATCAGAGCCCTATCTACTGTGTCCTGTCTCCTGTGTACAGTGTACTGTGTCTGAATCAGAGCCCTATCTACTGTGTCCTGTCTCCTGTGTACAGTGTACTGTGTCTGTATCAGAGCCATATCTACTGCGTCCTGTCTCCTGTGTACAGTGTACTGTGTCTGTATCAGAGCCCTATGTACTGCGTCCTGTCTCCTGTGTACAGTGTACTGTGTCTGAATCAGAGCCCTATCTACTGTGTCCTGTCTCCTGTGTACAGTGTACTGTGTCTGAATCAGAGCCCTATCTACTGCGTCCTGTCTCCTGTGTGCAGTGTACTGTGTCTGAATCAGAGCCCTATCTACTGCGTCCTGTCTCCTGTGTGCAGTGTACTGTGTCTGAATCAGAGCCCTATCTACTGCGTCCTGTCTCCTGTGTACAGTGTACTGTGTCTGAATCAGAGCCCTATCTACTGCATCCTGTCTCCTGTGTACAGTGTACTGTGTCTGAATCAGAGCCCTATCTACTGTGTCCTGTCTCCTGTGTACAGTGTACTGTGTCTGAATCAGAGCCCTATCTACTGTGTCCTGTCTCCTGTGTACAGTGTACTGTGTCTGAATCAGAGCTCTATCTACGGCATCCTGTCTCCTGTGTACAGTGTACTGTGTCTGAATCAGAGCCCTATCTACTGCGTCCTGTCTCCTGTGTGCAGTGTACTGTGTCTGAATCAGAGCCCTATCTACTGTGTCCTGTCTCCTGTGTACAGTGTACTGTGTCAGAATCAGAGCCCTATCTACTGCGTCCTGTCTCCTGTGTGCAGTGTACTGTGTCTGAATCAGAGCCCTATCTACTGCGTCCTGTCTCCTGTGTGCAGTGTACTGTGTCTGAATCAGAGCCCTATCTACTGCGTCCTGTCTCCTGTGTGCAGTGTACTGTGTCTGAATCAGAGCCCTATCTACTGCGTCCTGTCTCCTGTGTACAGTGTACTGTGTCTGAATCAGAGCCCTATCTACTGTGTCCTGTCTCCTGTGTACAGTGTACTGTGTCTGAATCAGAGCCCTATCTACTGCGTCCTGTCTCCTGTGTGCAGTGTACTGTGTCTGAATCAGAGCCCTATCTACTGCATCCTGTCTCCTGTGTACAGTGTACTGAATCAGAGCCCTATCTACTGCGTCCTGTCTCCTGTGTGCAGTGTACTGTGTCTGAATCAGAGCCCTATCTACTGCATCCTGTCTCCTGTGTACAGTGTACTGTGTCAGAATCAGAGCCCTATCTACTGTGTCCTGTCTCCTGTGTGCAGTGTACTGTGTCTGAATCAGAGCCCTATCTACTGCGTCCTGTCTCCTGTGTGCAGTGTACTGTGTCTGAATCAGAGCCCTATCTACTGCGTTCTGTCTCCTGTGTGCAGTGTACTGTGTCTGAATCAGAGCCCTATCTACTGTGTCCTGTCTCCTGTGTACAGTGTACTGTGTCTGAATCAGAGCCCTATCTACTGCGTCCTGTCTCCTGTGTGCAGTGTACTGTGTCTGAATCAGAGCCCTATCTACTGCGTCCTGTCTCCTGTGTGCAGTGTACTGTGTCTGAATCAGAGCCCTATCTACTGTGTCCTGTCTCCTGTGTACAGTGTACTGTGTCTGAATCAGAGCCCTATCTACTGCGTCCTGTCTCCTGTGTGCAGTGTACTGTGTCTGAATCAGAGCCCTATCTACTGCGTCCTGTCTCCTGTGTGCAGTGTACTGTGTCTGAATCAGAGCCCTATCTACTACATCCTGTCTCCTGTGTACAGTGTACTGTGTCTGAATCAGAGCCCTATCTACTACATCCTGTCTCCTGTGTGCAGTGTACTGTGTCTGAATCAGAGCCCTATCTACTGTGTCCTGTCTCCTGTGTACAGTGTACTGTGTCTGAATCAGAGCCCTATCTACTGCGTCCTGTCTCCTGTGTACAGTGTACTGTGTCTGAATCAGAGCCCTATCAACTGTGTCATGTCTCCTGTGTACAGTGTACTGGCAGATGTTTGCTTTTTAATGTGCACTGTTTACTAGGCAAAAAAATATCCAATATATTTCCAACCATACTGTGGAAGTGACTTATGTCCCACCCACTGTGGTCACGTGTTGTTTTTGTTGTTATTGAAGGAAAACGTCAGCGAAGCTGCGCGTCATATTTATGCGACCAAAATGTTTGCGTACTTCTTGAAACTCAGTGAAACCCCCGGAAGTAAGTATATCATACGGGGGTTTTAAGTATAATGCCTTTAGAGAAAATGTTGCCTACTCAACAAGCATACCTAGTAGTATGGAAGGGTGCTGATTTGGACACAGCCCTCATGTGTCAGATACCAGGAAGGCCTGCAGCTCCATGGACAGTGCCAGCCTCACTCACGGACAGGGTGGCAGCTGTGGCTAATTGTCAATCACACAGCTGCTGCCAATTGCCTCGTTAAGGGCCTATATAAAGGCTTGACTCAGGGGGTGTGAAAGCAATATGCTTACTGCAAAATGGCTGATGTGTGAAAAACATATTTTCCAAATCTTGCATCACTAGTTTTAAGAACAAAAGGTGGTAAGCCAAACGTTTTACAGTGTTTGTCTGGCCTGTTTGCCATGTGACACAGTCCTTACATGGAGGGCAGATATTTTTCTAATTTATTTCAATAGAAAGCCTGATTTTTGTGGGCTGACTTGGGCTGTGACTAAATATGATCCCTGTTCCCTGTCCTCTCATACCCCTGTCTACTACGTGCCCTGTCCCGTCACCTCGCAAGCTGGCCGACAGCAACTTCACATTTAAATAAACAAAATAAACATTTCCCAAACAACAACTCACTACTGAAGTAGATAGGTTCATTCATCAATTTGGAATAAAGTGTGGAACAATAATAAAGGCCAAAATAGCCTATTCAGGGGGGGGGGGGGGGGATGGGGGAGAGAGAGTCCTTGGCCGTGCATGCCCGGGGCCCATGGTAGGTAGATCCGGCCATGTTGTTGGGGTACTGTGTATGTGATTTGTGGTTGTGAAATCTCTCTGGCGCGTTCTAATTGTGGTCACATTGACGCACGTGTCCCACTGAGCAAAAGTTTTAAAGTTTTTTAACCTTAACTGGTTAAAAAACTTTCACTTTCAAATCAAAGTTAATCCGGTTTTTCACCTGAACGTGAGACGGCCTTTCACCGACTTTTCAACAAAAACGTTCACTGGGGTGTGCAGTCTATGGCACAGATAACATTGGACAGGTTAGCAATTTCATAAAAACCCCGCTTTACCTCCACCTGGCTTTGCATGTTGTAGGGGAACTGGATGTACGCTGGCATTAGCTGGATTAAGCTGTTCACAACCATTGCAACCCTGGCTACAGACATATAAGCCACTTTAAAGCACATTTCGTTCATTGATTAAAGGTGTGTTTTAATTAGCATAGCCTATGTAAGGTCGAATTTCAATTTTTAGCATTTTAGACAAAATAGTTAGATTACTGGGAGCATTCATTACCCTACATTATGGGTCTAATTAAACAGCTTCATAGCCTACAATTGATGAATAAGTGTAATCTAAAGTGTTTGCTTTTTACAATCATAATTTATTACGTTTGCAATGTGCATTTCAAAGGCTACATTTAGTCTTGTGAATTTAACAGAAAATAAAAATGTATTCATATTCTAATTATCACTCAGAAGCTACATTTAGTGGCATTCTGAATTTACGAACGTGGTACGTGTGGTCTCGAGCTGGGGTAAAATTTGTTCGTATGTGCGAACAAATCTTAGATACGAAAATGTTGATGCCACATTTGCTAATACGAACGGTTTACGTACAAATTCGCTCTGCTCACGTTTCATGAATCAGGCCCGGTGACTCCTATTGTAAGCACTTATAGGACAGACTAAGACAGTACTACTAAGTGAATAAGTACTTGTTGCTATCGTAAAGCTACAAACAAACAAAAAAACATATTCCAGCTGAAGAGACCAGCAAACTTAACAATCAAAGCTGCTGGCAAAACAAGACATATAGGTACTAGAATTCAGTAGCTCTACCTGGTGAAACCACAATGTCAAACCTGCTTAAAATTTCTGAGATACAAGCAGGAAACTTGAAGTGGTTAGAGGGCAGATCATGTGCAAACTAGGGTGAGATGCAAGAACTGAGCATTACCATGAGCGAACTGAGCATTACCGTGAGCGAACTGAGCATTGAGCGAACTGAGCATTACCGTGAGCGAACTGAGCATTGAGCGAACTGAGCATTACCGTGAGCGAACTGAGCATTGAGCGAACTGAGCGTCACCATGAGCGTTCCTTCAGGCAAGAAGGTTTCTTGAGTAAAACCGTAAAAATAAATAATAATTGCTTAATGAAAATTGTAAAATAATTACGTATACAGACACCTGAAGCGACAGACATACTGCCCACTCCCACATTTTGGATTTGTCACATTGTCAAACAGCACAAGATGGCGACAGCAGTCACAATAGATATAGCCTACTTCAGTAGTAATTTTAGGTGGATTCACCAAGACAAAAAAGAAACAAAAATGGTAAGATTACTGTAAAACTATAAAACATTATTGAACACATATACTGTATACCCGGAACATGTGACTTACCATGCTGATTAACGTGCCGTTTGCTGTGGTTTCATTTGAAGAAATCAGATTTTTCACATCCTCCCACGAGTGAATTTTCAAGCACTATAAACAGAATTTTTTTTAATGGTGAGTGAACTGGGCCCAAAAGGTTGAAGGTTCAAATCTCTTATGGGGTACTGCTGCTTGTGGCACTGTTCCAGTACATACTGTATGTCCTGCTATGTCCTGCTATAAAACTAATGTTCCAGCAAATCCTGTGCAAGTTGCTCAGAGGAAAGGACACATTATAAAGTTATATACCAAGCAAATAGGCTTAACAGTAATATACATTTATTTAATTATACTACAGTTAGAACAGAACTGGAAATTGCTTAATATAGGCTATATAAAAATACTTATATCACAAATCAAAATGCTTTTATTTTAGTTTGCCTATATTGTTTTGTTTTTTTACAAAGAATTGAGAAAAAAAAGAAAATGAAGCAACTGAAATTATTATTTTTTTTTTTAAAAAAATTTTTTTTTTACAAAAAATGACACCAAGAAACTACATCGAAAGTTATTGTTTCTTTTCAAATATGCAGAATGTACCTGGGGTTCATTATTTCTGTTTTGTTGATGGTCTATTTCCAATATGCACATTGACGGCACAATGGTGATGAGGAATAGACAGATAGCCGGCGAGAACCTGTATCAGACAGACACACACACACACAAGAATATAATGAGGAAATGAGTTTAGGCGCTGGGGAGGGGAATCCCTATAACGCCCGGCAATATGGAGGGTCTTCGTGCCTTTGTCTGCAAGCTCAGCTAACCGCGGTCTTTCACCGTAGGCTACATTTCTGATCATTGCAGTGACCACATAGCCTAGTTATCTGCCAATGGGAAATGCAAGTAGTAAATGGCGACCTTAAAGATCTAGTAATTGTGAGGTTAAAACTTTAAGCATACTTATTTTCAGCGGTAACAGACAAATGGGCGACTAAATTCACTTCGAGAGATTCTGCCTTAGACTATTATCTGGCGCAGCGCACATCGTGAACTTATGACTTTCTAAAACATCAATATACAACACGGTCAACTCACCATCTGTAGTCTTTCCCTTTTCTTCCTTTTAGACTTAGAATCATTTCCAAAACGAGAAGAAGGCAGAGCAATGACAGACACCAATAACGATTATCATCTTTAACTTGTGTCACTCGGAATATTCCGATGAGTGATAGAACAATGAATAATACTCTGGGTACAATCGCGCGTATCCATGTTAGAATCGTCATTATCTGGTTGAACACGATCTTTGCTGTAAATTCAGATATGTGGTCTATTAGGCCTGCATAAATCCGAGGCAAAAATGTTTCGTTTATGTTAGTCAACTTCAAAAGCCACAAGTGCGTCCCAATCTGCCCACTATATTTTAAGAAAACGGAACAAAAGTCTAGTTTAGTGATGTGTCGGTCGCGAACGAAACGGCTCTTAGAGCCGGCTCTTTGAAGTGAACGACGGGAGCCGGCTCTTGCTTGTCTGGGAGCCGGATCCGCTTCTTTTTTTTTTCTCTCTACTTTTTTCTGTTCAAGCCGCACGTGATTGGTCAACTACCCGATGTGTTAATTGTGTGTGTCCGCACTGAGCAGGAGGGGGAGGGGCGGGGTTACAGACACAGCTGAGCACACAGAGACGCAGAAAGAGGAGACGAGAGAGAACGCTGCTACAGAAGAGACAAGACAACACGCTGGAAAGTCGGGAAAATTAGTGACAGCAGGAAACGGAGTAAAATTTGGACGCATTTCAATAGAATAGACAATACAAAGGCAGAGTGTGGATTGTGCAAGATAAAAATATCATATCGAGCAGGCTCCACAAACAACTTACACAGGCACATAAGAACTGCACATCCAATAGTGCAGTTGGAAGAAAAGAGACAAGCTAGCGAAAGTGAGGGTGGCAGTACGTCTACTGCAACTGTTGCTGCTGCTGCAGTGTCTACAGCGTAAATGTCATCCGGTACACCACCACAACCTCCTAGACCTACAACCCAGAGCTCTATGAGCCAGTTTGTGCAAAAGGCTTTGAGCCGGGTAAAACAGAACACAGTTGACGAGGAATTAGTTAAAATGATAGCACTTTATTTTCAACCATTTTCAATCGTGGATGAATTGAGTTGGGTCTAATTGAGTTGGGTCTTTGTTTTTGTACTTTATAATTTATTTTTTGTAGCACTCTGCTCCTTATTGAGTATAATAAGCCATATAAATAATAAACATTTGATATAATGTATGGTTTTTACATTAGTAATTCATTTTACATATAATTTTTGGTAATTAATTAATTTAAACAACAAAAAAATCTGAGGAGCCACTTGGGAGCCGAAAGAGCCGGCTCTTTTTAGTGAGCCGAGTCAAAAGAGCCGGCTCTCTAAAAAGAGCCTGAATTCCCATCACTAGTCTAGTTTCGATTTCGATTCTCTAAGACGGCTGTTCTATTGGAAGTCAAATTTGGTCACGCCTACTTCAAACGGTCCCTTCTGTCCCGATTCAAAAGGTAAAGTTATTTTCGAGAACTGGAGTAAACCACTACAAACGGGGGTGCGTCCCAATACTCGAAAAATCAATCCCCCCTTACACCACTAACACCTCCTCTTCTCCGTGCCCCAGAAACCGATTTTGGGTCCCCCCCACTGTCCCAATATTGGAGAAGACGAACAAAACGGCTTCAACCCATAGGGTTAATTCCAATCGCTTATTTTTTACTCCACGCATCCTTTCCACGTGGATGGAGGAAACGGCGGTGTAGTATAATAGTTAAGGAACTGGACTTGTAACCGAAAGGTTGCAGGTTCGATTCCCAGGTAGGACACTGCTGTTGTACCCTTGAGCAAGGAACTTAACCTGAATTGCTTCAGTATATCCAGCTGTATAGGAATAGATGAATGTAATTGGACGCTGTGTAAGTCGCTCTGGATAAGATGCCTGTAATGTAATGAAACGAGGCAACATGCATTAGGCAAGTCCTTGCTCAGTCAAGCGTCAGCTTCATATTATGCTTATGCGTTTAACCATAATGTTGTTTCGCCTCTTTTTTCATGAATAAACGTGGCTTTTGTTAGTCAAAAACAATGAGTGACATTATGGATTAAAGCACATTATAATAAATGGAAAGGAACGATAAAATTGCATTTGTGCAGGGGTGTACCCGCGACATGACAGAAGTGAAGTAGTGGATAATATATACACGTTACGCGTTCCGAGAAAAGGCTTCCGCAAAGACTCGACTTGTGTTTCCTCACTGAAGCATCATACGGGAGCCTCCTCATTCCTAGCTCCTCCAAGGAGCATTTAGCAGTTTGGAATGTCCTTAAAGATGGCGAATCTCGATCGATTTTCGGGTCAGGCGAGGACAGAGGAGAAGAGGACGGATAAAATAAGCGATTGGAATGAAATGATATATCTTACTGCGGAAGTTTTTTTTCACATTTTTTGGTGACATCATTGTGCTCACGCCACGCCAACAAAGATTTAAAAATGGCAACAGTGATGATGCGTATAAGAAGAACTGGAGAGGCTTTTCGGGAACCAAAGCATGCGCACTGGGTACTTAACGTGGTTTTTGGAAGCAGAGGAGCATGCGCACTGGGTACCTAAACATGCTGACCCAATAGAGTACTCTAGTGAGTACGTCAGTCTTGGGCTGAGTGTGGTTTCAGAAGTAAATTCCCTATGGGAAGAGAGAATGGGCTTCGGAGACTATCGACTATTTCTTAAAACTTGATTCATAGAATGAGCCGAAGCATTCCTGAATTAGCCTGTGTGGTACAAGGATATATTTCATACTTCAGGTCTGTAGATCGTGTTAGAAATTCATTTTGCAGACTAATGAATGGTACAGATAACGCTGCTAATATTAAAATATTTCTGTAATGTCGCTGTGTTTCTGTCAAATGCAGAGCGTTTCTGTAATGTCGCTGTGTTTCTGTCAAATGCAGCGTGTTTCTGTAATGTCACTGTGTTTCTGTCAAATGCAGAGCGTTTCTGTAATGTCGCTGTGTTTCTGTCAAATGCAGCATGTTTCTGTAATGTCGTTGTGTTTCTGTCAAATGCAGCGTGTTTCTGTAACGTCGCTGTGTTTCTGTCAAATGCAGCATGTTTCTGTAATGTCGTTGTGTTTCTGTCAAATGCAGCGTGTTTCTGTAACGTCGCTGTGTTTCTGTCAAATGCAGCATGTTTCTGTAACGTCGCTGTGTTTGTCAAATGCAGCATGTTTCTGTAATGTCGCTGTGTTTCTGTCAAATGCAGCGTGTTTCTGTAACGACGCTGTGTTTCTGTCAAATGCAGCATGTTTCTGTAATGTCGCTGTGTTTCTGTCAAATGCAGCGTGTTTCTGTAATGTCGCTGTGTTTCTGTCAAATGCAGCATGTTTCTGTAATGTCGTTGTGTTTCTGTCAAATGCAGCGTGTTTCTGTAATGTCGTTGTGTTTCTGTCAAATGCAGCGTGTTTCTGTAACGTCGCTGTGTTTCTGTCAAATGCAGCGTGTTTCTGTCAAATGCAGCGTGTTTCTGTAACGTCGCTGTGTTTCTGTCAAATGCAGCATGTTTCTGTAATGTCGTTGTGTTTCTGTCAAATGCAGCGTGTTTCTGTAACGTCGCTGTGTTTCTGTCAAATGCAGCATGTTTCTGTAACGTCGCTGTGTTTGTCAAATGCAGCATGTTTCTGTAATGTCGCTGTGTTTCTGTCAAATGCAGCATGTTTCTGTAACGACGCTGTGTTTCTGTCAAATGCAGCATGTTTCTGTAATGTCGCTGTGTTTCTGTCAAATGCAGCGCGTTTCTGTAATGTTATGTTTTTTTGTTGCATTTGTGTTCTCTTATTTATTAATGCGTTTTTCTATCTGCAGTCATGTTGTGATAATGTTGCGTTGCTTTATATGTCTCGGCCACCGTACTTTGGGACTGTTTGCCGGGTTTTTTGTGATTTATGTACAAAATCCACTCTGATGATTTTATTTCTATGTATTCTGACACGTATTAACTCCAAGGCCCTTTGACCAGAGAATCTTCTGATCATATTGATGGATTATGGAAGTCTCCCAAGTGTTTCCCTCTCCCAATATGCAGGTGTGAGGGGTACAATGCTAGAAAATGTTAAATGTTTAGACTATTTTGGCGTAACATTCTGCCAGTTCTTGAATAACATTCACTGCATAAAAAGAGGAGTTTCTGGAAGATATCCGACCCATTATTGGAGCGTATTGGTCATGACCAGTAGTTTTCTGTGTCAACATGTGTATTTCCAGAAACTTCTGCGCATTCCCGGGTCTGTGATCGGGGATTTCTTAACTCTGATTATCCAGATTAACTCGTGGACTCTGCCTGCAGTGACATTTCACAGAGTGTCCTGAGAGGGGGACGACCATGTCTGGAAATTTATGCTAAGTGTCTGGACAAGGAAATTATGTCCATTTCTGACATTGACACATGCGCAACATGCAGCACACTGCAACATGCAGCACATAGTAACATGCAGCACATAGCGTCATGCAGCACACAGCAACATGCAGCACACCGCAACATGCAGCACATAGCGTCATGCAGCACACAGCAACATGCAGCACACAGCAACATGCAGCACACAGCGTCATGCAGCACATAGCAACATGCAGCACACAGCAACATGCAGCACATAGCGTCATGCAGCACACTGCAACATGCAGCACACAGCAACATGCAGCACACAGCAACATGCAGCACATAGCGTCATGCAGCACACAGCAACATGCAGCACACCGCAACATGCAGCACATAGCGTCATGCAGCACACAGCAACATGCAGCACACAGCAACATGCAGCACATAGTAACATGCAGCACATAGCGTCATGCAGCACACAGCAACATGCAGCACACAGCAACATGCAGCACATAGTAACATGCAGCACATAGCGTCATGCAGCACATAGCAACATGCAGCACATAGCGTCATGCAGCACATTGCAACACATTGAGCAGATAGAGCAGACATAGCAGCACATAAGGCATAAGCAGCAAGCAACACATATAGCATACACAGCTCAACGAATACAGCATATAGCATAGACATCTCATACATCACATTTAACAGACATGGAGCACTGACGACTTAACATCCCTTAGTTCCCTGGGTATGGTGTTCCAATTTTGTGCTGCTCAATATGAAAAGGCTGACTGCCCTAAAGTGGATAGATTTAGATTTTTCTTCATGAACTCACTGAGTGGAGGAGGGGCCAGGCCATGGAATTTCTTTTAATACAATTAAAATATCTGCAAATGTAATCACATTTTCCAAACCTTTATAATAATGATACGTATTTGTTTTTTTAAATCTAAAACTTTCAATTTCTGCTCATAAAGTCTCTCATTCGGTTGTAGTGCAGTCTTGCCTGCCTGTATCCAACCGGTAAGACAGTAATTCATGAGTGAGAAAATCATAGCATTACTGTACAACTTTGGAGCCTCAGTAGTAAAATTATTTATTATGTATCTGAAATTTGCCAAATTAAATTAGATTCTGTTTACAACTTTTTTAACTTGATTTTTAAAGTTGTGAGTCACTGATTATACCTCAATACTTAAATTCCTGAGCTATTTCAAGCCTTGACCCAGACACTAATACATCTGGGTCTGCACCAGTTTTAACCTTTTTGGGGGGAAAAACGTGCAAACAGTTTTGCTGACATTGAGATGCAGACATTGGTTTGTGAGCCATTTAGAAACATTAAACATGGCAGCTTCCTGTGCAGCTTGCTTGTTATTTTTAGCATGTACACATATGACCGTGTCATCAGCATACAAATTACAGAAGGTTGAAAAAGATTGTATTAGATGAAAAATTAAACTTTGATAATTTGGTAGCGAGAATTATCATGATTTACAGTATCAAAAGCTTTTTTCAAATGGAGGTGACCACGCCACCTCCATTTTTAACTGAATGTTTTCTTTTTTTTTAAAAACAGTTTGCAGTCTGTAGAATGGTGCTTTAAACCCAACTGCAAGGAATGCAATGAGAAAGGTGTATTGTTCAAATGTGAGATGAGCTGTTCTGCAACCCATCTTTCTGCAGCTTTGGGTATTACCGGAAGCATACTAATAGGTATGTAGTTATTAATATCCATGTGATCCCCTGATTTTATAACTGGTTTCATTATTGCAGGTTTTCAAATATTTGGAAACACTCCTTTATTAATAGATTTATAATTTTCGTAATAGGAGGAATGAGTGTAAGAACCTTTGTGAGAGGAAATGATATTGTGCACCTCGGACTGAATAGGAGCATTTTAAAGGGGCAAGAGATTGATTAAAAACAGAAATATTCAGAGCCGGAGTCTTCACAAAGTCAACAAGATATCGAACGCTGATGCAACCTCACATTTCCACTTATATTTAGTTATATAGGTTTATTAATTTGATTGAGTTTCTCTGTTCATTTCTTTATGTTCTGCCTGATGACTCATTTCCCCTCACTTCACCTATAAAAAATGTTGCCTCTGCCTTTCTAAGCTCTTTTGTAACCTTATTTCTCAGTGATGTAAATAGACGTCTGTCATGTTCTGTTTTATTCTTAAGGGCTACCTTAAGAGAGTAGTCCCGTCGTGTCATGTTCTGTTTTATTCTTAAGGGCCCTTAAGAGAGTAGTCCCGTCGTGTCATGTTCTGTTTTATTCTTAAGGGACCTTAAGAGAGTAGACCCGTCTGTCATGTTCTGTTTTATTCTTAAGGGACCTTAAGAGAGTTGTCCCGTCGTGTCATGTTCTGTTTTATTCTTAAGGGACCTTAAGAGAGTAGTCCCGTCGTGTCATGTTCTGTTTTATTCTTAAGGGACCTTAAGAGAGTAGTCCCGTCGTGTCATGTTCTGTTTTATTCTTAAGGGACCTTAAGAGAGTAGTCCCGTCGTGTCATGTTCTGTTTTATTCTTAAGGGACCTTAAGAGAGTAGTCCCGTCGTGTCATGTTCTGTTTTATTCTTAAGGGACCTTAAGAGAGTAGACCCGTCTGTCATGTTCTGTTTTATTCTTAAGGGACCTTAAGAGAGTAGACCCGTCTGTCATGTTCTGTTTTATTCTTAAGGGACCTTAAGAGAGTAGACCCGTCGTGTCATGTTCTGTTTTATTCTTAAGGGCCCTTAAGAGAGTAGTCCCGTCGTGTCATGTTCTGTTTTATTCTTAAGGGACCTTAAGAGAGTAGTCCCGTCATGTCATGTTCTGTTTTATTCTTAAGGGACCTTAAGAGAGTAGTCCCGTCGTGTCATGTTCTGTTTTATTCTTAAGGGACCTTAAGAGAGTAGTCCCGTCGTGTCATGTTCTGTATTATTCTTAAGGGACCTTAAGAGAGTAGTCCCGTCGTGTCATGTTCTGTTTTATTCTTAAGGGACCTTAAGAGAGTAGTCCCGTCGTGTCATGTTCTGTTTTATTCTTAAGGGACCTTAAGAGAGTAGTCCCGTCTGTCATGTTCTGTTTTATTCTTAAGGGACCTTAAGAGAGTAGACCCGTCGTGTCATGTTCTGTTTTATTCTTAAGGGACCTTAAGAGAGTAGTCCCATCGTGTCATGTTCTGTTTTATTCTTAAGGGACCTTAAGAGAGTAGTCCCGTCGTGTCATGTTCTGTTTTATTCTTAAGGGACCTTAAGAGAGTAGTCCCGTCTGTCATGTTCTGTTTTATTCTTAAGGGACCTTAAGAGAGTAGTCCCGTCGTGTCATGTTCTGTTTTATTCTTAAGGGACCTTAAGAGAGTAGACCCGTCGTGTCATGTTCTGTTTTATTCTTAAGGGACCTTAAGAGAGTAGACCCGTCGTGTCATGTTCTGTTTTATTCTTAAGGGACCTTAAGAGAGTAGACCCGTCGTGTCATGTTCTGTTTTATTCTTAAGGGACCTTAAGAGAGTAGTCCCGTCGTGTCATGTTCTGTTTTATTCTTAAGGGACCTTAAGAGAGTAGTCCCGTCGTGTCATGTTCTGTTTTATTCTTAAGGGACCTTAAGAGAGTAGTCCCGTCGTGTCATGTTCTGTTTTATTCTTAAGGGACCTTAAGAGAGTAGACCCGTCGTGTCATGAGAGGTCATATGCTGTCATTCAGCCAGGGGGGCGATGATCTCTTCGACCTGATTTACGTCTCACTTTCCCCATAAATCTTTGAATTGTCTTTTGAATTTCGATCGTATTGAAATTTATTAGAAGGATAAACCCCTTGAGATCAACCATCTTGTTTTCAAGAGGGTCCTAAAAACACAACACGATGAAATACATCAACCAAAAACACAAATACACATATACAGGCACACCCAGGCTCTCTCTCACCCCCAACCTACCTATTATCTCACTCCATAATTCGTCACCACACATGGTAAAAACAACAATAATATTAAAATAAAAAATATATAATATAATAAAATAAAATAATAAAATACATTTAAAAATAGATAATAATAATAAAAAATATATTAGAAAATAATAACGATGTAACAAGTAAACCATAGACACAAACACATGCAGAAGCATACCCCACACGTGTATACATAGAAATACACATAACTGCACATAACATATACACAAAATAGCCCATAATGACAAAGTGAAAGATTTCAGTTTTCGATTTTTAATACATTTGCAAAAATTTCTAAAAACATGTTTTCACTTTGTCATTATGGGCTATTTTGTGTAGAATTTTGAGACAAAGAATGAACTAAATCTATTGTAAAATATGTCTGTAATGTAATAAAACGTGGAGAAGGTGAAAGGGGTATTCAGACTTTCCGGCTTGACTGTACATCAACCAAAAACACAAATACACATATACAGGCATACCCAGGCTCTCTCACACCCCAACCTACCTTTTATCTCACTCCATAATTCATCATATACAGGCATAGTAAAAACAACAATGATATTAAAATAAATAAAATCATAATATAATAAAATTGATAATAATAATAAAAAATATTTTTTCAAAAATAACAATGCACTGTAAAAACAAATTGGCTCCCCTAACTTAAAAAAAAAAAAGGTCATGTTTTCCACAACCTTTTTGAGTAAACAACTTTTGGGCAACATGTTGAATACAATAACAATTTTGAGTTAACAAAAAAAGCTGTACATGTTGACTAAAATCATAATAATAAGTTGCACGAACTTGGCTTTAACAATGCTAGTTGTACAAACATACTTTAAGTTTATTACTTTTACTTAAACTCTTTAAGTTCATTTAACTCAGAGTTTGGCATTGGCCAAATCAAGCATAAACCAGTTATATCCAACATGAACAAGTAAGCCATACACACAAACACGTGCAGAAGCATACGTCACACATGTATACACAGAACTATACATGGATGAATAAGAACTCGTACTCCTTATTAAAGACTCTTGCTCCTTATTCTGATTGTAAAAACACTCACTAAGAAGAGGATGACCTACTCAGCTAAAAAAACTATATTCAGGAGATACTCTCAGCAAAAGTATACATAGACAAAGTTTATGCCAGATATTCAGTTCCTGATATTGGAAAGGCCAGCGTAACACTGTAGTTACATAGTGAACTCGAACGTACTGTAGATCTCTACTTCACAGTATGATTTTCACATTTGATTTCAGTGCATGATCAATGTTTCTTGTGTATTCAGTATTATTCAGTAACTGAAAAAAACAGTATGAAATAATTATTAACCATAAAAATTACTTTATTATCAATATCAAGGATCCTCAACCCCTTATCTTGGAGGACTACAGGGTATGTTGGTTCTTTTTATTATTTATAAAAAAAATTTGGGTTGTTACTCTGACATGCTGAATTGATCTATTAAAGCAATTGATTACACAGCTAATGCACTTAATCTGGTTTCTAGGGTTTCTTGTGATACCCAGCTGGGGGGTGGTTGTTGTACCCTTGAGCAAGACGTTTAACCTGAATTTCTTTAACTGTACAAATTACCAGCGTGTACAATTGCAGTCTGCGTAAGATGCTCTGGATAAGAGCTTCTGCTAAACGCATAGCTAGATGTAAATTTGAAGTCTGAATTGTGGTTCAGCCTTGAACATCATTTTTGTTTGAGTCACAATTTCATGGGAAAAAATATGCATAAGAACGCACACCCAAAACAAAGAACACCTACAGTATTGTGATATAATGACTTGTTGAACAGATACCATTACTACACCCTGATGAAGGCATACTGCCGAAACATGTTGGTCATTTCAAAATTTAAAACTTAAAAAAAAACAATTGTTTTTAATGATGTGTTTTAATCAAATGTGTGATTCTCATATTTTTTCTCACAATTTCATGGGGTCAAGCTTCATCAGTATCGCAGGGTATGCTATTTCTATGGGGTGCTATTTCTATGGGGTGCTATTTATGTCCGTTTCGCTGGTCCTGCTCTTTCTCTGGTCTTGGTATATGACACAGAGCCAGTATAAATTCAGTATGACCACCAGGAAGTTCTTGATGGCAAAGAACACCAGCATTTGGTGGAATATCTTGTAGTGGATGAGGACTGTGAGCCGGACCACAAGGAAGGGCCCGTCCTGGATGAAGAGGCTCTCCATGATGCTCCACATGGCCGTGCTTTGACTCCTAAACAGAGAGTCACTGCCAGCTTTAAGGGACTCCTCTGGTCTGGAGGTCACCACTGAGGAACACACAAAATGTATAACAAGCGTCAACATTTCATCTTCACACCAGATTAACCAAACTAAATAATGTTATAAACCCTTAAATTCTGAATAAAAGAAAAGAAGTTTAACAATATTGTATTCCTTATGACATAACATCAAATGGCAGCATAATACTCTTTAGAACAAGGAATTGTAGACGGTAGGTCCTAACAAGTTTAAGTCTTATTTTATGTAGTTATTTACATTCTATTCTTCCCATATTAAAGAACAAACTATGCAGGTAGATGCTATACAGAGTTACACAGTTTTACATGCATAATCTGCATTTTACTGAAATAAAAAATAATAATGAACCAGACCCAGTGACATAAGTTTTGACATAAGGCAGCCGAGCTTGTTTTGAGCTTGAATGAAAATAAACCTTTTCTATGTGGATTGTGCACTGATTTAGCACCAATATGACCATGCAAAGGTACTCAGACGACTTCTTTCTTAAAGGTATTATATGTAACACTGACACCGAGCGTTTAAAATTGGTACTGCAGTCCAAATTCACAATACTGGCTTCTCTTTTTATCAGAGAAGCCAGTATGTCGATTTAGCGTGTTTCCTTAATCTCTGATGACATATCATGATCATTTTATGATTTAGTACATATAGCTTCTTTAAACAAATAGCTTTATTACAAAAAATTTATATTATTAAATTATTATAATATCAACAGGATTAACATCAAGCAATTTTAGAAATTAACACTATGATCAAATAAAGTATAGACATGAAATAAATAGCAAAATAAACATCAGAAGGCATACTTTAAGTAACTTACTGACCATTTCAATAAAGAATAAATAAAAATAATTGGTTATTTAAGTGCTACACATTTTATGACACAAAGAAATTATACCACAGAAAAACTTCCTATAGCTATTCATTGATATTTGTTTTTCCGTTAATTAACTGCTTGATTGATAATTAAGAACTGGAAACATGTTGGGAGTTAGCTATATCCGTATAACGGTAGTCTAAGGTTACAGGAGGCCTTTGCAGCCGATCGGCACTTTCTGTCTGGTCACATAGTGTTGGCTAACAAGAGGGGGGAAAAGAGCCAAACTGAATGGCTCGTTCAACGAACGACGCATCAATCGGAAAAGTTTAGAAAACCCTTAACTGGTTTTAGCCGTGAGTGTGCACAGGATCGGTTACTGAAATATACCTGTAGAATCATTTTACTTGGGTCATAAATAAAGAATGGTACTCCCAAGTTTTGTGGGAATTTAGAACATCTTCACAGTTAATTTGACAGTTGAACATTTGCGTTTATTTTATTATTATTATCATGTGTTATCTCTATATTATGGCGACCGATTGTGTCTTAACTTTGACGGAGGAGGAGACGCGTTGCATTTTAATACACATGTTATTACACTATTATTATTGACAATATTCAATTAGCTAGCAAGATAAACTTGTTCCTTCCTTTCATTCAGTGAGTCGGCAGCGCTGCTCTCTGACTGAGTGAATATTCCATGTCACATGATATGTTGAGGGTAGCGAGAACACTATATAATTCTGTGGTGAGAACCACTAGATGGAGTGCTAGGAGCGCCCAGGTGTTTATATCGGTCGTTCATATCGGCCACATATCATCCTTGACTACCGATACAGTATGGTCCAGAAACGCAAATATCGGCCCGATATATCGGTGGGCTCTAGACATAAGTGACAAAAAGACATGACTGTCTGTAACTCTCCCAGTCTAGTGACATGACACCTTTTAATTCTTTCAGTGCAATTAGCTTCTGTGATTTGTCTGTGGTGCAGGGAGGAGTCATGAGCCTCTATGACTCTCTTAGTGCAGATAAGAGTGTCTAAGACTCTCCCAGTGCAGATATGAGCATCTATGACTTCCCAGTGCATATATGAGTGTACAATAATAATAATAATAATAATAAAATTTGTATAGCACCTTTCATACATGAAATGCAGCTCAAAGTGCTTCACATTGTAGCAGATCGAAATAAAAAGCAGAGATAAATTAAGATGGAAATAAATGCATAGATAAAGGCAAAAAAAATACATTAAAAATTTAAGTAAAAAGATCAATTAAGATGGTAAAAGTGCATAGATAAAAGCCTTTAAGATACATGAAAGGAAAAGTGCATAGATAAAAGCTTTTATGAATGAATGAATGAATGAATGAATGAATGAATGAATGATCTTTATTGTCATTGTACAAGTACAACGAAATTGAAATTGAGATTAAGGTACATAAAAAGAAAATACATTAAAAGTAGATAAAATACATTAAAAAGTCAAAGACCCAGAACCGTGGAACAATACACACAGTGTTAATAGCCTAAATGGATATGTTTGAAAATGTGTTTTCGTCTGACCTGTAGGGTTCAACACACAATCAGCTTGTTGCTATCTGCTGTGCACAGTATCCTCTCTACGGGTGTCTTCTGCCAGCAACTGCTGCAGGTATATTGTCTCTTAATAGAGGCCTTCTCTATGAGGTATATTGCCTCTCTTAATAGAGGCCTTCTCCATGAGGTATATTACTTCTGCCAGCAAACACTGCAGGTATATTGCTTTTAATAGAGGCCTTCTCCTTTGGCTACGCCAGAGAGGTTAAACTGCCACCCGTATAGAGGTATTTTGCCTCTCAGCAACCGCTGGAGGACTTTCCAAGTGCTTTTCAAGTGTATGACTCTCCCAGCATGGATATGATTGTCTATGACTCTCCCAGTACAGATATGAGTGTCTATGTCTCCCCCAGTGCATATATGAGTATCTATGACTCTCCCAGTGCAGATGTGACTCACCTAGTGCAGATACGAGTTTTTATGACTCTCTCAGTGCAGATATGAGTATCTATGACTCTCCTCGTGCATATATGATTACAGTATGACTCCCCTCATGCAGATATGATTATATATAACTCCCCTAGTTCAGATATGAATATATTTGGTTCTCCCAGTGCAGATATGAGTATTTTTGACTCTCCCAGTGCAGATATGAATATCTATAACACTCCTAGTGCAGATACAAGTTTCTATGACTCTCTCAGTGCAGATATGAGTATCTATGACTCTCCTTGTGCATATATGATTACAGTATGACTCCCCTCATGCAGATATGATTATATATTACTCCCCTAGTTCAGATATAAATATATTTGGTTCTCCCAGCGCAGATATGAGTATCTATGACTCTTATACTGCAGATATGAGTATATATGACTTTCTTAGTGCAGATATGAGTAGTTATGGTTCTCATACTGCAGAAATTAGTGTCTATGACTCTCCTAGTGCAGATGTGAGTATCTGTGACTCTCCCAGTACAGATATAAGTATCTATGACTCTATGACAGTGCAGCTATGAATCTAGAACACCTTACAGTTACCAAAACTTGAACCAAAAAAAAATGATTTAAGATTGATATTTTAACATTAAGGATGCTTTATTTTTTAATAATTGTTTTAATTTTGTTCAGTTTTTATTAATATATTTTGCAGACTATAAGATCATTTCGATATTTGTGCTAAATAAATAAAAATTTAGACTGACTCTAGAGTTCTTAACTATAAACTGAACCCTTTTCGTGGTAAGATGTTGGCAATGTGACTATACAATGCATCCCCACGCAGGTATAGTTTGAAAAAATACACAGTACATTACAGATGTTAATAAGATCAAATGAATAGATTTTGATAGATTAAATAAATCGGAGTCTTACCTGCCAGATGTAGGGAAAACTGTAGCATGTTCCAAGTCCAAATTACTAGAATTGTATACACCAGCTGAGGGCTATTCTCCCTGTTAGAAACATAAGTAGTGAAGGGGTTAGTCAAAGTCATTGCAGCTGGCTGGGTTTTTTATTTTTTTAAATTTTTTTAAGCCTTCATTTTCCTCCATTTTTCTCCCCAATTTGGAATGGCCAATCACGTACAGCTACGTTCCTGCTGCAATCTCCACAGGGAACGCGGGAGAGCGTAGACATGCGCTCTCCTCCGAAGCATGACGCCAGCTGGCACAGACGCGATTGGGAGGAAGACGCTTTAGCAGGTGGACCGCGGGCAGAAAATCGACCAGTGGGGGTCAGTACAACTAACAATATTGCTTATCGTAGCTCACACTAATTAAACTAGCTCTATTCCAAAGCAATGCTATCCAAACTTTCCGAAATTCTTTAATGCAACTTGGTGTTTTTTATTCTTAGCATGTGAAGAGATTGTGGTCATTCAAACTTTAAATGTCAAATAACAAAAATGGCCTCATGGAACAACATATCATTTCATTTAATGGTTTAAACAGGTGACAAATAAAACATCATTAACCAATGCTTGAAAAACCGAGGGGGCGCTAGTTAGCCTGGACGGCATAACCCGATACTCGTAGTGGCCATTATGGGTATTAAAAGCGGTTTTTCCATTAATCACCCTCACGCATGCGCACTAAGTTATAAGCATTACGTAGATCTAACTTGGAAAAAATTGTAGCTCCTTGAAGACGTTCAAACACCGAATTCACTAGAGGAAGTGGATATCGATTCTTTATAGTTTAATTGTTTAATGAGTGATAATCGATACGTGGTCTTAACGTGCCATCCTTCTTTTTTTACTAAAAAAACCCGCGCACCAGCGGGCGAAGCAGTAATAGTAAGAAGTAGTATAATGGTCTTATGAAGTCATTCGCCTCATCGATGTATTTCTTCATAGCCGCACTCTCGGGAGCTGACAGAGAATAAAGACTCTCTCTAGTAGGAGTAGTACCTGGATACAGCTCAATGGCACAATCGAAAGGACGGTGGGAAGGAAGGGTGGTTGCCCTCTGTTTGCTAAAGACCTCTGCAAGTTCGGCGTATTCAGTCGGAAACGTTGAGAGGCAAAGAAAATTCTAGTGTTCCTGCCATCTCAGTATCCTCTCTCTGAGTAGGCGACCACTGAATCTCATTATTGGAAGGGTCCTCAGAAGATAGCCCCTTCCAATAAGAATCTCCGTCAACCAGAGAGTCCCACTCAAGACTCTCGTCACAACCCTCAGATTCCGAAATAGAATCACCCTGATTAGGAGGGGAAATCACTTCCTCCAATCGGAATCAGACTCGTCAGAATAATCCCCAGATAAACTGGAAGGGGCGATGTGATTGTAAAACCTCCCGCAGCTAGACTAATGAGGGAATAGCTCGGAGTGAAGGTTTAAACGTGATGTATTCCGCTATTGCTGTGGGACAAGGTAAAAGTTATTGAAATATCCATAATTTATTTACTCATTTATCTGACTCCATTTAAAACTAGAATTTAGAATTTGCTTTTAATCATGTGTGGAGCTCGGAGTGGTTACACTCGACTCGTCCTTGGGTACCACCATTACTCAATATATGCTTGCCGGAATCAGCATTATTGCTGAATCTCAGTTCGTTGGGGGTCTAGCCAACACAATACATGCATTATTGTTGACATAAATAGTTGCGAGCCCAGGTCAGAGTGCATTCAGAGGGCTCCTTAAGGCAAATTTGAACCGACGTAGAACGTCCAAGGGTCAATTCACATCAAATCACCAGAACCATGCATCCCCAATCCCGTTTTGCAGGCAGAACTTGGCTGCCTTTCCCAACTTCAGGACACCACTAAAAACTTGCTGTACCAGGCCACTGATCAGTTGGTCCTTGGTCAGAATTGTCCCCCTGAGTATTCAGTCGTAATTTAGGCTGAAAAAGGTATAAAATGGATTAGAGTCATGGAGACCATGCAAGTTAAAAATGAAAAGAAATTTAATAACAGGCAGGGAGGTCATTAGCTTAGATTTAGCAGTCAATTACAAAATATACAGCTTGCAAAAAGGAAAATATAGAGTAAATATCTTACCCAGCCTGTTCAGCTACACACAGACACAGAATATGCATGGTGTGGGAATTCAGTTATAATCTTACCCATACTTGAATGACTATGGTACCACTACAGCACCAGGAGATCTGTTACACAGATTCTCCCATACTGGGAACTTGCACTCAGCCCTGAGCGAGACGCAGGGGTTCTGACTCTGAGACTCAAGCATACATAGTACATACCACAGTGCTCAGAACACTGCAGCTCAGATCATATAAGCAGTTGAAGCTGGAAAAAGGGTTGAAAAGAAAGATGCAGATGATGTGAAACATGGTCATTTATTAATGACAATAATCAGTAATTACGACTGAGAGAAAATATGAGCACATTCAATACCTATAGCTAAACACAGGATAACATGCTGCTAAGACAAAGAAACATGAACAGGTTCACCAACAAAGTATATAACACACTGATTCCGTATGGTATGATTATAGTACCAGGAGAACTGTTACGCAGATTCTCCCTGAATGTCCCTTCGGACTATAGTAATAAAATTCTTTGAACGACGGCGCGTGATCTTATGATCTTCCCTATCATTTATCTAGATATCAGGTGAGGTCCCGGTGATGGCCACTCTATGTTCCAGATACTTATGTGGACAAGCGCATCCCTGATAACTTCAATCCTCCTTTCTTTCACATTCTTTATTCCTCCCCGTCCTATACTTTCACATACCCAACATAATACTTCAATTAGTATTAATACCGGTTCACCACATTTATCATATTATCCACAATTATTTACATATACACATACATATGATGCAAGATACATGTACAGCTTTGTTTCAGTCCATAATATGTTCCAAGAGCATTAGGTGCTTGTTCACATGTCTTTTACGGCCTGTGAACAAACCTGGGTTCCCGGCCTCATTAGGAGGAACAAACATCGCGAAACTGCCTGCAGAAAGCCTTCTAATGTCCAGTTGTAGGGTCAATTCCAGCTGTCGTTTACAAGGGCATGAGAGGTCAGAGAGAAAAGGTTATCAGGCCACCTGGTGAATTGTTTTATTGCACCCTCAAAGAAGTCGCCACCAGCTCCCAGGGTTTATGACTGATAACCCATGATCGTGCGCAGAACATGCCACACCCCATTGATAGATAACCAGTTTGTCCCCTCCCCATTTGATATGGGGATTGTGCTTAACCAGCCACGTGTGACCCAACACCAATGGATAAACCGGTGAATCAACTAAAAAAAACTGAATTCTCTCCATGTGCTTTGATTGAGAAATAGACATGGTGAGAGGAGATACATACATATATCACTTCCTTTATAATACCTGACCATAACGGGCGACTGTTCAGAGCCGGGACTAATCGGGCTTGATCAAGGAGCTGGACCGGTATTTTGTTCTTTCTAGCCCATTGAGTTTCAATAAAACAATCCACGGCCTCAGAGTCGATGAAAGCCTTAATCTGCCACGAATGCTGTGCCCAAGAATGTCTGACATTTAATAACGGCCGAGGCATAGTACCCTGACGTTCAAATTTGTCTGACAAAGTTATTTCCCAGAGATCTTTGCATGAGAAAATAAGAACTACTGTCAAAGAAGTTAGCACAGATAATAATTATGTGTTATGTTATATTATTATTATATGACATAATGTTTGCAATAGACATTGTCTGCAGAAGTAGTTTGAGGCGTTTTTATTAGGCAATAAGCTTGGTAGAGCAGGTATGCGATGTTAGGAATAAGAAAAACTACAAAATAACCCAAGTTTGGGGCTTTATTGTGTGGATGTGTGAAGCTGTAAGTTAATGCTGTGTGGTTACATGAGTTCAGAACATACAGAAGTTAATGTTTTTAAGGGCTGGGAGTCTGTGGTCATTGTGGTTACTTCTGTAGGAAACCCTGAAAAGTGCCAAACTCTCGGTGCTGTATAGGTATGGGGCATGCCCCACCAAGCCGTAACTTAGCAGATGGCATACCTGCCATCCCAATGGCAGTAGCTAAAATAAAATGACAATAAGAGGTTAGCGGCCAAGAAAAATCTGACTTTTATGTTTCAGAGGGGAATACTGCAGATGTGAAATGTGTTTTCCCACTGCTTTACTTGGTTAAATGGAGGTCAAATATGTGCTAATTGTCTTTCAGAACAGGAACTCACTTGATATCCGAAAGGGTCTCATTTGTGAACTCCAGGATGTCTGCAGCCGTGCCAACGAAAATGAGCAGCAGCTGGGAGAGTTCATCCCTGGTGACACCGCCCCCTAGTGGCAGCACCCACTTCCCCAGAATCAGCAGGATGAGCATGGCTTGGTGTAACCCGAGAATCCAGTCGTCGGCACACGCAGAGGACACCAGTTCATCGACATTCTTCAAGGCCAGAGGAGAGAAGAACTCAGAGTTATCTGATCCACACAGAATCGTACACCTTTGATGTTTTCGCTCAGAGAAAGTGAAAACCTCGATTTACACCCACACACTTCAAGTAATTTCCCCTATATATACACCGCTGAACAGAATTTCTTTGTAAAAAAGCAGGGTTTTGTTTTATTAGTGTGTTGGTGTGGTTCACATCTGTTGACTAATTTTCAGTTCAAACAAGAATACTGACGTGTGACCAACACATCAGTCTCAGAGAGAGGCAAGCATGTCTAGAGCTCAGTGCCTATCACCAGTACAATTCTGAGCTATTTATCACTGAATTTACACAAGATGTTACCCATTACACTGTCTGAATTTCCCATTACACTGACTGGGTTTTGCTTTGGGAAGGGACTGTATTTGCACGGGGCCCAGAATTTCATGCTACGCCCCTGGCTAAATGTATTGAGGAAGCACTAACCGACACCAGTCTCTGAGAGTGAAGCAAGCATGTCTAGACACATGTGTGGCTAGAGCAGGCCAACCAACCCTGTCATATAAGGTGCAGTGATGTCCCCATAATCAATGACTGGAAGAAAAGTGGCAGCAACAAGCCTCTTTTTTGCTCAAAAAAGAAAATGATTTATTTCTAAAATAAAAACCAAGCTTTAGCTTTAGCTTACTTGTGAGTTGCTGAACATGATTTTCAAAAGACAGAGAATCATCAATTAAAATTCCGAGATACTTTTAACATGAAACTGTTTCAATCTCCTTACCTTGTGTTGTAATAATAACAGGTAGGTTTACCAGTCTATTCTTTGACCTACTAAACCACATTAATTTAGTTTTGCTTCAATCTACATAGATTTAGTTGCACAGAGTCAAAAGCAGTTTGCAGGTTATCATACGCCAGAGCAAAAAAGGAAGCAAAACAGTAGATAATGGTATCATCAGCATAAAAGTGCAGGTTTGCATCCACAACATTACATCTAAGATTATTAATATAAACAGTAAACAAAAGCGGCCCTAAAACAGAACCATGGGGCACTCAAGGCAGCAAATCAGAGGTGAGACCCCTAAATTGAGTACAGGGGATCTTAGGGATCTTAGGGATTTAATTGCATTTGAGGGTGAGGTTAAAAAGATAGGTCAATGGCTCAGCAATGATGTCTGCAGCTAGTTTTAAGAATCTAGGGTCAAGATACAAGCAAGTATCATGCAGGTTACAATTCTTAGACATAGAATTAATAGTTTTCCAGAATTTCCTAGGGTCATTCAGATTTTTCGGATAGATAAAATTCAGATTTGGTATTCCTGATAAGAGCTTAACACTTATTGCATAGTTTTCTGAAGGAGAGTCAATTGCTATCGAAACCTGATTTTCTAGCCTTGGCCCAGGCCAGGTTCCGTTCAAGAATAAAAACAGACAGCTCAGGTGTGAACCAGGAATTATCCCGGCCTCTAATTTTGTATCTGCGATAGGAGGCATGTATATTCATCATATTTAAATTAGCTAAATCCTAGACCAATAAAAATAAAATAAATCCCAGAGAAAACCCTGTTAAAAAAATTGTTTTAAATTTTGCTTGTGAATTAGGTGTGCTTTTGTCTTAGGGACCTTAGTATTTCTTATTGCAACAACTGGACAGTGATCACTGAGGTTGTTACAAAAAACACCAGTAGCAGAAAATGTGTGGGGAGCATTAGTCAGGATCAAATCAATGAGTGTCGATTTATCAGGGCATTTAAGGTTAGGCCGGGTATAGTCGAAGTAATCAGTTGGGTCAGATTCATGGAGCCACAGTACGATTTAAAATCATCAGACACTGGAGTTAGCCAGTCCCAGTTCAGATCTCCAGCCAGGATTATTTCACTGTACTGGAGTTTGGATAAAAAGTGTAACAAGAAGTCAATAGCATCTTTTAGTGCTGATGGCGGCCTATAACAGCCCACCACAGTTAAACTGAGACCATTCCACACTTTTATATTCAGTGCAAGGAATTCCAATTGTAAACTAATAGATTCAGAGAGCACTACATTTACATAAAACTACATAAAGACTTCACATAAATAGCTATTCCACCACTTTTTTTTTTTTTTTTTGGACGTCTGTGCAATACACTTTGTATCCGGACACTCAGATCTGCTAATCAGAATCTGTTGGTTGTTCCAGATTCTAGGCTAAAGACGAAGGGTGACTGTGCCTTCTCAGTGGTTGCGCCTAGACTCTGGAACAGCCTCCCACTCAATTTAAGAACTGCAAACTCAGTATGCACTTTCAAAAATAACCTGAAAACTCACCTTTATAAACTAGCTTTTACTTAAAAGTATTATTTTATTTATTTATTTATTTATTCTTCTCTCTTTTTTTTATTATCTTGTATTTCTGTATACTTATTGTTCTTGTTCTTCTGTTTGTTATATATTTTGTCATTTTTCCTTTGCCTGTCAAAGCACCTTGTATCCTTGCATTAGAAAGGTGCTATACAAATAAAGTTATTATTATTATTATTATTATTATTATTATTATTATTATCCACCAATAAAAAAGTCACGATCTAAAATTGACTTCTTTAGCCAGGTTTCAGAAATTTTCGTTTGTTGATTTGGCCCATATTCTAATCAACTCTATTTTAGGCAACAGGCTACATTCATATGCAAGACACCAAGACCTAACCTAACTTTATTACCCATTACACTGTCTGAATTTCCTCATACTTCGTGCAAAAAATGTACATTATCTAATGTAATGCTTGAAGTTGATGCAACATCATATTTTTTGAAAGACTCATTTACGACCTACTACATCAACCATGTCTGACTCTGTACATACTGTATGCTGGCAGAAAGCACCATTAAGACTTCACATCTGCACATTGTAAGGCTTCATCTAGTAATGACGCGCAAACTAAAACCTCAGGAGGGCGATTTCCAAAGACGGTAATTCCACGCCAAAATTAATAGCAGATGCACAGAATGCTGATTGTTCATTTACAAGAAGAATAAAATGTAGTCTGTGAGAGTAAATGGGGTGGCAGTGTACTGTAATGGTTAGGCATCTGGACTTAGACAGTTGTATCCATTCCACGGTGAGGCACCGCCGTTGTACCCTTGAGCAAGGTAACGTTACTCGTCCTTGTGCACTCAGTAATCATATGTGCATTTTCACTTCCAACGACGACACTTGTAAAACTGTTGTTAAACCTTATTTGACTGGATTTAGGTGGTTATTTTAAAAAGGTTTGCCTGAGGGGAATTGTATCCAAATGGCAAGATGCTAATTGTTAGCATTGCTCCAATTCAGGATTTAGGCTGCTATAATTTAGCTACAACGGTGAGAGCAGGGGGGTATTTCACGAAGCTGGCTAAGTAAATCCGGGTTTACTAAAATAAGCGTGACTTGCATGCATTAGCCTGGTTACACAGCTTGGATAAATTCCGTTTCACAAAGCTATATTGCAGCTGAAGAGTTGAAGCTAATTCAAGCCTTATGAAAGCCAGGTTTGGGGAATGAAGAACATTCATGGACTATTTATTAGTAATACTTTATAAGTATTTTAATAGTAGTCTACTTTTTGTTGTGTATTTAGGAGCAATCCCAGTGGGAGAAAAAGGACCATAATACAAATCAAAATGTTGATGAAGAGGCAACCAGAGTTGTAGATCATCTACAGAAATTGTGAAAGGATGTTATATGATGATATAGCCAGATAGCTTGGGTAAAACTAATGGTGCAAAAGGGTTATAGGCCTTCCGCATGCATAGGCTAAAGGTTAGTGCGTAGGCTATTTGGTTATCCTATATTGGTTATGAAACCCATTTGGTTACCAATACATTGATGCTGTGGAAAGAACTGTAAAATAACCTATTAAATAGGGCCTGAAATTCAGTGAAAACCATCCTTGGTGTGCAGTTTGAGGGGCAAGGCACACTTTATGCACAGCGTGGCACACAGTGGCTTTGCTGAGGCTCTTGGCATCTCCAACGGTGTACAAAAAAGGTGCCACTTGCCAAAAAAACGCAACCTAATGCACACGGTTTGTATTACACAAATGGACTGACTGTAATGCGTTTCATTTGCGACATCGGCCTCTAGCAAATTGCAAATGTATTCCCTCTCTGGAAGGAAAATATGTAGCATTCATAGAGATGCTCGTCTGGATAACTGACTGGTTTCACTCTCTCTCGGAACACCCTCCCTGCTGGAAACGCTCTCCTTACTATCTGTGCCCCCTCATCTACAGGGCTGTCAATGAGTGGACAGGCCATGATTGAAACAGAACCAGTCAATACACATGTGTTTTTATACACTACATAATTGGGTCCAATATTTCCAGTAACAATCATCTATGTTGCGAATGTCTATGTCGTCGACTTGTAGGTACATGGACCCCTATGCCTAGTTTACATCTCTGAAATATTACCAGTCAACAATATTAATTTTAAATGGTTGAGTAATATTATGATGTAAAAAGACATTGTTTTTTTTTAACATAACCTGCAAATGAAGCCAAAAACTTGAATTGTAATACTTAAGTTCTAATAATATGACAACATAAAAATGAGAATAATTACAACAACAAAAAGGTCTGGAACGTGTTGCTTCTAGCCAGAGGCCCATCCGAGTTGATGTCACAGTCTGTAACACTGGCTGCAAATGGGATAAGTCAAGCTTGACCCACAGTAACCTGCTCCCGACCAGGCTAGCCCCAACGCATATGTTGCCTTAGCGACATAACTGCCATCTAGTCAAGGCTTCGTGAAACAGAAACCTATCCAGAGTCCAGACTTACTGAAATAAGTCAGGTTTATGGCTTAATCACACTTGGTGAACAGCATGACTACAGTTTAACGTACTATTTTGAGGGTAAGTAAAACAATATCAAATTATTCAAAATGGGTGAACTATCCCTTTAACCTGAGTTACTTCAGTAAGTATCCAGCTGTATAGCTGGATGGGTTCAAGCAAGCAGTGTACGTTCCTCTGGATCAGAATGCTAAATACCTGAATGTAATTTAAATGATCTCTGTCTGAATCCATGTAGCACTGAGAATTTTGCTATGTTTGTTGTTACTTCCATTAAGAACAGTTTGAGTTTCCTGTCATGTGACAAATCCCAATAGTTCAGTTCATAACAGAATGTACTTTAGAATGACCTGAATCACTCTTTGGTTCACTGACTGTATAGCTTGTCTTTCCTGACGGGGAGCTGATCCAGTAAGGTTTTGAGAGCTTCTGTAGCATAATCAAACCCGGATATGAAAAATTTATATATCGAGCATAAAACGTTTTGTCACTTAAAGACCTTGTGCAACCACTTTTTTCTTTCCGATAAGTGTTTGTTAAGCCACAAGATAAGATATGTTGCAAGATGTTGTTATCCAATGGGGAGAATTATTCTTTGAGCGCATGTAACATTTTTTATTACTAAAACAGGAAGTAGCGAAGAAGATTCATTTGGTGTGGTTACATGAGGTCAGAAGGTATGGAAGTTAATTTGCTTAAGGGCAGAGAGTCCGTAGTCATTGTGGTTATTTCTGTAGAAAACACTGAAAAGTGCCAAACTGTGTAGGTATGGGGCATGCCCCGCCAAGCAGTAACTTGGCGGATGGCATATCTGTCCATCCCAATCATTTCTAACCACGAGAGCTGGAGGTCTGGCACATTGCCGTTCTGCTACTGCAAGTTCACTTCTGATTGGCGGCCCACTAAACAGACACGCTGCTGATTGGTTAAAAAGTAAAAGAGCATTGGGCCTTTAAAATGCTTTTACAAACATTTTGGGATTAATTGATGTTTGCATTCTGAGCTCCTGTTCTAGCCAAAATAAAATCCCAAATAAGAAAACATTTGTAAATGCCAGAATGTTCATCAAAATGTTTTAAAGAAAGTCTTAAAGGGATAGTTCACCCATTTTGTTTTACTTACCCCCGAATTAGTATGTTAAGCTGTCCTGGTCTTGCTGTTGTCGCTAAATTATTGTAAATACTGAATTGGAGCAATGCTAACAATTAACATACCATTTCAGGGGTGACCAGGTGAGTAAAACAATATACATTTTCTTTAAATGGGTGAACTATCCCTTTAAGACAAAATTTGTTCGTAGAATGGTTGGTGAATGAGGCCCATTGTGTGTAAAAAACTAAGTACTTTTGTACTGAGCAGTATAGGAACTTTCAGGATGGAAAAAAAACGAATTTAAAATCTAAACTGACTAAAATAGACCATCATTGTGTTTGTTTTCTATGGCTCTGTTTATGTGTTCTTTATGTGAAAGAGCTACAACCATTACAAAATGATGATTCTGATTGTGCAAGGTCTTCAAAAAAAGTTATAAATAATGATGCAATGTCTGATGTGGCTCACAACAAAACTATAAAATAGAATAGAATAGAATAGAATGACTTTTCTTTTCCCTTTAGGGAACTTCAGTTGTAGCCACTAGTATCAACAAAAAAGACAAAAATAGAATCATTGCATTAATCAAACTAATTAAGTGAATTAAAGTGGAATACAGCCATGTTTAAAATTAGCTCCCGCTGTCCCGTGATGTCTATTGTCATTAAGCAGTCCAACAAACAAACTCCGCCTCCACGACTTTCCTCCATACACACAGTGTTGCGGTCTCTGTACACTGTCGAAACGGAGCACTGAACTGCGTCAGCCTTCCCACTGGTCGCCTTGTACGCTCCCCCCCCCCCGCATTATCTTCTTCTTTCCTTCCCTGGTTGCCTTTTGGAGATTGCCTGCACTCCCGAATCAGTCCCGACATCTTCAACTCTGTTGAAGAGCGATGGTAAACTTTGTTGCTGCAGATCCAATGGACATTCCCAAGCATATGTTGCGAATGGTGACGACCACAAACAAAATTATCCCGACTAGGAAGTTTGTCAATAGTATAAAAACGAGCAGCAGGAGTACCCCGACAAATCTCCAGCCCGCTTCCCCGTCCCACAACAGACACACAGCGCATGAAAAAAACAAAAAACAAAAGCCCGACACAACAAAACACATTCAAATCAACAAACAAGAACACGAGAGATAGCTGGACTACATGTCACCATTACAGTGCCACGTGATGTCATACTCACATATACTCCCGTGCTAAATGAATGTGTGACTATTACAGTCAACCCAATTAAACTTTCACATTTTTAAATTTTCAAATTAACAATAGATGTAATAAATATGTATTTTGTGAGGATTACCAAAAGACAAAATAATAACAAGAAAAGCTACAGGATGACTGTAAAAATTAAATGCAGTTTACCTTGAATATTTCTCTTGCTGTGGTTTCATTCAAAGAAAAAAATGTTGAAATCTTCAATTTCTTGCACTGAAAATAGAAATAATTGTAGCTGTGAGGGAATTGGGTTCAGAACCAGTTTTATTGTGGTGTAATGCGGCACATAGTACTGTTCCAGTATATGTCCTGCAATATACAATGCAGTCCATAGAGTACTCAAGCGACTACGTGTTTTGGAAGTAACTTCCCCATTCATTTAGACCATAGACATGAACTAAATCTTACTTTTAAATAATTTCCAGTGATGTCTTACCATCAATTTTCTGGATTGTTCAATATAACGCCCGTTCGCAAAATATGCCGTTTTTCTGGAGTAGCTTTGAGTATATTTTACGTTTTAGTCATTTTTTGTGAATATAACAGCGCTGGCACTGTTTAAACACTCGACGCCCCATAATTCCCTCCAGATGCGCGCAACCGTAGTGCAGCCTTGTCTCCAATTGTTGTTATATAATGTTGTTAGCACACAGCTCCATTTTTAAACACTTTTTTCTAACGTTAGCTAGCTAGCTTGAAGGACTAAAAGCTAGAATTGCTTTATGTGGTTAACCGTAGCGTAGTTTCTTACCTTGTTGGGTGGTCTTCTCAACTTAGCACGCTAACGTTAGCTCTTCAGCGGCAGCACTGGAAAAAATGTCCAGACTAGATGATGATATCTAATTGGTTGAGAACCACCCGTGCGTTGCAGTAATGGATATGTAGTCCATTAAAATGGACTACAAGTCGAACTACAATCATTAATCCATTACATTAAAAATTGGAACTTGCGATGTATAGTCTATATCCTTATACCACACAGGCTAATCCGGAAACGTTTTGGCTCATTCTATAAATCATATTTCAAGAAATAGTTGATAGTCTCTGAAGCCCGTTCTATCTGTCAAAGGGAATTTACTTCCAAAACCAGACTCCACCCACGTCTGATATGTTCACTTGAGTTCTCTACAGGTATTTGGACAGTGACACAATTTTTGTTGTTTTGACTACGAGGTTAAAGTACAAAATACAGACTTTCAGCTTTAATTTGAGGGTTTTCACATCCATATCGGGTGAACCATAGCAATTGTAGCCCTTTTTATACATAGCCCCCCATTTTAGCGGACAAAAAGTAATTGGACAAATTAACATAAACATAAATACTTGATGTTCTTGTATGACTCTTGACAGTTCTTGACTAGAAAACTATACACTGCAAGTACACTGAAAAATATATTTTTCTTTTCAAATATCTGCAGCCTACCTGGAGTTCCTGAATTTTGTTTTGCTGATGGTGTAGTTCCAATATCCAGATGGACGGTATAATGGTGATGAGGAATAGCAGGATAGCCGGCGAGAACCTGGATCAGATACACAACAGAATGAGCTGATGACGAGTTTGGGTAGATCTCTAGCGCCTTTTCCACCTGGTTGTGAAAGGGCTGGAACTATCCACAACGGGGAATAAAACGCTTCCTGTTCGTGTTTGCTTTCCCACTATGGTTACGTTTATGAAATAGCCTATTGTGGTTGCAAATCTATGCCGGTGGAGTAGCGGTAAAAGACCAGACTTTGAGTTGGAGCAGTTGTACACAGAGGATCAGGTGTTCAAAACCTGGTCCTGCTAGATCCGAGTACGGCCGGCGCCTTGGGGTGTGGAAATTAGCGGCCGTTCCCAGGGTGACACACTTTTCGTGAAGTACATGAACATTTTGGTCGCATAAATATGACGTGAAGCTTCGTTTAAAAAAATTAGGTGCAGATTTGCAGACATTTTCCTTCAATTATAACAAAAACAACACGTGACATAGTTTGCAACTCCCGATTCGAAATTGCCGATCCACCTTAAATCGGTCGCGAAAAGCGATTGTATGCTTTCAGGGTCATCCATTTTTCTACACTAAATCTAATTGTGTCAACATTCTGATAGCCGACTTTTATATATAAAATACCAGTTACTGTTATACATCTGAAATTATTTGGATACTGCACCATTTTGAAATAATCTCACTCCAAACGTTCTATATGAAACAATACAGTAATATTGGCATATTACACAAAATAATAAATCTCCTAAATTAAAATATCTCATACTTTGGGTGTGACAGATCAGGTCCTCATCTACCTCTTACTCCAGTTGGGTGAAATATTATTGCGTTTTCAAATAATCCCACACCAATGTACATCTATGTAATCCATTGTAAATCTACTGAAAAGGGTAAAAGTTTGATTATGAATTATTTGACAATTTTAGAAGGTCTCAAACTTTTGACACTTTGGTATGAGAGAAGAGGTCCTCCTCTACCTCTAACCTGAGTTGCGTGAAATATTACTGTAGCGTTTTCAAATAATCCCACTCCAAATTTTCTATGTAATCCAATGTGTATCTACTGAAAAAGGTGAATTTTTGAATATGAATTCCTTGCCAATTTTAAAAGATGTCAAATTTATGATACGTGGGTATGAGAGAAGAGGTCCTCCTCTACCTCTGACCTGAGTTAGGTGAGATATTACTGTAGCATTTTCAAATAATCCCCCTTCAAATTTTCTATGTAATCCAATGTAAACAGTGACATTTTGAAGAGCCAATTTTAGAAGGTCTCAAACTTTTGATACTTGGTTATGAGAAAGGTTAACATAGGAAGTTTGCAGTGAGATTATTTTAAAACACTACAGTAATATTTCACCCAACTGGAGTCAGAGGTAGATGAGAACATGTTCTGTCATACCCGAGTGTAAAAGGTTCGAGACATTTTCATTTTGGAGATGTATTATAATTTTTTGTAATATGACAATATTATTGTATTGTTTCCAAATCATTTCAGATGTAGCTATAACCGTAACTGGAATTTAATATATAGAAGTCGGCTATCAGAATGTTGAGACAATTCGATTTAGTGAAGAAAAAAGCAGAAGGATGACCGTGAAAGCATACAATCACTTTTCGATTTAAGGTGGACTGGAAATTCGGAATCGGGAGCTTCGAATCGGGAGCCAACTTCTATGAGGCGCCGTTGTGGACTGAAAAAATGCCTCTGCATGTGCTGATTTTTTTAAATATTGTGTTGTTTGGACAGGGTATTAACATTTGTTCAGGACCAATCAGAGGGACAGGTTGAGTCCTCTTCGGCTCCACGGAGCAGATGCATTTTGTACAAACCGGCGGCGAAGAAGTCGTGGGAAGGCAATGGGTGACGTCACAGTGACTTTGTCCATATTTTTATACAGTCTATGGAACCGATGTGCTATATGAATACCATTGGCCTATCGTGCCAATGGGGTTTTATGTGCTTTGTAACACAGTTGCTATTTTTTTTTATAATGACAATAAAGTGAATTGAACTTGACTATAAAGCTAAAATGTTGTTATGTTGATGGATCACTTTAAAGGTTGTTTCTCCTGACAGATTTTCCTATTGAACTCTAAGAAAAAATAAGTCAGGAGAAGAAACCATTCAAGTTATCCATCCATATCTACTGTGTTTCTGGCAGCAGAGTGATGGTTTAAGGCTTGTTTGATACGTCAGACTCTTGATGACTTAGAGCCATTTAGCCATACTGTTTCAGTGTAATTTACAGCTAAATCTAATCCCACCCCCCAATTCCCATAGAGATCCATTCAAATGCAGAGAGGTTATAGTATCGCTTGTAGGAGTACCAGAAAATAAGATGTTACGAGTCTTTTGATGTTGTTGGGTCACAGACATCAGGAAGTCAAGGCATGCAAAGGATTCCGTGTCGGTGTTCTTATATTTGCTAGAGATGAGCAAATCCCGCTTTCTGGGTTGTTTCGTGAAATGAATGGAAGTGAACAGAACCACCTCAGTCTCTCTCAAGCCACTTTCATTCCCGCGCGCTGACCAGTGGAACACGTGCGCTATCCATTGGACCTCTCTTGTAGGGTTTCAATTCCTCTCGCGACTCGAGCTAACTGGACCTCTCTCGCGGGATAACTGGATCTCTCTTGCACAAAAGTGCATCGTTTCTTCTCGTGTTTTTCGACCGACTTTTTTCCACAACGCAGCCTCATAAACTTCAGCGTCCTCGTGCAAGGGTGGAATGTCTTACGACATTTGCACAGTAGGCTATGGTTGGAAAATAGTATGGAGGATATATTTTTTTGTGTAGCTACTGCACGTCGCGTACTAAACAGTGCACATATGTCAGTACACTGTACACAGGATACAGAACGCAGTAGATGCTAGTAGTCTGATTCGGACACAGCCCTTGAGTTCCAGAAAAGGTTCCTGCGGTGGAAAACTTAATCACTACAGGCACAATGTCCGGAAATTTGCGGGGTCCTCCCAGTACATTTTTCAGGAAAGGAATAATTATTTAACGTGGTGATTAAATATCGACAATCAAATACATTTTATTCACACAAAGGCATTTTTCTGCGGAAAAGACCACCCCCCTTAAATAAATTAAGGTCCACAATTTGTTTCACGCGCCAGAGCAACAAAAGTTTCTGCTGCTGATGTAGTACAGAAGAACAATTCCAGCCTTTCTGCAAACAAAACTACAGGCGACAATACATTTAGCTCACCACTTGTAGTCTTTTCCCTTTCTTCTTTTTAATGTTATTATCATTTCCACAACGAGAGGCAGGCAGAGAAGGGACAGACACCAAAAATTGTTATTATTTTTAACGTGTTTAATTCGCCATACTCCGATAAGTGATAGAATAACGAAAGATAATCTGGTTAAAATCGCGCATATAAATATCAGAATCATAGTTATCTGATTGAATAGGCGATTACGTTCTCGTTAAATTGAAATATTCCTGGCGTTTTACAACTGCATACAACCCGGGGCAGTAATATTTGCGAGTCGTTTCCTTTAGGCTACTCAGTCAACTTCGACAGTCTCGTGCACAAGCAACGCCCTCCTGGCTGCGCTTAGCGGCGCTTTTGTCGTCTGCTTCATACGCATATTGATTTTAGTGATCAATATTAATTCATCGAATTAATTCGGAAAAAGCTAAATGCATTAATATTAACATAACGTTTTGACACAATTCCCATAGATGATTGTTGTTCAACAATTTCTTGTACAGAATTGTTCGGAATTGTTAAAAAAAGCGCGACATTTTCGTAGAAAGATTAGGATACAATTAATAAATTACAAGACATTGTGATACATTACAATGTATGCTTATTTAACAGCAGCATACTGTGTCACTTTTTTCTGATATTGCCACTTGCTAGCAACCGCGGCCATAGCAACTTTAAACAAAAACTAGAATGAACAATTCTTAAAGAAATTGTGTGGTTGCTTCGCAGTGGTATCAATTGCTGGAAATGGTATATAAAGATGGTAATATGGTATAGTGTGAGGTGGTGAATAAAAGGTGGAAATGGTAGTAATGCTGTATAAAGGGATCTAAAGAAGGTGAAAGTGTTAAAACATGTTGATGTATTTTGTGCTAAGTAGTCTAAAGAACCTGGAAATGATACAAAGAAGTAATGAATTGTGATGAAAGCACAAAAACGTATGTCAAATAATCTAAGATAGTATTGTTAGGTCGTATAGTGTTGTAGAGGGAGGCATTGTGATTTCGTAAGCAGTGTAATATATTACAGCATCCACATTCTATTGCATCAGTTTTCAAAATGTGCCCATTCATTCCCATTCAGTTTTTTGGCGATAAAAGGTCAATTATCTGAAAATGTGTATATGTTATAAAGGTAACCTGCAGGGTGTATAAAGGTATAATATGAGGTATGGTGTTGATAGTGTGAATGGTGTAGGAGGAGATTAAAAAAGTGGCGGAATAATAAGCAGTATGGAGAGTAACAAAACAACCACACCTAATAAATAACCACAAAAATGACTTAAAATGATCAATAACAAGGATCCTCAACCCTTATCCTGGAGGACTACAAAGTATGTTGTTGTTTTTTTGGGTTGTTACTCTGACATGCTGAATTGATCTATTAAACCAATTGATTACACAGCTAACGCACCTAATCTGGCTTCTAGGGTTTTTTGTGATACCCAGTTTCGGTGCTGCTGTTGTACCCTTGAGCAAGACATCAAGGGTCTGAGGTATCCAACGAGCCTCAAACCATCACTCTGCTGTCAGATATGCAGTAGATATGGATGGATCACTTTAAAGGTTTCTTCTGACTTATTTTTCCATAGAGTTCAATAGGAAAATTTATCAGGAGAAACAACCCTTCAAGTTATCCATCCATATCTACTGCTATAACCTCTCTGCATTTGAATTGGGAATTTGTAGGAGTACCAGAAAAAAAAAAAAATCACGGCTTATCAATATTTTGATATTGTTGGGTCAGACATCAGGAAGTCATGGCATACAAAGGATTACTTTATTCTACATTATGTTAAACTGTACAATATTTTTTTATTCCCGGAAATGGAGGGGGGGGACTATGTACAAAAAGTTTTATAATTTCTAAACGGTTCATCCGATATGGATGAACATACCCTCAAATTAAAGCTGACAGTCTGTACTTCATCCTCATTGTATCCATTCAAACTCAAAGTGCTAGAGTACAGAAATATAACAAAAAATGCGTCACTGTCCAATGAATTATGGTGCTCACTGTATAAGAACGCACACCCAAAAGAACACGTATTGTGATATAATGACTTGTTGAACAGATACCATTACTACACCCTGATGAAGGCATACTGCTGAAACAATTAAAAAATTAAAACCCATTTTTCCATGGGGATAAGTTTGTGATTCTCATATTTGTTCTCACAATTTCATGGGGTCAATCATCAGTATCGCAGGGTATGCGGGTTTTGCTGGTCCTGCTGTCGTGGCATATGACACAGAGCCAGTATAAATTCAATATGACCACCAGGAAGTTCTTGATGGCAAAGAACACCAGCATGTGGTGGAATATGTTGTAGTGGATGAGGACTGTGAGCCGGATCACAAGGAAGGGCCCGTCCTGGATGAAGAGGCTCTCAACGATGCTCCACATGGCCGTGCTTCGTCTTGAAAGCAGAGAGTCACTGCCAGCTTTAAGGGACTCCTCTGGTCTGGAGGTCACCACTGAGGAACACACGCATACAAGCGTCAACATTTCATTTTCACAGACTAACCAAAATAAATAATGTTATAAACCGTTCAATTCTAATAAAAGAAAGGAAGTTCAACAGTATCTTACTCCTTATGATATAAAACGAGAGCAGAATACTCCTTACAACAAAGGACAGAGTAGGTCTTAATAAATTTAAGATGTATTTTATGCAGTTATTTATTCTTCCCATATTAAAGAATAAACTATTCAGGTATGTACTGTTCAGATCTATACTTTGTGTCTTTCATAATCTGCACTGAAATAAAAATTAACCAGTCCCAGTGACAAAATCCATGAGAGACGCCTTATTTCTTTAAATAATTGTTTTACTTTTTCAGTTTTTATCAATACATTTTGCAGACTATAAGATGTTCTATGTTTGTAGTTAATGTTACGGTTCTAACCGTTCCACGCCATGTTTTATGTTTATTGTTATGTCACGCCCTTATTTGTATTCACGTTCTGTCATAGTCTATTAGTTTGCATACATATTTCCATGTTTTTCCGCAGCCTTGCGTTCATGCTGTTTCTTCTCTTGCTGTCACTCACGCTTCCCTAATTGTTTCATTCTCCCTTGTCTAATTACTAATATACTAACATTAGATCAGGATTGGGTAATACTAACTATCTAACCATGTGTTCATGTTTACCTTACGTTTCTCGTACATGTTAATTACTAATTTACTAACGCTAGGTCAGGATAGGTTAACTACTAACGATTTACTAATTGCCTCGTTACGTGTCATTTTCTCAAGCTGTTGTGAATTTCCTGCTGCTCTCAAGCTAAGTGTCTGCACCTGTCTACACCTGCATATAAGATCAGTGTTCATGTCATGTCCTTGCGAAATTGTTGCCTCACTAGCACTCTTAAGCATTTGTCAAGTTTACGTTTTCTGATTTCCTGTTTTGATCCAAGCCTGTTTTTTGACCACTGTTTACTGCCAGCCTTTTGTTTTCACTGCCTGTCCTGACCACGATTCCTGCTTGCTGATTTTGTACTTTTGCCACGCGGCGAGGACTCCGGTCTGACCCTGCTTGTTTTTTCGACTATTCTTTTGCCTTCTCCCTTTTGTACCTCTGCCACGCTGATTGCCTTCCTGGTTCCGAACTACTGCCTGGCTTACCGACGACGAGACTGCCTTCTCCCTCGGTACTTTTGTTTATTGGCTGGATTTTTTGTGTATGACCTTTGCTTGTGCTAAGACAACGATTACTGGACTTTCCTTAATAAAGCCCTTGCGGGTATTTATTACATCCATTGTTCTGAGTCGTGCTTCTCGGGTCCAACCCTCCACGCACTACGTCTCAGTTAATGAATAAATAAATTTAGATACATACATACAGATAGAAACATCAACCAAATAGGGTTCTTAACCATAAAAGATGTCACCAAAACAGACTCACGGGAGTCACAGATCCCTTTTCATACACTGTACGGCCAAAAGTGCCAAAAGTATGTGGACACCCCTTAATCTTAACCCTATAGCGTACAATGACATTCTAGACGATACTACATAAACAACTTTGTGACAATGCTCCCATGCACAAATAGAGGTCCATACAAAAATGGTTTGTCGAGATTAGTATGGAAGAACTTGACTGGCCTACACAGAGCCCTGACCTCAACCCCCTCAAACACCATTGGGATCAATTGTAAAGCCGACTGCGAGCCAGGCCTAATAGCCCCACATCTGTGCCCGACCTCACTAATGCCGGAATGGAAAGAAATCCATGCAGCAATGTTACAACATCTAGTGGAAAGCCTTCCCGGGAGAGTGGAGGCTGTTATAGCAGCAAATGGGGACCAAATCTATATTAATGCCCATGATTTTGGAATGAGATGTTGGATGAGCAGGTGTCCATATACTTTTGGCCATGTAGTGTATGATAAGATATTGGCAATATGACTATACAATGCATGTATAGTTTGAAAATATACACTGTACATCAAAGATGTTAATAAGATCAAGATCATCAGATAGTACACTGCTCAAACAAATTAAGAAAACACTAAATCAACACAGTATAACACCAAGTCAATTAAACTTCTGGAATATCGATATGTCCAGTTAGGAAGCGTAAACGATTGTGAATCAATTTCACCTCCTTTCTTTGGTGCAAATGAAAGTGACAACAGATGGACAGGAGAGGTAACAGCAAGACAACCCCCAAAAAGTAAATGGTTTTGCAGGTGGTGACCACAGACCATTTCTTTCTCCTTATTCTTCCTGACTGATTTTTCTTTAGTTTTGATAGTACCCTTGTCACTACTGGTAGCATGAGGCGGTGCCTGCAGCCTATTCAGGTTGCACAGCACAGTAGTTCAGCTCCTCCAGGATGGCACATCCATACGTGCCGTCGCAAGAAGGTTTGCTGTGTCTCCCAGCACAGTCTCAGCAAGAGCGTGGAGGAGATACCGGGAGACGGGCCATTACATGAGGAGAGAGCTGGACAGGGCTGTAGAAGTGCAAACTGTCAGAAACAGACTCCATGAGGGTGGAGGGAGGGCCCGACGTCCTGTATTGGGACCTGTGCACACAGCCCAGCACCATACAGCTCGATTGGCATTTGCCAGAGAACACCAGAATTGGCAGGTTCGCCATTGGCGCCCCGTTCTCTTCACAGATAAGAGCAGGTTCACGCTGAGCACATGTGACAGACGTCTGGAGACGCTGTGGCGAATGTTATGCTGCCTGCAACATCATCCAGCATGACCGGTTTGGTTTACTTGACTTGGTGTTATACTGTGATGATTAAGTGTTCCCGTAATTTTTTTGAGCAGCGTAGTAGTAATTACTACTAATAGTAATAATAGATTTTGATAGATTAAGTGAATCGGAGTCTTACCTGTCAGATGTAGGGGAAACTGCAGCATGCACCATGTCCAAATTCCTAGGATTATATACACCAGCTCATGGCTCTCCTCACTGTTAGAAGCACAAGTAGTGAAGGGGTTAATCAAGGTCATTGCCGGTGACTTGTCCACCATGCGTCGCTGCTAATTTCTCTTTTTTTTTTCTCGTTCATGCAATTGAGCACGTCAGCCTGAAACAGAAAGTGAAAGCACCTTTATTTTATCTTTCTTTTAGTTGCCCCCATTTTTCCCCAATTTGGAATAGCCTATCACGTACAGCTGCAGTCACGCTGCAAGCTCCACAGGAAATGCGGGAGAGCGTGGACATGCATTCAACTCCTAAGCATGCGCAAGCTGCTTCTTCTTTTCACACCGCAGCCCTCAAGCCAAGCTGGCACAGACGCGATTGGGAGGAAGACGCTTTAGCAGGTGGACCGGGGCCAGCTAATCGACCTATGGGGGTCACTAGAGAGCGACGAGACAGCGGACTGACTGAACCCTATCTAGCCCTGGGCGACACTGCCACCCTGGAGTTGACACCCGGGGATTTGATCCCAGGTAGTGGGGTCCATCCATGCAGTAGAATAGTCCTTTTACAGGATTAGCCACCTAGCAGCTTTGTGCTTTAACATTATATTCAACAAGGATCCCAGAAAGACAGACCCACACAATTTATCTGTGGCAGTTCATTGTAATAATGACTGAACAAAGGCCCTGTCAGGAGTCTTTAACTTTTAAATATTGTACTTTGTTCACTTGTGATAAAATTAGGTACTGTTCTTGTGTGTTGATTTTCTATTTGTCGAGTCATCTGTGAAATGGTACAACAACAACAACAGCAACAATGAAATAAGTAACAGCAGTAGCTTAAATAAAGTGACAATAAGAGCTTAGTGGCTAAGAAAAATCAAACTTTTATGTTTCAGAGGGGAATACTGAAAATGTGAATCGAGTTCTCCCACTGCTTTAGTATGTGCCAATTGTCTTTCAGAACAGGAACTCACTTGACATCCGAAAGAGTCTCACTGGTGAACTCCAGGATGTCCGCGGCCGTGCCGACGAAAATGAGCAGCAGCTGGGAGAGTTCATCCCTGGTGACACCGCCCCCTAGTGGCAGCACCCACTTCCCCAGAATCAGCAGGATGAGCATGGCTTGGTGTAACCCGAGAATCCAGTCGTCGGCACACGCAGAGGACACCAGTTCATCGACATTCTTCAAGGCCAGAGGAGAGAAGAACTCAGAGTTATCTGATCCACACAGAATCGTACACCTTTGATGTTTTCGCTCAGAGAAAGTGAAAACCTCGATTTACACCCACACACTTCAAGTAATTTCCCCTATATATACACCGCTGAACAGAATTTCTTTGTAAAAAAGCAGGGTTTTGTTTTATTAGTGTGTTGGTGTGGTTCACATCTGTTGACTAATTTTCAGTTCTAACAAGAATACTGACGTGTGACCAACACATCAGTCTCAGAGAGAGGCAAGCATGTCTAGAGCTCAGTGCCTATCACCAGTACAATTCTGAGCTATTTATCACTGAATTTACACAAGATGTTACCCATTACACAGGGTTGTGATGGGGCTAGGCCCTCGAGACCATGTTGGAAGGAGGCATTTCCAAGAGCTCAACTGGCTACCAGTTGAGGCTAGAATGACTCAGCTGAGGCTCAACATGGTGCACAAGGTTATTAACAACAGGGCCCCAGTATACCTAAGCAGCCATTTTTCCAGAGTTGGAGAATCACACAACCACAGGACTAGGTCCAGCTTAGCCAACCTGCACCCCTCGAGGTGTAGAACCAAAATGGGGCAATGCACATTTGCCTACACAGGAGCACAGGAGTGGAATGAACTGCCTTTGACTATCAAACAGAGCACGAACCCACACAGTGTTGTGTATTTAGGAGCAATCCCAGTGGGAGAAAAAGGACCATAATACAAATCAAAATGTTGATGAAGAGGCAACCAGAGTTGTAGATCATCTACAGAAATTGTGAAAGGATGTTATATGATGATATAGCCAGATAGCTTGGGTAAAACTAATGGTGCAAAAGGGTTATAGGCCTTCCGCATGCATAGGCTAAAGGTTAGTGCGTAGGCTATTTGGTTATCCTATATTGGTTATGAAACCCATTTGGTTACCAATACATTGATGCTGTGGAAAGAACTGTAAAATAACCTATTAAATAGGGCCTGAAATTCAGTGAAAACCATCCTTGGTGTGCAGTTTGAGGGGCAAGGCACACTTTATGCACAGCGTGGCACACAGTGGCTTTGCTGAGGCTCTTGGCATCTCCAACGGTGTACAAAAAAGGTGCCACTTGCCAAAAAAACGCAACCTAATGCACACGGTTTGTATTACACAAATGGACTGACTGTAATGCGTTTCATTTGCGACATCGGCCTCTAGCAAATTGCAAATGTATTCCGTCGCTGGAAGAAAAATATGTAGCATTCATAGAGATGCTCGTCTGGATAGCTGACTGGTTTCACTCTCTCTCGGAACACCCTCCCTGCTGGAAACGCTCTCCTTACTATCTGTGCCCCCTCATCTACAGGGCTGTCAATGAGTGGACAGGCCATGATTGAAACAGAACCAGTCTATACACATTTGTTTTTATACACTGCATAATTGGGTCCAATATTTCCAGTAACAATCATCTATGTTGCGAATGTCTATGTCGTCGACTTGTAGGTACATGGACCCCTATGCCTAGTTTACATCGCTGAAATATTACGGAATGGCTTTTTTGAGATAACCTACAAATGAAAACCAGTCAACAACATTCATTTTAAATGGTTGAGTAATATTATGATGTAAAAAGACATTGTTTTTTTTTAACGTAACCTGCAAATGAAGCCAAAAACTTGAATTGTAATACTTAAGTTAAAAAAATTAGAAGAATTACAACAGCAAAAAGGTCTGGAACGTGTTGCTTCTAGCCAGAGGCCCATCCGAGTTGATGTCACAGTCTGTAACACTGGCTGCAAATTGAATAAGTCAAGCTTGACCCACAGTAACCTGCTCCCGACCAGGCTAGCCCCAACGCATATGTTGCGTTAGCGACATAACTGCCATCTAGTCAAGGCTTCGTGAAACAGAAACCTATCCAGAGTCCAGACTTACTGAAATAAGTCAGGTTTATTTCAGCATGACTACAGTTTAACATACTATTTTGAGGGTAAGTAAAACAATATCAAATTCTTCAAAATGGGTGAACTATCCCTTTAACCTGAGTTACTTCAGTAAGTATCCAGCTGTATAGCTGGACGGGTTCAAGCAAGCAGTGTACGTTCCTCTGGATCAGAATGCTAAATACCTGAATGTAATTTAAATTATCTCTGTCTGAATCCATGTAGCACTGAGAATTTTGCTATGTTTGTTGTTACTTCCATTAAGAACAGTTTGAGTTTCCTTTCATGTGACAAATCCCAATAGTTCAGTTCATAAACAGAATGTAATTTAGAATGACCTGAATCACTCTTTGGTTCACTGACTGTATAGCTTGTCTTTCCTGACGGGGAGCTGATCCAGTAAGGTTTTGAGAGCTTCTGTAGCATAATCAAACCCGGATATGAAAAATTTATATTTCAAGCATAAAAAGTTTTGTCACTTAAATACTTTTTTCTTTCCGATAAGTGTTTGTTAAGCCACAAGATAAGATATGTTGCAAGATGTTGTTATCGAATGGGGAGAATTATTCTTTGAGAGCATGTAACATTTTTTATTACTAAAAGAGGAAGTAGCGAATAAGATTAATTTGGTGTGGTTACGTGAGGTCAGAAGGTACGGAAGTTAATTTGCTTAAGGGCAGAGAGTCCGTAGTCATTGTGGTTATTTCTGTAGAAAACACTGAAAAGTGCCAAACTCTCTGTGCTATGTAGGTAGGGGGCATGCCCCGCCAAGCCGTAACTTGGCGGATGGCATATCTGTCCATCCCAATCATTTCTAACCATGAGAGCTGGAGGTCTGGCACATTGCCGTTCTGCTACTGCAAGTTCACTTCTGATTGGCGGCCCACTAAACAGACACGCTGCTTATTGGTTAAAAGGTAAAAGAGCATCGGGCCTCATTCACCAATCTTTAAAATGCTTTTACAAACATTTTGGGATTAATTGATGTTTGCATTCTGAGCTCCTGTTCTAGCCAAAATACAATCCCAAATAAGAAAACATTTGTAAATGCCAGAATGTTCATCAAAACATTTTAAAGAAAGTCTTAAAGAGATAGTTCACCCATTTTGTTTTACTTACCCCCGAATTAGTATGTTAAGCTGTCCTGGTCTTGCCGTTGTCGCTAAATTATTGTAAATCCTGAATTGGAGCAATGCTAACAATTAACATACCATTTCAGGGGTGACCAGGTGAGTAAAACAATATACATTTTCTTTAAATGGGTGAACTATCCCTTTAAGACAAAATTTGTTCATAGAATGGTTGGTTGGTGAATGAGGCCCATTGTGTGTAAAAAACGAAGTACTTTTGTACTGAGCAGTATAGGAACTTAGTTGCTTTCAGGATAGAAAAAAAACTAATTTAAAATCTAAACTGACTAAAATAGACCATCATTGTGTTTGTTTTCTATGGCTCTGTTTATGTGTTCTTTATGTGAAAGAGCTACAACCATTACAAAATGATGATTCTGATTGCGCAAGGTCTTCAAAAAAAGTTATAAATAATGATGCAATGTCTGATGTGGCTCACAACAAAACTATAAAATAGAATAGAATAGAATAAAATGACTTTTCTTTTCCCTTTAGGGAACTTCAGTTGTAGCCACTAGTATCAACAAAAAAGACAAAAATAGAATCATTGCATTAATCAAACTAATTAAGTGAATTAAAGTGGAATACAGCCATGTTTAAAAATAGCTCCCGCTGTCCCGTGATGTCTATTGTCATTAAGCAGTCCAACACACAAACTCAGTCCTCCACGACTTTCCTCCATACACACAGTGTTGCGGTCTCTGTACACTGTCGAAACGGAGCACCGAACTGCGTCAGCCTTCCCACTGGTCGCCTTGTACACTCCCCCCCGCATTATCTTCTCCTTTCCTTCCCTGGTTGCCTTTTGGAGATTGCCTGCACTCCCGAATCAGTCCCGACATCTTCAACTCCGTTGAAGAGCGATGGTAAACTTTGTTGCTGCAGATCCAACGTACATTCCCGAGCATATGTTGCGAATGGTGACGACCACAAACAAAATTATCCCGACTAGGAAGTTTGTCAATAGTATAAAAACGAGCAGCAGGAGTACCCCGACAAATCTCCAGCCCGCTTCCCCGTCCCACAACAGACACACAGCGCATGAAAAAAAACAAAAAACAAAAGCCAGACACAACAAAACACATTCAAATCAACAAACAAGAACACGAGAGATAGCTGGACTACATGTCACCATTACAGTGCCACGTGATGTCATACTCACATATACTCCCGTGCTAAATGAATGTGTGACTATTACAGTCAACCCAATTAAACTTTCACATTTTGAATTTGTCAAATGAACAATAGATGTAATAAATATGTATTTTGTGAGGATTACCAAAAGACAAAATAATAACAAGAAAAGCTACAGATGACTGTAAAAATTAAATGCAGTTTACCTTGAATATTTCTCTTGCTGTGGTTTCATTCAAAGAACGAAATGCTGAAATGTTCAATTTCTTGCACTGAAAATAGAAATAATTGTAGCTGTGAGGGAATTGGGTTCAGAGCCAGGTTTATTGTGGTGTAATGCGGCACATAGTACTGTTCCAGTATATGTCCTGCAATATGCAATGCTGTCCATAGAGTACTCAAGCGACTACGTGTTTTGGAAGTAACTTCCCCATTAATTTAGACCATAGACATGAACTAAATCTTACTTTTAAATAATTTCCAGTGATTATGTCTTACCATCAATTTTCTGGATTGTTCAATATAACGCCCGTTCGCAAAATATGCCGTTTTTCTGGAGTAGCTTTGAGTATATTTTACGTTTTAGTAATTTTTTGTGAATATAACAGCGCTGGCACTGTTTAAACACTCGACGCCCCATAATTCCCTCCAGACGCGCGCAACCGTAGTGCAGCCTTGTCTCCAATTGTTGTTATATAATGTTGTTAGCACACAGCTCCATTTTTAAACACTTTTTTCTAACGTTAGCTAGCTAGCTTGAAGGACTAAAAGCTAGAATTGCTTTATGTGGTTAACCGTAGCGTAGTTTCTTACCTTGTTGGGTGGTCTTCTCAACTTAGCACGCTAACGTTAGCTCTTCAGCGGCAGCACTGGAAAAAATGTCCAGACTTGATGATGATATCTAATTGGTTGAGAACCACCCGTGCGTTGCAGTAATGGATATGTAGTCCATTAAAATGGACTACAAGTCGAACTACAATCATTAATCCATTACATAAAAAATTGGAACTTGCGATGTATAGTCTATATCCTTATACCACACAGGCTAATCCGGAAATGTTTTGGCTCATTCTATAAATCATATTTCAAGAAATAGTTGATAGTCTCTGAAGCCCGTTCTATCTGTCAAAGGGAATTTACTTCCAAAACCAGACTCCACCCACGTCTGATATGTTCACTTGAGTTCTCTACAGGTATTTGGACAGTGACACAATTTTTGTTGTTTTGACTACGAGGTTAAAGTACAAAATACAGACTTTCAGCTTTAATTTGAGGGTTTTCACATCCATATCGGGCGAACCATAGCAATTGTAGCCCTTTTTATACATAGCCCCCCCATTTTAGGAGACAAAAAAGTAATTTGACAAATTAACATAAACTTAAATACTTGATGTTCTTGTATGACTTCTGTGAGTTCTTGACAGTTCTTGACTAGAAAACTATACACTGCAAGTACACTGAAAAATATTTTTTTCTTTTCAAATATCTGCAGCCTACCTGGAGTTCCTGAATTTTGTTTTGCTGATGGTGTAGTTCCAATATCCAGATGGACGGTATAATGGTGATGAGGAATAGCAGGATAGCCGGCGAGAACCTGGATCAGATACACAACAGAATGATGAGCTGATGACGAGTTTGGGTAGATCTCTAGCCCCTTTTCCACCTGGTTGTGAAAGGGCTGGAACTATCCACAACGGGGAATAAAACGCTTCCTGTTCGTGTTTGCTTTCCCACCATGGTTACGTTTAAGAAATAGCCTATTGTGGTGGCAAATCTATGCCGGTGGAGTAGCGGTAAAAGCCCAGACTTTGAGTTGGAGCAGTTGTACACAGAGAATCAGGTGTTCAAAACCTGGTCCTGCCAGATCCGAGTATGGCCGGTGCCTTGCGGGTGTGGAAATTAGCAGCCGTTCCCAGGGTGATACACTTGGGTTTCGCTGAGTATATTCGGGAGCACACTTTTCGTGAAGTACATGAACATTTTGGTCGCATAAATATGACGTGAAGCTTCGTTTTAAAAAATGAGGTGCAGATTTGCAGACATTTTCCTTCAATTATAACAAAAACAACACGTGACATAGTTTGCAACTCTCGATTCGAAATTGCCGATCCACCTTAAATCGGTCGCGAAAAGCGATTGTATGCTTTCAGGGTCATCCATTTTTCTACACTAAATCTAATTGTGTCAACATTCTGATAGCCGACTTTTATATATAAAATACCAGTTACTGTTATACATCTGAAATTATTTGGATACTGCACCATTTTGAAATAATCCCACTCCAAACGTTCTATATGAAACAATACAGTAATATTGGCATATTACACAAAATAATAAATCTCCTAAATTAAAATATCTCATACTTTGGGTGTGACAGATCAGGTCCTCATCTACCTCTTACTCCAGTTGGGTGAAATATTATTGCGTTTTCAAATAATCCCACACCAATGTACATCTATGTAATCCATTGTAAATCTACTGAAAAGGGTAAAAGTTTGATTATGAATTATTTGACAATTTTAGAAGGTCTCAAACTTTTGACACTTTGGTATGAGAGAAGAGGTCCTCCTCTACCTCTAACCTGAGTTGCGTGAAATATTACTGTAGCGTTTTCAAATAATCCCACTCCAAATTTTCTATGTAATCCAATGTGTATCTACTGAAAAAGGTGAATTTTTGAATATGAATTCCTTGCCAATTTTAAAAGATGTCAAATTTATGATACGTGGGTATGAGAGAAGAGGTCCTCCTCTACCTCTGACCTGAGTTAGGTGAGATATTACTGTAGCATTTTCAAATAATCCCCCTTCAAATTTTCTATGTAATCCAATGTAAACAGTGACATTTTGAAGAGCCAATTTTAGAAGGTCTCAAACTTTTGATACTTGGTTATGAGAAAGGTTAACATAGGAAGTTTGCAGTGAGATTATTTTAAAACACTACAGTAATATTTCACCCAACTGGAGTCAGAGGTAGATGAGAACATGTTCTGTCATACCCGAGTGTAAAAGGTTCGAGACATTTTCATTTTGGAGATGTATTATAATTTTTTGTAATATGACAATATTATTGTATTGTTTCCAAATCATTTCAGATGTAGCTATAACCGTAACTGGAATTTAATATATAGAAGTCGGCTATCAGAATGTTGAGACAATTCGATTTAGTGAAGAAAAAAGCAGAAGGATGACCGTGAAAGCATACAATCACTTTTCGATTTAAGGTGGACTGGAAATTCGGAATCGGGAGCTTCGAATCGGGAGCCAACTTCTATGAGGCGCCGTTGTGGACTGAAAAAATGCCTCTGCATGTGCTGATTTTTTTAAATATTGTGTTGTTTGGACAGGGTATTAACATTTGTTCAGGACCAATCAGAGGGACAGGTTGAGTCCTCTTCGGCTCCACGGAGCAGATGCATTTTGTACAAACCGGCGGCGAAGAAGTCGTGGGAAGGCAATGGGTGACGTCACAGTGACTTTGTCCATATTTTTATACAGTCTATGGAACCGATGTGCTATATGAATACCATTGGCCTATCGTGCCAATGGGGTTTTATGTGCTTTGTAACACAGTTGCTATTTTTTTTTATAATGACAATAAAGTGAATTGAACTTGACTATAAAGCTAAAATGTTGTTATGTTGATGGATCACTTTAAAGGTTGTTTCTCCTGACAGATTTTCCTATTGAACTCTAAGAAAAAATAAGTCAGGAGAAGAAACCATTCAAGTTATCCATCCATATCTACTGTGTTTCTGGCAGCAGAGTGATGGTTTAAGGCTTGTTTGATACGTCAGACTCTTGATGACTTAGAGCCATTTAGCCATACTGTTTCAGTGTAATTTACAGCTAAATCTAATCCCACCCCCCAATTCCCATAGAGATCCATTCAAATGCAGAGAGGTTATAGTATCGCTTGTAGGAGTACCAGAAAATAAGATGTTACGAGTCTTTTGATGTTGTTGGGTCACAGACATCAGGAAGTCAAGGCATGCAAAGGATTCCGTGTCGGTGTTCTTATATTTGCTAGAGATGAGCAAATCCCGCTTTCTGGGTTGTTTCGTGAAATGAATGGAAGTGAACAGAACCACCTCAGTCTCTCTCAAGCCACTTTCATTCCCGCGCGCTGACCAGTGGAACACGTGCGCTATCCATTGGACCTCTCTTGTAGGGTTTCAATTCCTCTCGCGACTCGAGCTAACTGGACCTCTCTCGCGGGATAACTGGATCTCTCTTGCACAAAAGTGCATAGTTTCTTCTCGTGTTTTTCGACCGACTTTTTTCCACAACGCAGCCTCATAAACTTCAGCGTCCTCGTGCAAGGGTGGAATGTCTTACGACATTTGCACAGTAGGCTATGGTTGGAAAATAGTATGGAGGATATATTTTTTTGTGTAGCTACTGCACGTCGCGTACTAAACAGTGCACATATGTCAGTACACTGTACACAGGATACAGAACGCAGTAGATGCTAGTAGTCTGATTCGGACACAGCCCTTGAGTTCCAGAAAAGGTTCCTGCGGTGGAAAACTTAATCACTACAGGCACAATGTCCGGAAATTTGCGGGGTCCTCCCAGTACATTTTTCAGGAAAGGAATAATTATTTAACGTGGTGATTAAATATCGACAATCAAATACATTTTATTCACACAAAGGCATTTTTCTGCGGAAAAGACCACCCCCCTTAAATAAATTAAGGTCCACAATTTGTTTCACGCGCCAGAGCAACAAAAGTTTCTGCTGCTGATGTAGTACAGAAGAACAATTCCAGCCTTTCTGCAAACAAAACTACAGGCGACAATACATTTAGCTCACCACTTGTAGTCTTTTCCCTTTCTTCTTTTTAATGTTATTATCATTTCCACAACGAGAGGCAGGCAGAGAAGGGACAGACACCAAAAATTGTTATTATTTTTAACGTGTTTAATTCGCCATACTCCGATAAGTGATAGAATAACGAAAGATAATCTGGTTAAAATCGCGCATATAAATATCAGAATCATAGTTATCTGATTGAATAGGCGATTACGTTCTCGTTAAATGGAAATATTCCTGGCGTTTTACAACTGCATACAACCCGGGGCAGTAATATTTGCGAGTCGTTTCCTTTAGGCTACTCAGTCAACTTCGACAGTCTCGTGCACAAGCAACGCCCTCCTGGCTGCGCTTAGCGGCGCTTTTGTCGTCTGCTTCATACGCATATTGATTTTAGTGATCAATATTAATTCATCGAATTAATTCGGAAAAAGCTAAATGCATTAATATTAACATAACGTTTTGACACAATTCCCATAGATGATTGTTGTTCAACAATTTCTTGTACAGAATTGTTCGGAATTGTTAAAAAAAGCGCGACATTTTCGTAGAAAGATTAGGATACAATTAATAAATTACAAGACATTGTGATACATTACAATGTATGCTTATTTAACAGCAGCATACTGTGTCACTTTTTTCTGATATTGCCACTTGCTAGCAACCGCGGCCATAGCAACTTTAAACAAAAACTAGAATGAACAATTCTTAAAGAAATTGTGTGGTTGCTTCGCAGTGGTATCAATTGCTGGAAATGGTATATAAAGATGGTAATATGGTATAGTGTGAGGTGGTGAATAAAAGGTGGAAATGGTAGTAATGCTGTATAAAGGGATCTAAAGAAGGTGAAAGTGTTAAAACATGTTGATGTATTTTGTGCTAAGTAGTCTAAAGAACCTGGAAATGATACAAAGAAGTAATGAATTGTGATGAAAGCACAAAAACGTATGTCAAATAATCTAAGATAGTATTGTTAGGTCGTATAGTGTTGTAGAGGGAGGCATTGTGATTTCGTAAGCAGTGTAATATATTACAGCATCCACATTCTATTGCATCAGTTTTCAAAATGTGCCCATTCATTCCCATTCAGTTTTTTGGCGATAAAAGGTCAATTATCTGAAAATGTGTATATGTTATAAAGGTAACCTGCAGGGTGTATAAAGGTATAATATGAGGTATGGTGTTGATAGTGTGAATGGTGTAGGAGGAGATTAAAAAAGTGGCGGAATAATAAGCAGTATGGAGAGTAACAAAACAACCACACCTAATAAATAACCACAAAAATGACTTAAAATGATCAATAACAAGGATCCTCAACCCTTATCCTGGAGGACTACAAAGTATGTTGTTGTTTTTTTGGGTTGTTACTCTGACATGCTGAATTGATCTATTAAACCAATTGATTACACAGCTAACGCACCTAATCTGGCTTCTAGGGTTTTTTGTGATACCCAGTTTCGGTGCTGCTGTTGTACCCTTGAGCAAGACATCAAGGGTCTGAGGTATCCAACGAGCCTCAAACCATCACTCTGCTGTCAGATATGCAGTAGATATGGATGGATCACTTTAAAGGTTTCTTCTGACTTATTTTTCCATAGAGTTCAATAGGAAAATTTATCAGGAGAAACAACCCTTCAAGTTATCCATCCATATCTACTGCTATAACCTCTCTGCATTTGAATTGGGAATTTGTAGGAGTACCAGAAAAAAAAAAAAATCACGGCTTATCAATATTTTGATATTGTTGGGTCAGACATCAGGAAGTCATGGCATACAAAGGATTACTTTATTCTACATTATGTTAAACTGTACAATATTTTTTTATTCCCGGAAATGGAGGGGGGGGACTATGTACAAAAAGTTTTATAATTTCTAAACGGTTCATCCGATATGGATGAACATACCCTCAAATTAAAGCTGACAGTCTGTACTTCATCCTCATTGTATCCATTCAAACTCAAAGTGCTAGAGTACAGAAATATAACAAAAAATGTGTCACTGTCCAATGAATTATGGTGCTCACTGTATAAGAACGCACACCCAAAAGAACACGTATTGTGATATAATGACTTGTTGAACAGATACCATTACTACACCCTGATGAAGGCATACTGCTGAAACAATTAAAAAATTAAAACCCATTTTTCCATGGGGATAAGTTTGTGATTCTCATATTTGTTCTCACAATTTCATGGGGTCAATCATCAGTATCGCAGGGTATGCGGGTTTTGCTGGTCCTGCTGTCGTGGCATATGACACAGAGCCAGTATAAATTCAATATGACCACCAGGAAGTTCTTGATGGCAAAGAACACCAGCATGTGGTGGAATATGTTGTAGTGGATGAGGACTGTGAGCCGGATCACAAGGAAGGGCCCGTCCTGGATGAAGAGGCTCTCAACGATGCTCCACATGGCCGTGCTTCGTCTTGAAAGCAGAGAGTCACTGCCAGCTTTAAGGGACTCCTCTGGTCTGGAGGTCACCACTGAGGAACACACGCATACAAGCGTCAACATTTCATTTTCACAGACTAACCAAAATAAATAATGTTATAAACCGTTCAATTCTAATAAAAGAAAGGAAGTTCAACAGTATCTTACTCCTTATGATATAAAACGAGAGCAGAATACTCCTTACAACAAAGGACAGAGTAGGTCTTAATAAATTTAAGATGTATTTTATGCAGTTATTTATTCTTCCCATATTAAAGAATAAACTATTCAGGTATGTACTGTTCAGATCTATACTTTGTGTCTTTCATAATCTGCACTGAAATAAAAATTAACCAGTCCCAGTGACAAAATCCATGAGAGACGCCTTATTTCTTTAAATAATTGTTTTACTTTTTCAGTTTTTATCAATACATTTTGCAGACTATAAGATGTTCTATGTTTGTAGTTAATGTTACGGTTCTAACCGTTCCACGCCATGTTTTATGTTTATTGTTATGTCACGCCCTTATTTGTATTCACGTTCTGTCATAGTCTATTAGTTTGCATACATATTTCCATGTTTTTCCGCAGCCTTGCGTTCATGCTGTTTCTTCTCTTGCTGTCACTCACGCTTCCCTAATTGTTTCATTCTCCCTTGTCTAATTACTAATATACTAACATTAGATCAGGATTGGGTAATACTAACTATCTAACCATGTGTTCATGTTTACCTTACGTTTCTCGTACATGTTAATTACTAATTTACTAACGCTAGGTCAGGATAGGTTAACTACTAACGATTTACTAATTGCCTCGTTACGTGTCATTTTCTCAAGCTGTTGTGAATTTCCTGCTGCTCTCAAGCTAAGTGTCTGCACCTGTCTACACCTGCATATAAGATCAGTGTTCATGTCATGTCCTTGCGAAATTGTTGCCTCACTAGCACTCTTAAGCATTTGTCAAGTTTACGTTTTCTGATTTCCTGTTTTGATCCAAGCCTGTTTTTTGACCACTGTTTACTGCCAGCCTTTTGTTTTCACTGCCTGTCCTGACCACGATTCCTGCTTGCTGATTTTGTACTTTTGCCACGCGGCGAGGACTCCGGTCTGACCCTGCTTGTTTTTTCGACTATTCTTTTGCCTTCTCCCTTTTGTACCTCTGCCACGCTGATTGCCTTCCTGGTTCCGAACTACTGCCTGGCTTACCGACGACGAGACTGCCTTCTCCCTCGGTACTTTTGTTTATTGGCTGGATTTTTTGTGTATGACCTTTGCTTGTGCTAAGACAACGATTACTGGACTTTCCTTAATAAAGCCCTTGCGGGTATTTATTACATCCATTGTTCTGAGTCGTGCTTCTCGGGTCCAACCCTCCACGCACTACGTCTCAGTTAATGAATAAATAAATTTAGATACATACATACAGATAGACACATCAACCAAATAGGGTTCTTAACCATAAAAGATGTCACCAAAACAGACTCACGGGAGTCACAGATCCCTTTTCATACACTGTACGGCCAAAAGTGCCAAAAGTATGTGGACACCCCTTAATCTTAACCCTATAGCGTACAATGACATTCTAGACGATACTACATAAACAACTTTGTGACAATGCTCCCATGCACAAATAGAGGTCCATACAAAAATGGTTTGTCGAGATTAGTATGGAAGAACTTGACTGGCCTACACAGAGCCCTGACCTCAACCCCCTCAAACACCATTGGGATCAATTGTAAAGCCGACTGCGAGCCAGGCCTAATAGCCCCACATCTGTGCCCGACCTCACTAATGCCGGAATGGAAAGAAATCCATGCAGCAATGTTACAACATCTAGTGGAAAGCCTTCCCGGGAGAGTGGAGGCTGTTATAGCAGCAAATGGGGACCAAATCTATATTAATGCCCATGATTTTGGAATGAGATGTTGGATGAGCAGGTGTCCATATACTTTTGGCCATGTAGTGTATGATAAGATATTGGCAATATGACTATACAATGCATGTATAGTTTGAAAATATACACTGTACATCAAAGATGTTAATAAGATCAAGATCATCAGATAGTACACTGCTCAAACAAATTAAGAAAACACTAAATCAACACAGTATAACACCAAGTCAATTAAACTTCTGGAATATCGATATGTCCAGTTAGGAAGCGTAAACGATTGTGAATCAATTTCACCTTCTTTGGTGCAAATGAAAGTGACAACAGATGGACAGGAGAGGTAACAGCAAGACAACCCCCAAAAAGTAAATGGTTTTGCAGGTGGTGACCACAGACCATTTCTTTCTCCTTATTCTTCCTGACTGATTTTTCTTTAGTTTTGATAGTACCCTTGTCACTACTGGTAGCATGAGGCGGTGCCTGCAGCCTATTCAGGTTGCACAGGTAGTTCAGCTCCTCCAGGATGGCACATCCATACGTGCCGTCGCAAGAAGGTTTGCTGTGTCTCCCAGCACAGTCTCAAGAGCGTGGAGGAGATACCGGGAGACGGGCCATTACATGAGGAGAGCTGGACAGGGCTGTAGAAGTGCAAACTGTCAGAAACAGACTCCATGAGGGTGGCATGAGGGCCCGACGTCCTGTATTGGGACCTGTGCACACAGCCCAGCACCATACAGCTCGATTGGCATTTGCCAGAGAACACCAGAATTGGCAGGTTCGCCATTGGCGCCCCGTTCTCTTCACAGATAAGAGCAGGTTCACGCTGAGCACATGTGACAGACGTCTGGAGACGCTGTGGCGAATGTTATGCTGCCTGCAACATCATCCAGCATGACCGGTTTGGTTTACTTGACTTGGTGTTATACTGTGATGATTAAGTGTTCCCGTAATTTTTTTGAGCAGCGTAGTAGTAATTACTACTAATAGTAATAATAGATTTTGATAGATTAAGTGAATCGGAGTCTTACCTGTCAGATGTAGGGGAAACTGCAGCATGCACCATGTCCAAATTCCTAGGATTATATACACCAGCTCATGGCTCTCCTCACTGTTAGAAGCACAAGTAGTGAAGGGGTTAATCAAGGTCATTGCCGGTGACTTGTCCACCATGCGTCGCTGCTAATTTCTCTTTTTTTTTTCTCGTTCATGCAATTGAGCACGTCAGCCTGAAACAGAAAGTGAAAGCACCTTTATTTTATCTTTCTTTTAGTTGCCCCCATTTTTCCCCAATTTGGAATAGCCTATCACGTACAGCTGCAGTCACGCTGCAAGCTCCACAGGAAATGCGGGAGAGCGTGGACATGCATTCAACTCCTAAGCATGCGCAAGCTGCTTCTTCTTTTCACACCGCAGCCCTCAAGCCAAGCTGGCACAGACGCGATTGGGAGGAAGACGCTTTAGCAGGTGGACCGGGGCCAGCTAATCGACCTATGGGGGTCACTAGAGAGCGACGAGACAGCGGACTGAACCCTATCTAGCCCTGGGCGACACTGCCACCCTGGAGTTGACACCCGGGGATTTGATCCCAGGTAGTGGGGTCCATCCATGCAGTAGAATAGTCCTTTTACAGGATTAGCCACCTAGCAGCTTTGTGCTTTAACATTATATTCAACAAGGATCCCAGAAAGACAGACCCACACAATTTATCTGTGGCAGTTCATTGTAATAATGACTGAACAAAGGCCCTGTCAGGAGTCTTTAACTTTTAAATATTGTACTTTGTTCACTTGTGATAAAATTAGGTACTGTTCTTGTGTGTTGATTTTCTATTTGTCGAGTCATCTGTGAAATGGTACAACAACAACAGCAACAATGAAATAAGTAACAGCAGTAGCTTAAATAAAGTGACAATAAGAGCTTAGTGGCTAAGAAAAATCAAACTTTTATGTTTCAGAGGGGAATACTGAAAATGTGAATCGAGTTCTCCCACTGCTTTAGTATGTGCCAATTGTCTTTCAGAACAGGAACTCACTTGACATCCGAAAGAGTCTCACTGGTGAACTCCAGGATGTCCGCGGCCGTGCCGACGAAAATGAGCAGCAGCTGGGAGAGTTCATCCCTGGTGACACCGCCCCCTAGTGGCAGCACCCACTTCCCCAGAATCAGCAGGATGAGCATGGCTTGGTGTAACCCGAGAATCCAGTCGTCGGCACACGCAGAGGACACCAGTTCATCGACATTCTTCAAGGCCAGAGGAGAGAAGAACTCAGAGTTATCTGATCCACACAGAATCGTACACCTTTGATGTTTTCGCTCAGAGAAAGTGAAAACCTCGATTTACACCCACACACTTCAAGTAATTTCCCCTATATATACACCGCTGAACAGAATTTCTTTGTAAAAAAGCAGGGTTTTGTTTTATTAGTGTGTTGGTGTGGTTCACATCTGTTGACTAATTTTCAGTTCTAACAAGAATACTGACGTGTGACCAACACATCAGTCTCAGAGAGAGGCAAGCATGTCTAGAGCTCAGTGCCTATCACCAGTACAATTCTGAGCTATTTATCACTGAATTTACACAAGATGTTACCCATTACACAGGGTTGTGATGGGGCTAGGCCCTCGAGACCATGTTGGAAGGAGGCATTTCCAAGAGCTCAACTGGCTACCAGTTGAGGCTAGAATGACTCAGCTGAGGCTCAACATGGTGCACAAGGTTATTAACAACAGGGCCCCAGTATACCTAAGCAGCCATTTTTCCAGAGTTGGAGAATCACACAACCACAGGACTAGGTCCAGCTTAGCCAACCTGCACCCCTCGAGGTGTAGAACCAAAATGGGGCAATGCACATTTGCCTACACAGGAGCACAGGAGTGGAATGAACTGCCTTTGACTATCAAACAGAGCACGAACCCACACAGTGTTGTGTATTTAGGAGCAATCCCAGTGGGAGAAAAAGGACCATAATACAAATCAAAATGTTGATGAAGAGGCAACCAGAGTTGTAGATCATCTACAGAAATTGTGAAAGGATGTTATATGATGATATAGCCAGATAGCTTGGGTAAAACTAATGGTGCAAAAGGGTTATAGGCCTTCCGCATGCATAGGCTAAAGGTTAGTGCGTAGGCTATTTGGTTATCCTATATTGGTTATGAAACCCATTTGGTTACCAATACATTGATGCTGTGGAAAGAACTGTAAAATAACCTATTAAATAGGGCCTGCAATTCAGTGAAAACCATCCTTGGTGTGCGGTTTGAGGGGCAAGGCACACTTTATGCACAGCGTGGCACACAGTGGCTTTGCTGAGGCTCTTGGCATCTCCAACGGTGTACAAAAAAGGTGCCACTTGCCAAAAAAACGCAACCTAATGCACACGGTTTGTATTACACAAATGGACTGACTGTAATGCGTTTCATTTGCGACATCGGCCTCTAGCAAATTGCAAATGTATTCCGTCGCTGGAAGAAAAATATGTAGCATTCATAGAGATGCTCGTCTGGATAGCTGACTGGTTTCACTCTCTCTCGGAACACCCTCCCTGCTGGAAACGCTCTCCTTACTATCTGTGCCCCCTCATCTACAGGGCTGTCAATGAGTGGACAGGCCATGATTGAAACAGAACCAGTCTATACACATTTGTTTTTATACACTGCATAATTGGGTCCAATATTTCCAGTAACAATCATCTATGTTGCGAATGTCTATGTCGTCGACTTGTAGGTACATGGACCCCTATGCCTAGTTTACATCGCTGAAATATTACGGAATGGCTTTTTTGAGATAACCTACAAATGAAAACCAGTCAACAACATTCATTTTAAATGGTTGAGTAATATTATGATGTAAAAAGACATTGTTTTTTTTTAACGTAACCTGCAAATGAAGCCAAAAACTTGAATTGTAATACTTAAGTTAAAAAAATTAGAAGAATTACAACAGCAAAAAGGTCTGGAACGTGTTGCTTCTAGCCAGAGGCCCATCCGAGTTGATGTCACAGTCTGTAACACTGGCTGCAAATTGAATAAGTCAAGCTTGACCCACAGTAACCTGCTCCCGACCAGGCTAGCCCCAACGCATATGTTGCGTTAGCGACATAACTGCCATCTAGTCAAGGCTTCGTGAAACAGAAACCTATCCAGAGTCCAGACTTACTGAAATAAGTCAGGTTTATTTCAGCATGACTACAGTTTAACATACTATTTTGAGGGTAAGTAAAACAATATCAAATTCTTCAAAATGGGTGAACTATCCCTTTAACCTGAGTTACTTCAGTAAGTATCCAGCTGTATAGCTGGACGGGTTCAAGCAAGCAGTGTACGTTCCTCTGGATCAGAATGCTAAATACCTGAATGTAATTTAAATTATCTCTGTCTGAATCCATGTAGCACTGAGAATTTTGCTATGTTTGTTGTTACTTCCATTAAGAACAGTTTGAGTTTCCTTTCATGTGACAAATCCCAATAGTTCAGTTCATAAACAGAATGTAATTTAGAATGACCTGAATCACTCTTTGGTTCACTGACTGTATAGCTTGTCTTTCCTGACGGGGAGCTGATCCAGTAAGGTTTTGAGAGCTTCTGTAGCATAATCAAACCCGGATATGAAAAATTTATATTTCAAGCATAAAAAGTTTTGTCACTTAAATACTTTTTTCTTTCCGATAAGTGTTTGTTAAGCCACAAGATAAGATATGTTGCAAGATGTTGTTATCCAATGGGGAGAATTATTCTTTGAGAGCATGTAACATTTTTTATTACTAAAAGAGGAAGTAGCGAATAAGATTAATTTGGTGTGGTTACGTGAGGTCAGAAGGTACGGAAGTTAATTTGCTTAAGGGCAGAGAGTCCGTAGTCATTGTGGTTATTTCTGTAGAAAACACTGAAAAGTGCCAAACTCTCTGTGCTATGTAGGTAGGGGGCATGCCCCGCCAAGCCGTAAATTGGCGGATGGCATATCTGTCCATCCCAATCATTTCTAACCATGAGAGCTGGAGGTCTGGCACATTGCCGTTCTGCTACTGCAAGTTCACTTCTGATTGGCGGCCCACTAAACAGACACGCTGCTTATTGGTTAAAAGGTAAAAGAGCATCGGGCCTCATTCACCAATCTTTAAAATGCTTTTACAAACATTTTGGGATTAATTGATGTTTGCATTCTGAGCTCCTGTTCTAGCCAAAATACAATCCCAAATAAGAAAACATTTGTAAATGCCAGAATGTTCATCAAAACATTTTAAAGAAAGTCTTAAAGAGATAGTTCACCCATTTTGTTTTACTTACCCCCGAATTAGTATGTTAAGCTGTCCTGGTCTTGCCGTTGTCGCTAAATTATTGTAAATCCTGAATTGGAGCAATGCTAACAATTAACATACCATTTCAGGGGTGACCAGGTGAGTAAAACAATATACATTTTCTTTAAATGGGTGAACTATCCCTTTAAGACAAAATTTGTTCATAGAATGGTTGGTTGGTGAATGAGGCCCATTGTGTGTAAAAAACGAAGTACTTTTGTACTGAGCAGTATAGGAACTTAGTTGCTTTCAGGATAGAAAAAAAACTAATTTAAAATCAAAACTGACTAAAATAGACCATCATTGTGTTTGTTTTCTATGGCTCTGTTTATGTGTTCTTTATGTGAAAGAGCTACAACCATTACAAAATGATGATTCTGATTGCGCAAGGTCTTCAAAAAAAGTTATAAATAATGATGCAATGTCTGATGTGGCTCACAACAAAACTATAAAATAGAATAGAATAGAATAGAATGACTTTTCTTTTCCCTTTAGGGAACTTCAGTTGTAGCCACTAGTATCAACAAAAAAGACAAAAATAGAATCATTGCATTAATCAAACTAATTAAGTGAATTAAAGTGGAATACAGCCATGTTTAAAAATAGCTCCCGCTGTCCCGTGATGTCTATTGTCATTAAGCAGTCCAACACACAAACTCAGTCCTCCACGACTTTCCTCCATACACACAGTGTTGCGGTCTCTGTACACTGTCGAAACGGAGCACCGAACTGCGTCAGCCTTCCCACTGGTCGCCTTGTACACTCCCCCCCGCATTATCTTCTCCTTTCCTTCCCTGGTTGCCTTTTGGAGATTGCCTGCACTCCCGAATCAGTCCCGACATCTTCAACTCCGTTGAAGAGCGATGGTAAACTTTGTTGCTGCAGATCCAACGTACATTCCCGAGCATATGTTGCGAATGGTGACGACCACAAACAAAATTATCCCGACTAGGAAGTTTGTCAATAGTATAAAAACGAGCAGCAGGAGTACCCCGACAAATCTCCAGCCCGCTTCCCCGTCCCACAACAGACACACAGCGCATGAAAAAAAACAAAAAACAAAAGCCAGACACAACAAAACACATTCAAATCAACAAACAAGAACACGAGAGATAGCTGGACTACATGTCACCATTACAGTGCCACGTGATATCATACTCACATATACTCCCGTGCTAAATGAATGTGTGACTATTACAGTCAACCCAATTAAACTTTCACATTTTGAATTTGTCAAATGAACAATAGATGTAATAAATATGTATTTTGTGAGGATTACCAAAAGACAAAATAATAACAAGAAAAGCTACAGATGACTGTAAAAATTAAATGCAGTTTACCTTGAATATTTCTCTTGCTGTGGTTTCATTCAAAGAACGAAATGCTGAAATGTTCAATTTCTTGCACTGAAAATAGAAATAATTGTAGCTGTGAGGGAATTGGGTTCAGAGCCAGGTTTATTGTGGTGTAATGCGGCACATAGTACTGTTCCAGTATATGTCCTGCAATATGCAATGCTGTCCATAGAGTACTCAAGCGACTACGTGTTTTGGAAGTAACTTCCCCATTAATTTAGACCATAGACATGAACTAAATCTTACTTTTAAATAATTTCCAGTGATTATGTCTTACCATCAATTTTCTGGATTGTTCAATATAACGCCCGTTCGCAAAATATGCCGTTTTTCTGGAGTAGCTTTGAGTATATTTTACGTTTTAGTAATTTTTTGTGAATATAACAGCGCTGGCACTGTTTAAACACTCGACGCCCCATAATTCCCTCCAGACGCGCGCAACCGTAGTGCAGCCTTGTCTCCAATTGTTGTTATATAATGTTGTTAGCACACAGCTCCATTTTTAAACACTTTTTTCTAACGTTAGCTAGCTAGCTTGAAGGACTAAAAGCTAGAATTGCTTTATGTGGTTAACCGTAGCGTAGTTTCTTACCTTGTTGGGTGGTCTTCTCAACTTAGCACGCTAACGTTAGCTCTTCAGCGGCAGCACTGGAAAAAATGTCCAGACTTGATGATGATATCTAATTGGTTGAGAACCACCCGTGCGTTGCAGTAATGGATATGTAGTCCATTAAAATGGACTACAAGTCGAACTACAATCATTAATCCATTACATTAAAAATTGGAACTTGCGATGTATAGTCTATATCCTTATACCACACAGGCTAATCCGGAAATGTTTTGGCTCATTCTATAAATCATATTTCAAGAAATAGTTGATAGTCTCTGAAGCCCGTTCTATCTGTCAAAGGGAATTTACTTCCAAAACCAGACTCCACCCACGTCTGATATGTTCACTTGAGTTCTCTACAGGTATTTGGACAGTGACACAATTTTTGTTGTTTTGACTACGAGGTTAAAGTACAAAATACAGACTTTCAGCTTTAATTTGAGGGTTTTCACATCCATATCGGGCGAACCATAGCAATTGTAGCCCTTTTTATACATAGCCCCCCCATTTTAGGAGACAAAAAAGTAATTTGACAAATTAACATAAACTTAAATACTTGATGTTCTTGTATGACTTCTGTGAGTTCTTGACAGTTCTTGACTAGAAAACTATACACTGCAAGTACACTGAAAAATATTTTTTTCTTTTCAAATATCTGCAGCCTACCTGGAGTTCCTGAATTTTGTTTTGCTGATGGTGTAGTTCCAATATCCAGATGGACGGTATAATGGTGATGAGGAATAGCAGGATAGCCGGCGAGAACCTGGATCAGATACACAACAGAATGATGAGCTGATGACGAGTTTGGGTAGATCTCTAGCCCCTTTTCCACCTGGTTGTGAAAGGGCTGGAACTATCCACAACGGGGAATAAAACGCTTCCTGTTCGTGTTTGCTTTCCCACCATGGTTACGTTTAAGAAATAGCCTATTGCGGTTGCAAATCGATGCCGGTGGAGTAGCGGTAAAAGACCAGACTTTGAGTTGGAGCAGTTGTACACAGAGAATCAGGTGTTCAAAACCTGGTCCTGCCAGATCCGAGTATGGCCGGTGCCTTGCGGGTGTGGAAATTAGCAGCCGTTCCCAGGGTGATACACTTGGGTTTCGCTGAGTATATTCGGGAGCACACTTTTCGTGAAGTACATGAACATTTTGGTCGCATAAATATGACGTGAAGCTTCGTTTTAAAAAATGAGGTGCAGATTTGCAGACATTTTCCTTCAATTATAACAAAAACAACACGTGACATAGTTTGCAACTCCCGATTCGAAATTGCCGATCCACCTTAAATCGGTCGCGAAAAGCGATTGTATGCTTTCAGGGTCATCCATTTTTCTACACTAAATCTAATTGTGTCAACATTCTGATAGCCGACTTTTATATATAAAATACCAGTTACTGTTATACATCTGAAATTATTTGGATACTGCACCATTTTGAAATAATCCCACTCCAAACGTTCTATATGAAACAATACAGTAATATTGGCATATTACACAAAATAATAAATCTCCTAAATTAAAATATCTCATACTTTGGGTGTGACAGATCAGGTCCTCATCTACCTCTTACTCCAGTTGGGTGAAATATTACTGCGTTTTCAAATAATCCCACACCAATGTACATCTATGTAATCCATTGTAAATCTACTGAAAAGGGTAAAAGTTTGATTATGAATTATTTATTTGACAATTTTAGAAGGTCTCAAACTTTTGACACTTGGGTATGAGAGAAGAGGTCCTCCTCTACCTCTAACCTGAGTTGCGTGAAATATTACTGTAGCGTTTTCAAATAATCCCACTCCAAATTTTCTATGTAATCCAATGTGTATCTACTGAAAAAGGTGAATTTTTGAATATGAATTCCTTGCCAATTTTAAAAGATGTCAAATTTATGATACGTGGGTATGAGAGAAGAGGTCCTCCTCTACCTCTGACCTGAGTTAGGTGAGATATTACTGTAGCATTTTCAAATAATCCCCCTTCAAATTTTCTATGTAATCCAATGTAAACAGTGACATTTTGAAGAGCCAATTTTAGAAGGTCTCAAACTTTTGATACTTGGTTATGAGAAAGGTTAACATAGGAAGTTTGCAGTGAGATTATTTTAAAACACTACAGTAATATTTCACCCAACTGGAGTCAGAGGTAGATGAGAACATGTTCTGTCATACCCGAGTGTAAAAGGTTCGAGACATTTTCATTTTGGAGATGTATTATAATTTTTTGTAATATGACAATATTATTGTATTGTTTCCAAATCATTTCAGATGTAGCTATAACCGTAACTGGAATTTAATATATAGAAGTCGGCTATCAGAATGTTGAGACAATTCGATTTAGTGAAGAAAAAAGCAGAAGGATGACCGTGAAAGCATACAATCACTTTTCGATTTAAGGTGGACTGGAAATTCGGAATCGGGAGCTTCGAATCGGGAGCCAACTTCTATGAGGCGCCGTTGTGGACTGAAAAATGCCTCTGCATGTGCTGATTTTTTTAAATATTGTGTTGTTTGGACAGGGTATTAACATTTGTTCAGGACCAATCAGAGGGACAGGTTGAGTCCTCTTCGGCTCCACGGAGCAGATGCATTTTGTACAAACCGGCGGCGAAGAAGTCGTGGGAAGGCAATGGGTGACGTCACAGTGACTTTGTCCATATTTTTATACAGTCTATGGAACCGATGTGCTATATGAATACCATTGGCCTATCGTGCCAATGGGGTTTTATGTGCTTTGTAACACAGTTGCTATTTTTTTTTATAATGACAATAAAGTGAATTGAACTTGACTATAAAGCTAAAATGTTGTTATGTTGATGGATCACTTTAAAGGTTGTTTCTCCTGACAGATTTTCCTATTGAACTCTAAGAAAAAATAAGTCAGGAGAAGAAACCATTCAAGTTATCCATCCATATCTACTGTGTTTCTGGCAGCAGAGTGATGGTTTAAGGCTTGTTTGATACGTCAGACTCTTGATGACTTAGAGCCATTTAGCCATACTGTTTCAGTGTAATTTACAGCTAAATCTAATCCCACCCCCCAATTCCCATATAGATCCATTCAAATGCAGAGAGGTTATAGTATCGCTTGTAGGAGTACCAGAAAATAAGATGTTACGAGTCTTTTGATGTTGTTGGGTCACAGACATCAGGAAGTCAAGGCATGCAAAGGATTCCGTGTCGGTGTTCTTATATTTGCTAGAGATGAGCAAATCCCGCTTTCTGGGTTGTTTCGTGAAATGAATGGAAGTGAACAGAACCACCTCAGTCTCTCTCAAGCCACTTTCATTCCCGCGCGCTGACCAGTGGAACACGTGCGCTATCCATTGGACCTCTCTTGTAGGGTTTCAATTCCTCTCGCGACTCGAGCTAACTGGACCTCTCTCGCGGGATAACTGGATCTCTCTTGCACAAAAGTGCATCGTTTCTTCTCGTGTTTTTCGACCGACTTTTTTCCACAACGCAGCCTCATAAACTTCAGCGTCCTCGTGCAAGGGTGGAATGTCTTACGACATTTGCACAGTAGGCTATGGTTGGAAAATAGTATGGAGGATATATTTTTTTGTGTAGCTACTGCACGTCGCGTACTAAACAGTGCACATATGTCAGTACACTGTACACAGGATACAGAACGCAGTAGATGCTAGTAGTCTGATTCGGACACAGCCCTTGAGTTCCAGAAAAGGTTCCTGCGGTGGAAAACTTAATCACTACAGGCACAATGTCCGGAAATTTGCGGGGTCCTCCCAGTACATTTTTCAGGAAAGGAATAATTATTTAACGTGGTGATTAAATATCGACAATCAAATACATTTTATTCACACAAAGGCATTTTTCTGCGGAAAAGACCACCCCCCTTAAATAAATTAAGGTCCACAATTTGTTTCACGCGCCAGAGCAACAAAAGTTTCTGCTGCTGATGTAGTACAGAAGAACAATTCCAGCCTTTCTGCAAACAAAACTACAGGCGACAATACATTTAGCTCACCACTTGTAGTCTTTTCCCTTTCTTCTTTTTAATGTTATTATCATTTCCACAACGAGAGGCAGGCAGAGAAGGGACAGACACCAAAAATTGTTATTATTTTTAACGTGTTTAATTCGCCATACTCCGATAAGTGATAGAATAACGAAAGATAATCTGGTTAAAATCGCGCATATAAATATCAGAATCATAGTTATCTGATTGAATAGGCGATTACGTTCTCGTTAAATGGAAATATTCCTGGCGTTTTACAACTGCATACAACCCGGGGCAGTAATATTTGCGAGTCGTTTCCTTTAGGCTACTCAGTCAACTTCGACAGTCTCGTGCACAAGCAACGCCCTCCTGGCTGCGCTTAGCGGCGCTTTTGTCGTCTGCTTCATACGCATATTGATTTTAGTGATCAATATTAATTCATCGAATTAATTCGGAAAAAGCTAAATGCATTCATATTAACATAACGTTTTGACACAATTCCCATAGATGATTGTTGTTCAACAATTTCTTGTACAGAATTGTTCGGAATTGTTAAAAAAAGCGCGACATTTTCGTAGAAAGATTAGGATACAATTAATAAATTACAAGACATTGTGATACATTACAATGTATGCTTATTTAACAGCAGCATACTGTGTCACTTTTTTCTGATATTGCCACTTGCTAGCAACCGCGGCCATAGCAACTTTAAACAAAAACTAGAATGAACAATTCTTAAAGAAATTGTGTGGTTGCTTCGCAGTGGTATCAATTGCTGGAAATGGTATATAAAGATGGTAATATGGTATAGTGTGAGGTGGTGAATAAAAGGTGGAAATGGTAGTAATGCTGTATAAAGGGATCTAAAGAAGGTGAAAGTGTTAAAACATGTTGATGTATTTTGTGCTAAGTAGTCTAAAGAACCTGGAAATGATACAAAGAAGTAATGAATTGTGATGAAAGCACAAAAACGTATGTCAAATAATCTAAGATAGTATTGTTAGGTCGTATAGTGTTGTAGAGGGAGGCATTGTGATTTCGTAAGCAGTGTAATATATTACAGCATCCACATTCTATTGCATCAGTTTTCAAAATGTGCCCATTCATTCCCATTCAGTTTTTTGGCGATAAAAGGTCAATTATCTGAAAATGTGTATATGTTATAAAGGTAACCTGCAGGGTGTATAAAGGTATAATATGAGGTATGGTGTTGATAGTGTGAATGGTGTAGGAGGAGATTAAAAAAGTGGCGGAATAATAAGCAGTATGGAGAGTAACAAAACAACCACACCTAATAAATAACCACAAAAATGACTTAAAATTATCAATAACAAGGATCCTCAACCCTTATCCTGGAGGACTACAAAGTATGTTGTTGTTTTTTTGGGTTGTTACTCTGACATGCTGAATTGATCTATTAAACCAATTGATTACACAGCTAACGCACCTAATCTGGCTTCTAGGGTTTTTTGTGATACCCAGTTTCGGTGCTGCTGTTGTACCCTTGAGCAAGACATCAAGGGTCTGAGGTATCCAACGAGCCTCAAACCATCACTCTGCTGTCAGATATGCAGTAGATATGGATGGATCACTTTAAAGGTTTCTTCTGACTTATTTTTCCATAGAGTTCAATAGGAAAATTTATCAGGAGAAACAACCCTTCAAGTTATCCATCCATATCTACTGCTATAACCTCTCTGCATTTGAATTGGGAATTTGTAGGAGTACCAGAAAAAAAAAAAAATCACGGCTTATCAATATTTTGATATTGTTGGGTCAGACATCAGGAAGTCATGGCATACAAAGGATTACTTTATTCTACATTATGTTAAACTGTACAATATTTTTTTATTCCCGGAAATGGAGGGGGGGGACTATGTACAAAAAGTTTTATAATTTCTAAACGGTTCATCCGATATGGATGAACATACCCTCAAATTAAAGCTGACAGTCTGTACTTCATCCTCATTGTATCCATTCAAACTCAAAGTGCTAGAGTACAGAAATATAACAAAAAATGCGTCACTGTCCAATGAATTATGGTGCTCACTGTATAAGAACGCACACCCAAAAGAACACGTATTGTGATATAATGACTTGTTGAACAGATACCATTACTACACCCTGATGAAGGCATACTGCTGAAACAATTAAAAAATTAAAACCCATTTTTCCATGGGGATAAGTTTGTGATTCTCATATTTGTTCTCACAATTTCATGGGGTCAATCATCAGTATCGCAGGGTATGCGGGTTTTGCTGGTCCTGCTGTCGTGGCATATGACACAGAGCCAGTATAAATTCAATATGACCACCAGGAAGTTCTTGATGGCAAAGAACACCAGCATGTGGTGGAATATGTTGTAGTGGATGAGGACTGTGAGCCGGATCACAAGGAAGGGCCCGTCCTGGATGAAGAGGCTCTCAACGATGCTCCACATGGCCGTGCTTCGTCTTGAAAGCAGAGAGTCACTGCCAGCTTTAAGGGACTCCTCTGGTCTGGAGGTCACCACTGAGGAACACACGCATACAAGCGTCAACATTTCATTTTCACAGACTAACCAAAATAAATAATGTTATAAACCGTTCAATTCTAATAAAAGAAAGGAAGTTCAACAGTATCTTACTCCTTATGATATAAAACGAGAGCAGAATACTCCTTACAACAAAGGACAGAGTAGGTCTTAATAAATTTAAGATGTATTTTATGCAGTTATTTATTCTTCCCATATTAAAGAATAAACTATTCAGGTATGTACTGTTCAGATCTATACTTTGTGTCTTTCATAATCTGCACTGAAATAAAAATTAACCAGTCCCAGTGACAAAATCCATGAGAGACGCCTTATTTCTTTAAATAATTGTTTTACTTTTTCAGTTTTTATCAATACATTTTGCAGACTATAAGATGTTCTATGTTTGTAGTTAATGTTACGGTTCTAACCGTTCCACGCCATGTTTTATGTTTATTGTTATGTCACGCCCTTATTTGTATTCACGTTCTGTCATAGTCTATTAGTTTGCATACATATTTCCATGTTTTTCCGCAGCCTTGCGTTCATGCTGTTTCTTCTCTTGCTGTCACTCACGCTTCCCTAATTGTTTCATTCTCCCTTGTCTAATTACTAATATACTAACATTAGATCAGGATTGGGTAATACTAACTATCTAACCATGTGTTCATGTTTACCTTACGTTTCTCGTACATGTTAATTACTAATTTACTAACGCTAGGTCAGGATAGGTTAACTACTAACGATTTACTAATTGCCTCGTTACGTGTCATTTTCTCAAGCTGTTGTGAATTTCCTGCTGCTCTCAAGCTAAGTGTCTGCACCTGTCTACACCTGCATATAAGATCAGTGTTCATGTCATGTCCTTGCGAAATTGTTGCCTCACTAGCACTCTTTAGCATTTGTCAAGTTTACATTTTCTGATTTCCTGTTTTGATCCAAGCCTGTTTTTTGACCACTGTTTACTGCCAGCCTTTTGTTTTCACTGCCTGTCCTGACCACGATTCCTGCTTGCTGACTTTGTACTTTTGCCACGCGGCGAGGACTCCGGTCTGACCCTGCTTGTTTTTTCGACTATTCTTTTGCCTTCTCCCTTTTGTACCTCTGCCACGCTGATTGCCTTCCTGGTTCCGAACTACTGCCTGGCTTACCGACGACGAGACTGCCTTCTCCCTCGGTACTTTTGTTTATCGGCTGGATTTTTTGTGTATGACCTTTGCTTGTGCTAAGACAACGATTACTGGACTTTCCTTAATAAAGCCCTTGCGGGTATTTATTACATCCATTGTTCTGAGTCATGCTTCTCGGGTCCAACCCTCCACGCACTACGTCTCAGAACAATTTCGCCAACATGGATCCTGCCGACTTATCCGCAATGCACCACGCACTCGTGGAACAAGGTGCCATCGTGCAGGAGCACACCCAGGAGATCTCCTCTCTTCGCCGGGAGATGAGAGAGCTGTGCCAGGAGATGAGGAGACTCATCATTGCCTTCCAGCCACGTCCCACAGAACAGCCTGTCAGCACGCCTGCATTACCCATGTTCAACGCCACAGGAACCTTGCAATTCCGGGAGCCACAACAACCCCCCCCCCGGAGAGGTTCGACGGAGAACCGGAGAGATGCAGATCGTTCCTCCTCCAGTGTGACTTTGTGTTCCGGCAGCAACCACAGACCTACCAGGACGACGAGCGGCGGATTGGATACGTGATGGGATTGCTGAAGGGGAGAGCTCTGGACTGGGCCACAGCTGTATGGTCCAGTGGGTCACTTCCCTCTCGCTACGCGGCATTTTCCCAGGAGATTCGCAAAGTGTTCCAACACGCGTCCAGCGATCAAGAACCCTCTCAACGCCTGATCACCCTCCGCCAAGGCAAGAACAGCGCCGCGGATCATTCGATCGAGTTCCGCACCATCGCCGCTGCTACCCACTGGAACAAGGAGGCTCTTGCCGATCTGTTCCGAGCCAGTCTCAGTGAGACTCTGCAGGACGAGCTGGCACATCAAGAACCTATCACGCAACTTGATGAACTCGTTCGTGCCGCCATTCGCCTGGACAACCGCTCCAGACAACGCCACCACGAGAGGCAAGTTCCGGCCGGCCAGCCCTACCCCAGACGATGGTCAAGTCCTCGACCCAGAGAAGGACCAGTGGAGGAGGCCGAGCTCATGGATCTCTCACGCACTGGGGTGAGAGTCTCGTCGGAGGAGCGGAAACGCCGTAAAGAGACTGGGTTATGCTTCTACTGCGGCAAGCTTGGGCATACTCTACAGCAGTGCAGACTTCGCTCCAAGAAGTCAGACGCCGATGCCCCACTTCGGATTGGATCCCTGACCTACCCGGAGAAGACCAGCGGAGATGACTCTCGCCAGACCCTCATGGCCTTGATCATGTTGCCAGGGAGAGAGATCGAGGTCAGAACGCTGATGGACTCCGGAGCGGACCTCGATTTGATTGATGAGGTGATGGTCAAGGACATGAACATTCCCACCCTTCCATTGCCCCACCCCTTGAATGCTCGGTCCCTTGATGGAAAGACATTCTGTCAAATGACCCACATCACCGAACCCATTCTACTGATTATCTCCGGCAATCACCAAGAAATTATCCAGTTTCACGTCATCCGCTCTCCCAACGATCCGCTCATTTTGGGGTTACCATGGCTCAGGAAACACAACCCCATCATCGACTGGAAGACAGGTCAGATCCAAGCTTGGACCCGCGATTGCCACCAACAATGCCTGCGATCCGCTCCTGCTCCAGCAGAGGACTTACCCACTCCACCCAAAGCCCCCAAGCCTTCACTGGAGACGGTGCCTGCGGTCTACCTGGACATGGAGACAGTCTTCTCCAAGACGCAGGCTCAGACTCTGCCCCCACACAGACCCTATGACTGCGCCATTGAGCTGTTGCCCGGCACACCACTACCATCAAGTCGTCTCTACAAGGTCTCCAGACCAGAGAGGGAGGCCATGGAGAGATACATCCGGGACTGTCTCACCAATGGGCTGATTCGTCCGTCCTCTTCACCCGTGGGGGCGGGGTTCTTCTTCGTCCAGAAGAAGGACGGTTCCCTACGCCCATGCATTTACTACAGAGAACTTAATAACATCACGATCAAGAATAAGTATCCTTTACCCCTCATTGACTCTGCTTTTCATCCTCTCCATGAAGCCACCATCTTCACCAAGCTCGACCTACGCAACGCTTACCACCTGGTCCGTATTCGAGAGGGGGACGAGTGGAAGACGGCGTTCAACACCTCTCTCGGACACTTTGAATACCTGGTCATACCATTCGGACTCACCAACGCCCCTGCGGTGTTCCAAGCCCTGGTCAATGACGTGCTACGAGACCTATTGGGTCGACACGTATTTGTCTACCTCGACGACATCCTGGTTTACTCCAAGAACCCTCAGGAACATGAAGTCCACGTCAGACAAGTTCTCCAAAGACTGTTGGAGAACAAACTATTTGTTAAGGCGGAGAAGTGTGTTTTTCATTCGGACACAGTGGAGTTCCTGGGGTTTATTCTAGAGAGGGGACAGATCAGGGCGGATCCCAAGAAGATTCAGGCGGTCACTGACTGGCCCACGCCTGCCACGCGGAAACATTTACAGCGCTTCTTGGGATTCGCCAACTTTTATAGAAGATTCATCAGGGGCTATAGCCAAGTTGTCGCACCCCTCACCAAGCTCACGTCCACTGCCTTACCGTTCCGCTGGAGCCCCGAAGCGGAGGGGGCTTTTTGCAAGATTAAGAGACTGTTCGCTTCCGCCCCCATTCTCATTCACCCTGATCCCACTCGCCAGTTCGTGGTCGAGGCGGATGCCTCTGACACTGGGGTGGGAGCGGTGCTCTCCCAGGTTTCCGTCACCGACAACCGGCTACACCCCTGTGCGTTTTTCTCCCGCAAACTTTCACCAGCGGAGAGAAACTACGATGTTGGCAACCGGGAACTTCTCGCCGTCAAACTGGCATTGGAGGAGTGGAGACACTGGCTGGAGGGGGCCGAAGTACCATTTGTGGTGTGGACGGACCACAAGAACTTAGCCTACCTCCAGACTGCTAAAAGACTTAACTCTCGCCAAGCCAGGTGGTCCCTATTTTTTGGGAGATTTAATTTTTCTCTCACCTACCGGCCCGGCTCCAAAAACATTAAGCCTGACGCCCTTTCCAGGCAATTCGACTCAAGTTTGGAAAAAGAGAGACCTGAGAACATTCTGCCCGCCTCCTGCACCATCGCTTCGGTCTCGTGGAAGATCGAGGCAGTCATACAGAGGGCGCTACGCAATGAGCCCGACCCCAGAGCCGTTCCGGGTAATCGCCTGTATGTCCCCTCTACTGCTCGGACTCAGGTGCTTCAGTGGGCCCACTCCTCGCCACTCTCTTGTCATCCTGGCTTCATCCGCACAATGGCAGTGCTCAAGCGGAAGTTCTGGTGGAGTTCCATGGCTTCCGACACCAGGATGTTCGTTAAGGCTTGTACCACCTGCGCCAGAAGTAAAGCCTCTCATCAAGCCCCAGCGGGACTTCTTCAGCCGCTGCCTGTGCCCGGCCGACCTTGGAGCCACATCGGTGTGGATTTCGTTACTGGACTTCCACCGTCCGAGGGTAACACCATGATTCTCACCGTTGTAGACCGCTTCAGCAAGGCGGCACACTTCATTCCCCTGCCTGGACTGCCCTCCGCCCAAGAAACCGCTGACGTTCTTGTCAAAGAAGTCTTCCGGATCCACGGCATCCCAGCGGACATCGTCTCCGACCGAGGACCCCAGTTCATCTCCCAGGTCTGGAGGGCGTTCTGCTCGGCGCTCGGAGCTACGGTAAGCCTCACCTCAGGCTACCACCCTCAGTCTAATGGCCAGACGGAGAGGGCTAACTAAGACCTCGGAGCTGCATTACGCTGTGTCTCCGCCAAGAACCCGTCTGTCTGGAGCAAGATGCTCACCTGGGTGGAGTATGCGCACAACACATTGCCCTGCGCCTCCACGGGGAAATCCCCATTTGAGATCTGCCTAGGCTACCTCCCACCTCTGTTTCCCGACCAAGAGGCCGAGATTGCTGTCCCTTCCCTCGCCACCCACATGCGCCGGTGCCTCAAGCTATGGAAGGACACCAGGGCCGCGCTTTTGCGCACGGCTGACCACAACCGGCGTGTCGCTGATCGCCACTGCACACCTGCACCCGCTTACAAGCCTGGCGACTCTGTGTGGCTTTCCACAAAGGACATTCCCCTTCAATCCACGTCACGCAAGCTCCAACCCCGATTCATTGGCCCCTTCAAGATTGACTCCATCATCAACCCCTCTGCTGTTAGATTGTCACTTCCTGCTTCCCTTAAAATTCATCCCACGTTTCATGTTTCTTGTATTAAGCCTGTGTCCACCCACCCTCTGTGTCCCCGGATCCCCCTCCCCTTCCCCCCCGTATTATTGATAACCACCCTGCTTATACTGTGAAAACTTTTGGACATTCGTAAACGAGGCCGGGGGTTCCAGTATCTGGTTGACTGGGAGGGCTACGGTCCAGAGGAGCGTTCCTGGATCGCTCCCAGCCTTATCTTGGACCACAGCCTCATTAAGGACTTTCATCGAGACCACCCTGATAAGCACCATGGACCGCCAGGAGTCGGTCGTTAAGAGGGGGGTACTGTTACGGTTCTAACCGTTCCACGCCATGTTTTATGTTTATTGTTATGTCACGCCCTTATTTGTATTCACGTTCTGTCATAGTCTATTAGTTTGCATACATATTTCCATGTTTTTCCGCAGCCTTGCGTTCATGCTGTTTCTTCTCTTGCTGTCACTCACGCTTCCCTAATTGTTTCATTCTCCCTTGTCTATTTACTAATATACTAACATTAGATCAGGATTGGGTAATACTAACTATCTAACCATGTGTTCATGTTTACCTTACGTTTCTCGTACATGTTAATTACTAATTTACTAACGCTAGGTCAGGATAGGTTAACTACTAACGATTTACTAATTGCCTCGTTACGTGTCATTTTCTCAAGCTGTTGTGAATTTCCTGCTGCTCTCAAGCTAAGTGTCTGCACCTGTCTACACCTGCATATAAGATCAGTGTTCATGTCATGTCCTTGCGAAATTGTTGCCTCACTAGCACTCTTAAGCATTTGTCAAGTTTACGTTTTCTGATTTCCTGTTTTGATCCAAGCCTGTTTTTTGACCACTGTTTACTGCCAGCCTTTTGTTTTCACTGCCTGTCCTGACCACGATTCCTGCTTGCTGATTTTGTACTTTTGCCACGCGGCGAGGACTCCGGTCTGACCCTGCTTGTTTTTTCGACTATTCTTTTGCCTTCTCCCTTTTGTACCTCTGCCACGCTGATTGCCTTCCTGGTTCCGAACTACTGCCTGGCTTACCGACGACGAGACTGCCTTCTCCCTCGGTACTTTTGTTTATTGGCTGGATTTTTTGTGCATGACCTTTGCTTGTGCTAAGACAACGATTACTGGACTTTCCTTAATAAAGCCCTTGCGGGTATTTATTACATCCATTGTTCTGAGTCGTGCTTCTCGGGTCCAACCCTCCACGCACTACGTCTCAGTTAATGAATAAATAAATTTAGATACATACATACAGATAGAAACATCAACCAAATAGGGTTCTTAACCATAAAAGATGTCACCAAAACAGACTCACGGGAGTCACAGATCCCTTTTCATACACTGTACGGCCAAAAGTATGTGGACACCCCTTAATCTTAACCCTATAGCGTACAATGACATTCTAGACGATACTACATAAACAACTTTGTGACAATGCTCCCATGCACAAATAGAGGTCCATACAAAAATGGTTTGTCGAGATTAGTATGGAAGAACTTGACTGGCCTACACAGAGCCCTGACCTCAACCCCCTCAAACACCATTGGGATCAATTGTAAAGCCGACTGCGAGCCAGGCCTAATAGCCCCACATCTGTGCCCGACCTCACTAATGCCGGAATGGAAAGAAATCCATGCAGCAATGTTCCAACATCTAGTGGAAAGCCTTCCCGGGAGAGTGGAGGCTGTTATAGCAGCAAATGGGGACCAAATCTATATTAATGCCCATGATTTTGGAATGAGATGTTGGATGAGCAGGTGTCCATATACTTTTGGCCATGTAGTGTATGATAAGATATTGGCAATATGACTATACAATGCATGTATAGTTTGAAAATATACACTGTACATCAAAGATGTTAATAAGATCAAGATCATCAGATAGTACACTGCTCAAACAAATTAAGAAAACACTAAATCAACACAGTATAACACCAAGTCAATTAAACTTCTGGAATATCGATATGTCCAGTTAGGAAGCGTAAACGATTGTGAATCAATTTCACCTTCTTTGGTGCAAATGAAAGTGACAACAGATGGACAGGAGAGGTAACAGCAAGACAACCCCCAAAAAGTAAATGGTTTTGCAGGTGGTGACCACAGACCATTTCTCTCTCCTTATTCTTCCTGACTGATTTTTCTTTAGTTTTGATAGTACCCTTGTCACTACTGGTAGCATGAGGCGGTGCCTGCAGCCTATTCAGGTTGCACAGGTAGTTCAGCTCCTCCAGGATGGCACATCCATACGTGCCGTCGCAAGAAGGTTTGCTGTGTCTCCCAGCACAGTCTCAAGAGCGTGGAGGAGATACCGGGAGACGGGCCATTACATGAGGAGAGCTGGACAGGGCTGTAGAAGTGCAAACTGTCAGAAACAGACTCCATGAGGGTGGCATGAGGGCCCGACGTCCTGTATTGGGACCTGTGCACACAGCCCAGCACCATACAGCTCGATTGGCATTTGCCAGAGAACACCAGAATTGGCAGGTTCGCCATTGGCGCCCCGTTCTCTTCACAGATAAGAGCAGGTTCACGCTGAGCACATGTGACAGACGTCTGGAGACGCTGTGGCGAATGTTATGCTGCCTGCAACATCATCCAGCATGACCGGTTTGGTTTACTTGACTTGGTGTTATACTGTGATGATTAAGTGTTCCCGTAATTTTTTTGAGCAGCGTAGTAGTAATTACTACTAATAGTAATAATAGATTTTGATAGATTAAGTGAATCGGAGTCTTACCTGTCAGATGTAGGGGAAACTGCAGCATGCACCATGTCCAAATTCCTAGGATTATATACACCAGCTCATGGCTCTCCTCACTGTTAGAAGCACAAGTAGTGAAGGGGTTAATCAAGGTCATTGCCGGTGACTTGTCCACCATGCGTCGCTGCTAATTTCTCTTTTTTTTTTCTCATTCATGCAATTGAGCACGTCAGCCTGAAACAGAAAGTGAAAGCACCTTTATTTTATCTTTCTTTTAGTTGCCCCCATTTTTCCCCAATTTGGAATAGCCTATCACGTACAGCTGCAGTCACGCTGCAAGCTCCACAGGAAATGCGGGAGAGCGTGGACATGCATTCAACTCCTAAGCATGCGCAAGCTGCTTCTTCTTTTCACACCGCAGCCCTCAAGCCAAGCTGGCACAGACGCGATTGGGAGGAAGACGCTTTAGCAGGTGGACCGGGGCCAGCTAATCGACCTATGGGGGTCACTAGAGAGCGACGAGACAGCGGACTGAACCCTATCTAGCCCTGGGCGACACTGCCACCCTGGAGTTGACACCCGGGGATTTGATCCCAGGTAGTGGGGTCCATCCATGCAGTAGAATAGTCCTTTTACAGGATTAGCCACCTAGCAGCTTTGTGCTTTAACATTATATTCAACAAGGATCCCAGAAAGACAGACCCACACAATTTATCTGTGGCAGTTCATTGTAATAATGACTGAACAAAGGCCCTGTCAGGAGTCTTTAACTTTTAAATATTGTACTTTGTTCACTTGTGATAAAATTAGGTACTGTTCTTGTGTGTTGATTTTCTATTTGTCGAGTCATCTGTGAAATGGTACAACAACAACAGCAACAATGAAATAAGTAACAGCAGTAGCTTAAATAAAGTGACAATAAGAGCTTAGTGGCTAAGAAAAATCTAACTTTTATGTTTCAGAGGGGAATACTGAAAATGTGAATCGAGTTCTCCCACTGCTTTAGTATGTGCCAATTGTCTTTCAGAACAGGAACTCACTTGACATCCGAAAGAGTCTCACTGGTGAACTCCAGGATGTCCGCGGCCGTGCCGACGAAAATGAGCAGCAGCTGGGAGAGTTCATCCCTGGTGACACCGCCCCCTAGTGGCAGCACCCACTTCCCCAGAATCAGCAGGATGAGCATGGCTTGGTGTAACCCGAGAATCCAGTCGTCTGCACACGCAGAGGACACCAGTTCATCGACATTCTTCAAGGCCAGAGGAGAGAAGAACTCAGAGTTATCTGATCCACACAGAATCGTACACCTTTGATGTTTTCGCTCAGAGAAAGTGAAAACCTCGATTTACACCCACACACTTCAAGTAATTTCCCCTATATATACACCGCTGAACAGAATTTCTTTGTAACGTGTTGCTTCTAGCCAGAGGCCCATCCGAGTTGATGTCACAGTCTGTAACACTGGCTGCAAATTGAATAAGTCAAGCTTGACCCACAGTAACCTGCTCCCGACCAGGCTAGCCCCAACGCATATGTTGCCTTAGCGACATAACTGCCATCTAGTCAAGGCTTCGTGAAACAGAAACCTATCCAGAGTCCAGACTTACTGAAATAAGTCAGGTTTATGGCTTAATCACACTTGGTGAACAGCATGACTACAGTTTAACATACTATTTTGAGGGTAAGTAAAACAATATCAAATTCTTCAAAATGGGTGAACTATCCCTTTAACCTGAGTTACTTCAGTAAGTATCCAGCTGTATAGCTGGACGGGTTCAAGCAAGCAGTGTACGTTCCTCTGGATCAGAATGCTAAATACCTGAATGTAATTTAAATGATCTCTGTCTGAATCCATGTAGCACTGAGAATTTTGCTATGTTTGTTGTTACTTCCATTAAGAACAGTTTGAGTTTCCTTTCATGTGACAAATCCCAATAGTTCAGTTCATAACAGAATGTAATTTAGAATGACCTGAATCACTCTTTGGTTCACTGACTGTATAGCTTGTCTTTCCTGACGGGGAGCTGATCCAGTAAGGTTTTGAGAGCTTCTGTAGCATAATCAAACCCGGATATGAAAAATTTATATTTCAAGCATAAAAAGTTTTGTCACTTAAATACTTTTTTCTTTCCGATAAGTGTTTGTTAAGCCACAAGATAAGATATGTTGCAAGATGTTGTTATCCAATGGGGAGAATTATTCTTTGAGAGCATGTAACATTTTTTATTACTAAAAGAGGAAGTAGCGAATAAGATTAATTTGGTGTGGTTACGTGAGGTCAGAAGGTACGGAAGTTAATTTGCTTAAGGGCAGAGAGTCCGTAGTCATTGTGGTTATTTCTGTAGAAAACACTGAAAAGTTCCAAACTCTCTGTGCTATGTAGGTAGGGGGCATGCCCCGCCAAGCCGTAACTTGGCGGATGGCATATCTGTCCATCCCAATCATTTCTAACCATGAGAGCTGGAGGTCTGGCACATTGCCGTTCTGCTACTGCAAGTTCACTTCTGATTGGCGGCCCACTAAACAGACACGCTGCTTATTGGTTAAAAGGTAGAAGAGCATCGGGCCTCATTCACCAATCTTTAAAATGCTTTTACAAACATTTTGGGATTAATTGATGTTTGCATTCTGAGCTCCTGTTCTAGCCAAAATACAATCCCAAATAAGAAAACATTTGTAAATGCCAGAATGTTCATCAAAACGTTTTAAAGAAAGTCTTAAAGAGATAGTTCACCCATTTTGTTTTACTTACCCCCGAATTAGTATGTTAAGCTGTCCTGGTCTTGCCGTTGTCGCTAAATTATTGTAAATCCTGAATTGGAGCAATGCTAACAATTAACATACCATTTCAGGGGTGACCAGGTGAGTAAAACAATATACATTTTCTTTAAATGGGTGAACTATCCCTTTAAGACAAAATTTGTTCATAGAATGGTTGGTGAATGAGGCCCATTGTGTGTAAAAAACGAAGTACTTTTGTACTGAGCAGTATAGGAACTTAGTTGCTTTCAGGATAGAAAAAAAACTAATTTAAAATCTAAACTGACTAAAATAGACCATCATTGTGTTTGTTTTCTATGGCTCTGTTTATGTGTTCTTTATGTGAAAGAGCTACAACCATTACAAAATGATGATTCTGATTGCGCAAGGTCTTCAAAAAAAGTTATAAATAATGATGCAATGTCTGATGTGGCTCACAACAAAACTATAAAATAGAATAGAATAGAATAGAATGACTTTTCTTTTCACTTTAGGGAACTTCAGTTGTAGCCACTAGTATCAACAAAAGAGACAAAAATAGAATCATTGCATTAATCAAACTAATTAAGTGAATTAAAGTGGAATACAGCCATGTTTAAAAATAGCTCCCGCTGTCCCGTGATGTCTATTGTCATTAAGCAGTCCAACACACAAACTCAGTCCTCCACGACTTTCCTCCATACACACAGTGTTGCGGTCTCTGTACACTGTCGAAACGGAGCACCGAACTGCGTCAGCCTTCCCACTGGTCGCCTTGTACACTCCCCCCCGCATTATCTTCTCCTTTCCTTCCCTGGTTGCCTTTTGGAGATTGCCTGCACTCCCGAATCAGTCCCGACATCTTCAACTCCGGTGAAGAGCGATGGTAAACTTTGTTGCTGCAGATCCAATGTACATTCCCGAGCATATGTTGCGAATGGTGACGACCACAAACAAAATTATCCCGACTAGGAAGTTTGTCAATAGTATAAAAACGAGCAGCAGGAGTACCCCGACAAATCTCCAGCCCGCTTCCCCGTCCCACAACAGACACACAGCGCATGAAAAAAAACAAAAAACAAAAGCCAGACACAACAAAACACATTCAAATCAACAAACAAGAACACGAGAGATAGCTGGACTACATGTCACCATTACAGTGCCACGTGATGTCATACTCACATATACTCCCGTGCTAAATGAATGTGTGACTATTACAGTCAACCCAATTAAACTTTCACATTTTGAATTTGTCAAATGAACAATAGATGTAATAAATATGTATTTTGTGAGGATTACCAAAAGACAAAATAATAACAAGAAAAGCTACAGATGACTGTAAAAATTAAATGCAGTTTACCTTGAATATTTCTCTTGCTGTGGTTTCATTCAAAGAACGAAATGCTGAAATGTTCAATTTCTTGCACTGAAAATAGAAATAATTGTAGCTGTGAGGGAATTGGGTTCAGAGCCAGGTTTATTGTGGTGTAATGCGGCACATAGTACTGTTCCAGTATATGTCCTGCAATATGCAATGCTGTCCATAGAGTACTCAAGCGACTACGTGTTTTGGAAGTAACTTCCCCATTAATTTAGACCATAGACATGAACTAAATCTTACTTTTAAATAATTTCCAGTGATTATGTCTTACCATCAATTTTCTGGATTGTTCAATATAACGCCCGTTCGCAAAATATGCCGTTTTTCTGGAGTAGCTTTGAGTATATTTTACGTTTTAGTAATTTTTTGTGAATATAACAGCGCTGGCACTGTTTAAACACTCGACGCCCCATAATTCCCTCCAGACGCGCGCAACCGTAGTGCAGCCTTGTCTCCAATTGTTGTTATATAATGTTGTTAGCACACAGCTCCATTTTTAAACACTTTTTTCTAACGTTAGCTAGCTAGCTTGAAGGACTAAAAGCTAGAATTGCTTTATGTGGTTAACCGTAGCGTAGTTTCTTACCTTGTTGGGTGGTCTTCTCAACTTAGCACGCTAACGTTAGCTCTTCAGCGGCAGCACTGGAAAAAATGTCCAGACTAGATGATGATATCTAATTGGTTGAGAACCACCCGTGCGTTGCAGTAATGGATATGTAGTCCATTAAAATGGACTACAAGTCGAACTACAATCATTAATCCATTACATTAAAAATTGGAACTTGCGATGTATAGTCTATATCCTTATACCACACAGGCTAATCCGGAAATGTTTTGGCTCATTCTATAAATCATATTTCAAGAAATAGTTGATAGTCTCTGAAGCCCGTTCTATCTGTCAAAGGGAATTTACTTCCAAAACCAGACTCCACCCACGTCTGATATGTTCACTTGAGTTCTCTACAGGTATTTGGACAGTGACACAATTTTTGTTGTTTTGACTACGAGGTTAAAGTACAAAATACAGACTTTCAGCTTTAATTTGAGGGTTTTCACATCCATATCGGGTGAACCATAGCAATTGTAGCCCTTTTTATACATAGCCCCCCCATTTTAGGAGACAAAAAAGTAATTTGACAAATTAACATAAACTTAAATACTTGATGTTCTTGTATGACTTCTGTGAGTTCTTGACAGTTCTTGACTAGAAAACTATACACTGCAAGTACACTGAAAAATATTTTTTTCTTTTCAAATATCTGCAGCCTACCTGGAGTTCCTGAATTTTGTTTTGCTGATGGTGTAGTTCCAATATCCAGATGGACGGTATAATGGTGATGAGGAATAGCAGGATAGCCGGCGAGAACCTGGATCAGATACACAACAGAATGATGAGCTGATGACGAGTTTGGGTAGATCTCTAGCCCCTTTTCCACCTGGTTGTGAAAGGGCTGGAACTATCCACAACGGGGAATAAAACGCTTCCTGTTCGTGTTTGCTTTCCCACCATGGTTACGTTTAAGAAATAGCCTATTGCGGTTGCAAATCTATGCCGGTGGAGTAGCGGTAAAAGACCAGACTTTGAGTTGGAGCAGTTGTACACAGAGAATCAGGTGTTCAAAACCTGGTCCTGCCAGATCCGAGTATGGCCGGTGCCTTGCGGGTGTGGAAATTAGCAGCCGTTCCCAGGGTGATACACTTGGGTTTCGCTGAGTATATTCGGGAGCACACTTTTCGTGAAGTACATGAACATTTTGGTCGCATAAATATGACGTGAAGCTTCGTTTTAAAAAATGAGGTGCAGATTTGCAGACATTTTCCTTCAATTATAACAAAAACAACACGTGACATAGTTTGCAACTCCCGATTCGAAATTGCCGATCCACCTTAAATCGGTCGCGAAAAGCGATTGTATGCTTTCAGGGTCATCCATTTTTCTACACTAAATCTAATTGTGTCAACATTCTGATAGCCGACTTTTATATATAAAATACCAGTTACTGTTATACATCTGAAATTATTTGGATACTGCACCATTTTGAAATAATCCCACTCCAAACGTTCTATATGAAACAATACAGTAATATTGGCATATTACACAAAATAATAAATCTCCTAAATTAAAATATCTCATACTTTGGGTGTGACAGATCAGGTCCTCATCTACCTCTTACTCCAGTTGGGTGAAATATTACTGCGTTTTCAAATAATCCCACACCAATGTACATCTATGTAATCCATTGTAAATCTACTGAAAAGGGTAAAAGTTTGATTATGAATTATTTATTTGACAATTTTAGAAGGTCTCAAACTTTTGACACTTGGGTATGAGAGAAGAGGTCCTCCTCTACCTCTAACCTGAGTTGCGTGAAATATTACTGTAGCGTTTTCAAATAATCCCACTCCAAATTTTCTATGTAATCCAATGTGTATCTACTGAAAAAGGTGAATTTTTGAATATGAATTCCTTGCCAATTTTAAAAGATGTCAAATTTATGATACGTGGGTATGAGAGAAGAGGTCCTCCTCTACCTCTGACCTGAGTTAGGTGAGATATTACTGTAGCATTTTCAAATAATCCCCCTTCAAATTTTCTATGTAATCCAATGTAAACAGTGACATTTTGAAGAGCCAATTTTAGAAGGTCTCAAACTTTTGATACTTGGTTATGAGAAAGGTTAACATAGGAAGTTTGCAGTGAGATTATTTTAAAACACTACAGTAATATTTCACCCAACTGGAGTCAGAGGTAGATGAGAACATGTTCTGTCATACCCGAGTGTAAAAGGTTCGAGACATTTTCATTTTGGAGATGTATTATAATTTTTTGTAATATGACAATATTATTGTATTGTTTCCAAATCATTTCAGATGTAGCTATAACCGTAACTGGAATTTAATATATAGAAGTCGGCTATCAGAATGTTGAGACAATTCGATTTAGTGAAGAAAAAAGCAGAAGGATGACCGTGAAAGCATACAATCACTTTTCGATTTAAGGTGGACTGGAAATTCGGAATCGGGAGCTTCGAATCGGGAGCCAACTTCTATGAGGCGCCGTTGTGGACTGAAAAAATGCCTCTGCATGTGCTGATTTTTTTAAATATTGTGTTGTTTGGACAGGGTATTAACATTTGTTCAGGACCAATCAGAGGGACAGGTTGAGTCCTCTTCGGCTCCACGGAGCAGATGCATTTTGTACAAACCGGCGGCGAAGAAGTCGTGGGAAGGCAATGGGTGACGTCACAGTGACTTTGTCCATATTTTTATACAGTCTATGGAACCGATGTGCTATATGAATACCATTGGCCTATCGTGCCAATGGGGTTTTATGTGCTTTGTAACACAGTTGCTATTTTTTTTTATAATGACAATAAAGTGAATTGAACTTGACTATAAAGCTAAAATGTTGTTATGTTGATGGATCACTTTAAAGGTTGTTTCTCCTGACAGATTTTCCTATTGAACTCTAAGAAAAAATAAGTCAGGAGAAGAAACCATTCAAGTTATCCATCCATATCTACTGTGTTTCTGGCAGCAGAGTGATGGTTTAAGGCTTGTTTGATACGTCAGACTCTTGATGACTTAGAGCCATTTAGCCATACTGTTTCAGTGTAATTTACAGCTAAATCTAATCCCACCCCCCAATTCCCATAGAGATCCATTCAAATGCAGAGAGGTTATAGTATCGCTTGTAGGAGTACCAGAAAATAAGATGTTACGAGTCTTTTGATGTTGTTGGGTCACAGACATCAGGAAGTCAAGGCATGCAAAGGATTCCGTGTCGGTGTTCTTATATTTGCTAGAGATGAGCAAATCCCGCTTTCTGGGTTGTTTCGTGAAATGAATGGAAGTGAACAGAACCACCTCAGTCTCTCTCAAGCCACTTTCATTCCCGCGCGCTGACCAGTGGAACACGTGCGCTATCCATTGGACCTCTCTTGTAGGGTTTCAATTCCTCTCGCGACTCGAGCTAACTGGACCTCTCTCGCGGGATAACTGGATCTCTCTTGCACAAAAGTGCATCGTTTCTTCTCGTGTTTTTCGACCGACTTTTTTCCACAACGCAGCCTCATAAACTTCAGCGTCCTCGTGCAAGGGTGGAATGTCTTACGACATTTGCACAGTAGGCTATGGTTGGAAAATAGTATGGAGGATATATTTTTTTGTGTAGCTACTGCACGTCGCGTACTAAACAGTGCACATATGTCAGTACACTGTACACAGGATACAGAACGCAGTAGATGCTAGTAGTCTGATTCGGACACAGCCCTTGAGTTCCAGAAAAGGTTCCTGCGGTGGAAAACTTAATCACTACAGGCACAATGTCCGGAAATTTGCGGGGTCCTCCCAGTACATTTTTCAGGAAAGGAATAATTATTTAACGTGGTGATTAAATATCGACAATCAAATACATTTTATTCACACAAAGGCATTTTTCTGCGGAAAAGACCACCCCCCTTAAATAAATTAAGGTCCACAATTTGTTTCACGCGCCAGAGCAACAAAAGTTTCTGCTGCTGATGTAGTACAGAAGAACAATTCCAGCCTTTCTGCAAACAAAACTACAGGCGACAATACATTTAGCTCACCACTTGTAGTCTTTTCCCTTTCTTCTTTTTAATGTTATTATCATTTCCACAACGAGAGGCAGGCAGAGAAGGGACAGACACCAAAAATTGTTATTATTTTTAACGTGTTTAATTCGCCATACTCCGATAAGTGATAGAATAACGAAAGATAATCTGGTTAAAATCGCGCATATAAATATCAGAATCATAGTTATCTGATTGAATAGGCGATTACGTTCTCGTTAAATGGAAATATTCCTGGCGTTTTACAACTGCATACAACCCGGGGCAGTAATATTTGCGAGTCGTTTCCTTTAGGCTACTCAGTCAACTTCGACAGTCTCGTGCACAAGCAACGCCCTCCTGGCTGCGCTTAGCGGCGCTTTTGTCGTCTGCTTCATACGCATATTGATTTTAGTGATCAATATTAATTCATCGAATTAATTCGGAAAAAGCTAAATGCATTAATATTAACATAACGTTTTGACACAATTCCCATAGATGATTGTTGTTCAACAATTTATTGTACAGAATTGTTCGGAATTGTTAAAAAAAGCGCGACATTTTCGTAGAAAGATTAGGATACAATTAATAAATTACAAGACATTGTGATACATTACAATGTATGCTTATTTAACAGCAGCATACTGTGTCACTTTTTTCTGATATTGCCACTTGCTAGCAACCGCGGCCATAGCAACTTTAAACAAAAACTAGAATGAACAATTCTTAAAGAAATTGTGTGGTTGCTTCGCAGTGGTATCAATTGCTGGAAATGGTATATAAAGATGGTAATATGGTATAGTGTGAGGTGGTGAATAAAAGGTGGAAATGGTAGTAATGCTGTATAAAGGGATCTAAAGAAGGTGAAAGTGTTAAAACATGTTGATGTATTTTGTGCTAAGTAGTCTAAAGAACCTGGAAATGATACAAAGAAGTAATGAATTGTGATGAAAGCACAAAAACGTATGTCAAATAATCTAAGATAGTATTGTTAGGTCGTATAGTGTTGTAGAGGGAGGCATTGTGATTTCGTAAGCAGTGTAATATATTACAGCATCCACATTCTATTGCATCAGTTTTCAAAATGTGCCCATTCATTCCCATTCAGTTTTTTGGCGATAAAAGGTCAATTATCTGAAAATGTGTATATGTTATAAAGGTAACCTGCAGGGTGTATAAAGGTATAATATGAGGTATGGTGTTGATAGTGTGAATGGTGTAGGAGGAGATAAAAAAAGTGGCGGAATAATAAGCAGTATGGAGAGTAACAAAACAACCACACCTAATAAATAACCACAAAAATGACTTAAAATTATCAATAACAAGGATCCTCAACCCTTATCCTGGAGGACTACAAAGTATGTTGTTGTTTTTTTGGGTTGTTACTCTGACATGCTGAATTGATCTATTAAACCAATTGATTACACAGCTAACGCACCTAATCTGGCTTCTAGGGTTTTTTGTGATACCCAGTTTCGGTGCTGCTGTTGTACCCTTGAGCAAGACATCAAGGGTCTGAGGTATCCAACGAGCCTCAAACCATCACTCTGCTGTCAGATATGCAGTAGATATGGATGGATCACTTTAAAGGTTTCTTCTGACTTATTTTTCCATAGAGTTCAATAGGAAAATTTATCAGGAGAAACAACCCTTCAAGTTATCCATCCATATCTACTGCTATAACCTCTCTGCATTTGAATTGGGAATTTGTAGGAGTACCAGAAAAAAAAAAAAATCACGGCTTATCAATATTTTGATATTGTTGGGTCAGACATCAGGAAGTCATGGCATACAAAGGATTACTTTATTCTACATTATGTTAAACTGTACAATATTTTTTTATTCCCGGAAATGGAGGGGGGGGACTATGTACAAAAAGTTTTATAATTTCTAAACGGTTCATCCGATATGGATGAACATACCCTCAAATTAAAGCTGACAGTCTGTACTTCATCCTCATTGTATCCATTCAAACTCAAAGTGCTAGAGTACAGAAATATAACAAAAAATGCGTCACTGTCCAATGAATTATGGTGCTCACTGTATAAGAACGCACACCCAAAAGAACACGTATTGTGATATAATGACTTGTTGAACAGATACCATTACTACACCCTGATGAAGGCATACTGCTGAAACAATTAAAAAATTAAAACCCATTTTTCCATGGGGATAAGTTTGTGATTCTCATATTTGTTCTCACAATTTCATGGGGTCAATCATCAGTATCGCAGGGTATGCGGGTTTTGCTGGTCCTGCTGTCGTGGCATATGACACAGAGCCAGTATAAATTCAATATGACCACCAGGAAGTTCTTGATGGCAAAGAACACCAGCATGTGGTGGAATATGTTGTAGTGGATGAGGACTGTGAGCCGGATCACAAGGAAGGGCCCGTCCTGGATGAAGAGGCTCTCAACGATGCTCCACATGGCCGTGCTTCGTCTTGAAAGCAGAGAGTCACTGCCAGCTTTAAGGGACTCCTCTGGTCTGGAGGTCACCACTGAGGAACACACGCATACAAGCGTCAACATTTCATTTTCACAGACTAACCAAAATAAATAATGTTATAAACCGTTCAATTCTAATAAAAGAAAGGAAGTTCAACAGTATCTTACTCCTTATGATATAAAACGAGAGCAGAATACTCCTTACAACAAAGGACAGAGTAGGTCTTAATAAATTTAAGATGTATTTTATGCAGTTATTTATTCTTCCCATATTAAAGAATAAACTATTCAGGTATGTACTGTTCAGATCTATACTTTGTGTCTTTCATAATCTGCACTGAAATAAAAATTAACCAGTCCCAGTGACAAAATCCATGAGAGACGCCTTATTTCTTTAAATAATTGTTTTACTTTTTCAGTTTTTATCAATACATTTTGCAGACTATAAGATGTTCTATGTTTGTAGTTAATGTTACGGTTCTAACCGTTCCACGCCATGTTTTATGTTTATTGTTATGTCACGCCCTTATTTGTATTCACGTTCTGTCATAGTCTATTAGTTTGCATACATATTTCCATGTTTTTCCGCAGCCTTGCGTTCATGCTGTTTCTTCTCTTGCTGTCACTCACGCTTCCCTAATTGTTTCATTCTCCCTTGTCTAATTACTAATATACTAACATTAGATCAGGATTGGGTAATACTAACTATCTAACCATGTGTTCATGTTTACCTTACGTTTCTCGTACATGTTAATTACTAATTTACTAACGCTAGGTCAGGATAGGTTAACTACTAACGATTTACTAATTGCCTCGTTACGTGTCATTTTCTCAAGCTGTTGTGAATTTCCTGCTGCTCTCAAGCTAAGTGTCTGCACCTGTCTACACCTGCATATAAGATCAGTGTTCATGTCATGTCCTTGCGAAATTGTTGCCTCACTAGCACTCTTTAGCATTTGTCAAGTTTACATTTTCTGATTTCCTGTTTTGATCCAAGCCTGTTTTTTGACCACTGTTTACTGCCAGCCTTTTGTTTTCACTGCCTGTCCTGACCACGATTCCTGCTTGCTGATTTTGTACTTTTGCCACGCGGCGAGGACTCCGGTCTGACCCTGCTTGTTTTTTCGACTATTCTTTTGCCTTCTCCCTTTTGTACCTCTGCCACGCTGATTGCCTTCCTGGTTCCGAACTACTGCCTGGCTTACCGACGACGAGACTGCCTTCTCCCTCGGTACTTTTGTTTATCGGCTGGATTTTTTGTGTATGACCTTTGCTTGTGCTAAGACAACGATTACTGGACTTTCCTTAATAAAGCCCTTGCGGGTATTTATTACATCCATTGTTCTGAGTCATGCTTCTCGGGTCCAACCCTCCACGCACTACGTCTCAGAACAATTTCGCCAACATGGATCCTGCCGACTTATCCGCAATGCACCACGCACTCGTGGAACAAGGTGCCATCGTGCAGGAGCACACCCAGGAGATCTCCTCTCTTCGCCGGGAGATGAGAGAGCTGTGCCAGGAGATGAGGAGACTCATCATTGCCTTCCAGCCACGTCCCACAGAACAGCCTGTCAGCACGCCTGCATTACCCATGTTCAACGCCACAGGAACCTTGCAATTCCGGGAGCCACAACAACCCCCCCCCCGGAGAGGTTCGACGGAGAACCGGAGAGATGCAGATCGTTCCTCCTCCAGTGTGACTTTGTGTTCCGGCAGCAACCACAGACCTACCAGGACGACGAGCGGCGGATTGGATACGTGATGGGATTGCTGAAGGGGAGAGCTCTGGACTGGGCCACAGCTGTATGGTCCAGTGGGTCACTTCCCTCTCGCTACGCGGCATTTTCCCAGGAGATTCGCAAAGTGTTCCAACACGCGTCCAGCGATCAAGAACCCTCTCAACGCCTGATCACCCTCCGCCAAGGCAAGAACAGCGCCGCGGATCATTCGATCGAGTTCCGCACCATCGCCGCTGCTACCCACTGGAACAAGGAGGCTCTTGCCGATCTGTTCCGAGCCAGTCTCAGTGAGACTCTGCAGGACGAGCTGGCACATCAAGAACCTATCACGCAACTTGATGAACTCGTTCGTGCCGCCATTCGCCTGGACAACCGCTCCAGACAACGCCACCACGAGAGGCAAGTTCCGGCCGGCCAGCCCTACCCCAGACGATGGTCAAGTCCTCGACCCAGAGAAGGACCAGTGGAGGAGGCCGAGCTCATGGATCTCTCACGCACTGGGGTGAGAGTCTCGTCGGAGGAGCGGAAACGCCGTAAAGAGACTGGGTCATGCTTCTACTGCGGCAAGCTTGGGCATACTCTACAGCAGTGCAGACTTCGCTCCAAGAAGTCAGACGCCGATGCCCCACTTCGGATTGGATCCCTGACCTACCCGGAGAAGACCAGCGGAGATGACTCTCGCCAGACCCTCATGGCCTTGATCATGTTGCCAGGGAGAGAGATCGAGGTCAGAACGCTGATGGACTCCGGAGCGGACCTCGATTTGATTGATGAGGTGATGGTCAAGGACATGAACATTCCCACCCTTCCATTGCCCCACCCCTTGAATGCTCGGTCCCTTGATGGAAAGACATTCTGTCAAATGACCCACATCACCGAACCCATTCTACTGATTATCTCCGGCAATCACCAAGAAATTATCCAGTTTCACGTCATCCGCTCTCCCAACGATCCGCTCATTTTGGGGTTACCATGGCTCAGGAAACACAACCCCATCATCGACTGGAAGACAGGTCAGATCCAAGCTTGGACCCGCGATTGCCACCAACAATGCCTGCGATCCGCTCCTGCTCCAGCAGAGGACTTACCCACTCCACCCAAAGCCCCCAAGCCTTCACTGGAGACGGTGCCTGCGGTCTACCTGGACATGGAGACAGTCTTCTCCAAGACGCAGGCTCAGACTCTGCCCCCACACAGACCCTATGACTGCGCCATTGAGCTGTTGCCCGGCACACCACTACCATCAAGTCGTCTCTACAAGGTCTCCAGACCAGAGAGGGAGGCCATGGAGAGATACATCCGGGACTGTCTCACCAATGGGCTGATTCGTCCGTCCTCTTCACCCGTGGGGGCGGGGTTCTTCTTCGTCCAGAAGAAGGACGGTTCCCTACGCCCATGCATTTACTACAGAGAACTTAATAACATCACGATCAAGAATAAGTATCCTTTACCCCTCATTGACTCTGCTTTTCATCCTCTCCATGAAGCCACCATCTTCACCAAGCTCGACCTACGCAACGCTTACCACCTGGTCCGTATTCGAGAGGGGGACGAGTGGAAGACGGCGTTCAACACCTCTCTCGGACACTTTGAATACCTGGTCATACCATTCGGACTCACCAACGCCCCTGCGGTGTTCCAAGCCCTGGTCAATGACGTGCTACGAGACCTATTGGGTCGACACGTATTTGTCTACCTCGACGACATCCTGGTTTACTCCAAGAACCCTCAGGAACATGAAGTCCACGTCAGACAAGTTCTCCAAAGACTGTTGGAGAACAAACTATTTGTTAAGGCGGAGAAGTGTGTTTTTCATTCGGACACAGTGGAGTTCCTGGGGTTTATTCTAGAGAGGGGACAGATCAGGGCAGATCCCAAGAAGATTCAGGCGGTCACTGACTGGCCCACGCCTGCCACGCGGAAACATTTACAGCGCTTCTTGGGATTCGCCAACTTTTATAGAAGATTCATCAGGGGCTATAGCCAAGTTGTCGCACCCCTCACCAAGCTCACATCCACTGCCTTACCGTTCCGCTGGAGCCCCGAAGCGGAGGGGGCTTTTTGCAAGATTAAGAGACTGTTCGCTTCCGCCCCCATTCTCATTCACCCTGATCCCACTCGCCAGTTCGTGGTCGAGGCGGATGCCTCTGACACTGGGGTGGGAGCGGTGCTCTCCCAGGTTTCCGTCACCGACAACCGGCTACACCCCTGTGCGTTTTTCTCCCGCAAACTTTCACCAGCGGAGAGAAACTACGATGTTGGCAACCGGGAACTTCTCGCCGTCAAACTGGCATTGGAGGAGTGGAGACACTGGCTGGAGGGGGCCGAAGTACCATTTGTGGTGTGGACGGACCACAAGAACTTAGCCTACCTCCAGACTGCTAAAAGACTTAACTCTCGCCAAGCCAGGTGGTCCCTATTTTTTGGGAGATTTAATTTTTCTCTCACCTACCGGCCCGGCTCCAAAAACATTAAGCCTGACGCCCTTTCCAGGCAATTCGACTCAAGTTTGGAAAAAGAGAGACCTGAGAACATTCTGCCCGCCTCCTGCACCATCGCTTCGGTCTCGTGGAAGATCGAGGCAGTCATACAGAGGGCGCTACGCAATGAGCCCGACCCCAGAGCCGTTCCGGGTAATCGCCTGTATGTCCCCTCTACTGCTCGGACTCAGGTGCTTCAGTGGGCCCACTCCTCGCCACTCTCTTGTCATCCTGGCTTCATCCGCACAATGGCAGTGCTCAAGCGGAAGTTCTGGTGGAGTTCCATGGCTTCCGACACCAGGATGTTCGTTAAGGCTTGTACCACCTGCGCCAGAAGTAAAGCCTCTCATCAAGCCCCAGCGGGACTTCTTCAGCCGCTGCCTGTGCCCGGCCGACCTTGGAGCCACATCGGTGTGGATTTCGTTACTGGACTTCCACCGTCCGAGGGTAACACCATGATTCTCACCGTTGTAGACCGCTTCAGCAAGGCGGCACACTTCATTCCCCTGCCTGGACTGCCCTCCGCCCAAGAAACCGCTGACGTTCTTGTCAAAGAAGTCTTCCGGATCCACGGCATCCCAGCGGACATCGTCTCCGACCGAGGACCCCAGTTCATCTCCCAGGTCTGGAGGGCGTTCTGCTCGGCGCTCGGAGCTACGGTAAGCCTCACCTCAGGCTACCACCCTCAGTCTAATGGCCAGACGGAGAGGGCTAACTAAGACCTCGGAGCTGCATTACGCTGTGTCTCCGCCAAGAACCCGTCTGTCTGGAGCAAGATGCTCACCTGGGTGGAGTATGCGCACAACACATTGCCCTGCGCCTCCACGGGGAAATCCCCATTTGAGATCTGCCTAGGCTACCTCCCACCTCTGTTTCCCGACCAAGAGGCCGAGATTGCTGTCCCTTCCCTCGCCACCCACATGCGCCGGTGCCTCAAGCTATGGAAGGACACCAGGGCCGCGCTTTTGCGCACGGCTGACCGCAACCGGCGTGTCGCTGATCGCCACTGCACACCTGCACCCGCTTACAAGCCTGGCGACTCTGTGTGGCTTTCCACAAAGGACATTCCCCTTCAATCCACGTCACGCAAGCTCCAACCCCGATTCATTGGCCCCTTCAAGATTGACTCCATCATCAACCCCTCTGCTGTTAGATTGTCACTTCCTGCTTCCCTTAAAATTCATCCCACGTTTCATGTTTCTTGTATTAAGCCTGTGTCCACCCACCCTCTGTGTCCCCGGATCCCCCTCCCCTTCCCCCCCGTATTATTGATAACCACCCTGCTTATACTGTGAAAACTTTTGGACATTCGTAAACGAGGCCGGGGGTTCCAGTATCTGGTTGACTGGGAGGGCTACGGTCCAGAGGAGCGTTCCTGGATCGCTCCCAGCCTTATCTTGGACCACAGCCTCATTAAGGACTTTCATCGAGACCACCCTGATAAGCACCATGGACCGCCAGGAGTCGGTCGTTAAGAGGGGGGTACTGTTACGGTTCTAACCGTTCCACGCCATGTTTTATGTTTATTGTTATGTCACGCCCTTATTTGTATTCACGTTCTGTCATAGTCTATTAGTTTGCATACATATTTCCATGTTTTTCCGCAGCCTTGCGTTCATGCTGTTTCTTCTCTTGCTGTCACTCACACTTCCCTAATTGTTTCATTCTCCCTTGTCTAATTACTAATATACTAACATTAGATCAGGATTGGGTAATACTAACTATCTAACCATGTGTTCATGTTTACCTTACGTTTCTCGTACATGTTAATTACTAATTTACTAACGCTAGGTCAGGATAGGTTAACTACTAACGATTTACTAATTGCCTCGTTACGTGTCATTTTCTCAAGCTGTTGTGAATTTCCTGCTGCTCTCAAGCTAAGTGTCTGCACCTGTCTACACCTGCATATAAGATCAGTGTTCATGTCATGTCCTTGCGAAATTGTTGCCTCACTAGCACTCTTAAGCATTTGTCAAGTTTACGTTTTCTGATTTCCTGTTTTGATCCAAGCCTGTTTTTTGACCACTGTTTACTGCCAGCCTTTTGTTTTCACTGCCTGTCCTGACCACGATTCCTGCTTGCTGATTTTGTACTTTTGCCACGCGGCGAGGACTCCGGTCTGACCCTGCTTGTTTTTTTGACTATTCTTTTGCCTTCTCCCTTTTGTACCTCTGCCACGCTGATTGCCTTCCTGGTTCCGAACTACTGCCTGGCTTACCGACGACGAGACTGCCTTCTCCCTCGGTACTTTTGTTTATTGGCTGGATTTTTTGTGCATGACCTTTGCTTGTGCTAAGACAACGATTACTGGACTTTCCTTAATAAAGCCCTTGCGGGTATTTATTACATCCATTGTTCTGAGTCGTGCTTCTCGGGTCCAACCCTCCACGCACTACGTCTCAGTTAATGAATAAATAAATTTAGATACATACATACAGATAGAAACATCAACCAAATAGGGTTCTTAACCATAAAAGATGTCACCAAAACAGACTCACGGGAGTCACAGATCCCTTTTCATACACTGTACGGCCAAAAGTATGTGGACACCCCTTAATCTTAACCCTATAGCGTACAATGACATTCTAGACGATACTACATAAACAACTTTGTGACAATGCTCCCATGCACAAATAGAGGTCCATACAAAAATGGTTTGTCGAGATTAGTATGGAAGAACTTGACTGGCCTACACAGAGCCCTGACCTCAACCCCCTCAAACACCATTGGGATCAATTGTAAAGCCGACTGCGAGCCAGGCCTAATAGCCCCACATCTGTGCCCGACCTCACTAATGCCGGAATGGAAAGAAATCCATGCAGCAATGTTCCAACATCTAGTGGAAAGCCTTCCCGGGAGAGTGGAGGCTGTTATAGCAGCAAATGGGGACCAAATCTATATTAATGCCCATGATTTTGGAATGAGATGTTGGATGAGCAGGTGTCCATATACTTTTGGCCATGTAGTGTATGATAAGATATTGGCAATATGACTATACAATGCATGTATAGTTTGAAAATATACACTGTACATCAAAGATGTTAATAAGATCAAGATCATCAGATAGTACACTGCTCAAACAAATTAAGAAAACACTAAATCAACACAGTATAACACCAAGTCAATTAAACTTATGGAATATCGATATGTCCAGTTAGGAAGCGTAAACGATTGTGAATCAATTTCACCTTCTTTGGTGCAAATGAAAGTGACAACAGATGGACAGGAGAGGTAACAGCAAGACAACCCCCAAAAAGTAAATGGTTTTGCAGGTGGTGACCACAGACCATTTCTCTCTCCTTATTCTTCCTGACTGATTTTTCTTTAGTTTTGATAGTACCCTTGTCACTACTGGTAGCATGAGGCGGTGCCTGCAGCCTATTCAGGTTGCACAGGTAGTTCAGCTCCTCCAGGATGGCACATCCATACGTGCCGTCGCAAGAAGGTTTGCTGTGTCTCCCAGCACAGTCTCAAGAGCGTGGAGGAGATACCGGGAGACGGGCCATTACATGAGGAGAGCTGGACAGGGCTGTAGAAGTGCAAACTGTCAGAAACAGACTCCATGAGGGTGGCATGAGGGCCCGACGTCCTGTATTGGGACCTGTGCACACAGCCCAGCACCATACAGCTCGATTGGCATTTGCCAGAGAACACCAGAATTGGCAGGTTCGCCATTGGCGCCCCGTTCTCTTCACAGATAAGAGCAGGTTCACGCTGAGCACATGTGACAGACGTCTGGAGACGCTGTGGCGAATGTTATGCTGCCTGCAACATCATCCAGCATGACCGGTTTGGTTTACTTGACTTGGTGTTATACTGTGATGATTAAGTGTTCCCGTAATTTTTTTGAGCAGCGTAGTAGTAATTACTACTAATAGTAATAATAGATTTTGATAGATTAAGTGAATCGGAGTCTTACCTGTCAGATGTAGGGGAAACTGCAGCATGCACCATGTCCAAATTCCTAGGATTATATACACCAGCTCATGGCTCTCCTCACTGTTAGAAGCACAAGTAGTGAAGGGGTTAATCAAGGTCATTGCCGGTGACTTGTCCACCATGCGTCGCTGCTAATTTCTCTTTTTTTTTTCTCATTCATGCAATTGAGCACGTCAGCCTGAAACAGAAAGTGAAAGCACCTTTATTTTATCTTTCTTTTAGTTGCCCCCATTTTTCCCCAATTTGGAATAGCCTATCACGTACAGCTGCAGTCACGCTGCAAGCTCCACAGGAAATGCGGGAGAGCGTGGACATGCATTCAACTCCTAAGCATGCGCAAGCTGCTTCTTCTTTTCACACCGCAGCCCTCAAGCCAAGCTGGCACAGACGCGATTGGGAGGAAGACGCTTTAGCAGGTGGACCGGGGCCAGCTAATCGACCTATGGGGGTCACTAGAGAGCGACGAGACAGCGGACTGAACCTTATCTAGCCCTGGGCGACACTGCCACCCTGGAGTTGACACCCGGGGATTTGATCCCAGGTAGTGGGGTCCATCCATGCAGTAGAATAGTCCTTTTACAGGATTAGCCACCTAGCAGCTTTGTGCTTTAACATTATATTCAACAAGGATCCCAGAAAGACAGACCCACACAATTTATCTGTGGCAGTTCATTGTAATAATGACTGAACAAAGGCCCTGTCAGGAGTCTTTAACTTTTAAATATTGTACTTTGTTCACTTGTGATAAAATTAGGTACTGTTCTTGTGTGTTGATTTTCTATTTGTCGAGTCATCTGTGAAATGGTACAACAACAACAGCAACAATGAAATAAGTAACAGCAGTAGCTTAAATAAAGTGACAATAAGAGCTTAGTGGCTAAGAAAAATCAAACTTTTATGTTTCAGAGGGGAATACTGAAAATGTGAATCGAGTTCTCCCACTGCTTTAGTATGTGCCAATTGTCTTTCAGAACAGGAACTCACTTGACATCCGAAAGAGTCTCACTGGTGAACTCCAGGATGTCCGCGGCCGTGCCGACGAAAATGAGCAGCAGCTGGGAGAGTTCATCCCTGGTGACACCGCCCCCTAGTGGCAGCACCCACTTCCCCAGAATCAGCAGGATGAGCATGGCTTGGTGTAACCCGAGAATCCAGTCGTCTGCACACGCAGAGGACACCAGTTCATCGACATTCTTCAAGGCCAGAGGAGAGAAGAACTCAGAGTTATCTGATCCACACAGAATCGTACACCTTTGATGTTTTCGCTCAGAGAAAGTGAAAACCTCGATTTACACCCACACACTTCAAGTAATTTCCCCTATATATACACCGCTGAACAGAATTTCTTTGTAACGTGTTGCTTCTAGCCAGAGGCCCATCCGAGTTGATGTCACAGTCTGTAACACTGGCTGCAAATTGAATAAGTCAAGCTTGACCCACAGTAACCTGCTCCCGACCAGGCTAGCCCCAACGCATATGTTGCCTTAGCGACATAACTGCCATCTAGTCAAGGCTTCGTGAAACAGAAACCTATCCAGAGTCCAGACTTACTGAAATAAGTCAGGTTTATGGCTTAATCACACTTGGTGAACAGCATGACTACAGTTTAACATACTATTTTGAGGGTAAGTAAAACAATATCAAATTCTTCAAAATGGGTGAACTATCCCTTTAACCTGAGTTACTTCAGTAAGTATCCAGCTGTATAGCTGGACGGGTTCAAGCAAGCAGTGTACGTTCCTCTGGATCAGAATGCTAAATACCTGAATGTAATTTAAATGATCTCTGTCTGAATCCATGTAGCACTGAGAATTTTGCGATGTTTGTTGTTACTTCCATTAAGAACAGTTTGAGTTTCCTTTCATGTGACAAATCCCAATAGTTCAGTTCATAACAGAATGTAATTTAGAATGACCTGAATCACTCTTTGGTTCACTGACTGTATAGCTTGTCTTTCCTGACGGGGAGCTGATCCAGTAAGGTTTTGAGAGCTTCTGTAGCATAATCAAACCCGGATATGAAAAATTTATATTTCAAGCATAAAACGTTTTGTCACTTAAATACTTTTTTCTTTCCGATAAGTGTTTGTTAAGCCACAAGATAAGATATGTTGCAAGATGTTGTTATCCAATGGGGAGAATTATTCTTTGAGAGCATGTAACATTTTTTATTACTAAAAGAGGAAGTAGCGAATAAGATTAATTTGGTGTGGTTACGTGAGGTCAGAAGGTACGGAAGTTAATTTGCTTAAGGGCAGAGAGTCCGTAGTCATTGTGGTTATTTCTGTAGAAAACACTGAAAAGTTCCAAACTCTCTGTGCTATGTAGGTAGGGGGCATGCCCCGCCAAGCCGTAACTTGGCGGATGGCATATCTGTCCATCCCAATCATTTCTAACCATGAGAGCTGGAGGTCTGGCACATTGCCGTTCTGCTACTGCAAGTTCACTTCTGATTGGCGGCCCACTAAACAGACACGCTGCTTATTGGTTAAAAGGTAGAAGAGCATCGGGCCTCATTCACCAATCTTTAAAATGCTTTTACAAACATTTTGGGATTAATTGATGTTTGCATTCTGAGCTCCTGTTCTAGCCAAAATACAATCCCAAATAAGAAAACATTTGTAAATGCCAGAATGTTCATCAAAACGTTTTAAAGAAAGTCTTAAAGAGATAGTTCACCCATTTTGTTTTACTTACCCCCGAATTAGTATGTTAAGCTGTCCTGGTCTTGCCGTTGTCGCTAAATTATTGTAAATCCTGAATTGGAGCAATGCTAACAATTAACATACCATTTCAGGGGTGACCAGGTGAGTAAAACAATATACATTTTCTTTAAATGGGTGAACTATCCCTTTAAGACAAAATTTGTTCATAGAATGGTTGGTGAATGAGGCCCATTGTGTGTAAAAAACGAAGTACTTTTGTACTGAGCAGTATAGGAACTTAGTTGCTTTCAGGATAGAAAAAAAACTAATTTAAAATCTAAACTGACTAAAATAGACCATCATTGTGTTTGTTTTCTATGGCTCTGTTTATGTGTTCTTTATGTGAAAGAGCTACAACCATTACAAAATGATGATTCTGATTGCGCAAGGTCTTCAAAAAAAGTTATAAATAATGATGCAATGTCTGATGTGGCTCACAACAAAACTATAAAATAGAATAGAATAGAATAGAATGACTTTTCTTTTCCCTTTAGGGAACTTCAGTTGTAGCCACTAGTATCAACAAAAGAGACAAAAATAGAATCATTGCATTAATCAAACTAATTAAGTGAATTAAAGTGGAATACAGCCATGTTTAAAAATAGCTCCCGCTGTCCCGTGATGTCTATTGTCATTAAGCAGTCCAACACACAAACTCAGTCCTCCACGACTTTCCTCCATACACACAGTGTTGCGGTCTCTGTACACTGTCGAAACGGAGCACCGAACTGCGTCAGCCTTCCCACTGGTCGCCTTGTACACTCCCCCCCGCATTATCTTCTCCTTTCCTTCCCTGGTTGCCTTTTGGAGATTGCCTGCACTCCCGAATCAGTCCCGACATCTTCAACTCCGGTGAAGAGCGATGGTAAACTTTGTTGCTGCAGATCCAATGTACATTCCCGAGCATATGTTGCGAATGGTGACGACCACAAACAAAATTATCCCGACTAGGAAGTTTGTCAATAGTATAAAAACGAGCAGCAGGAGTACCCCGACAAATCTCCAGCCCGCTTCCCCGTCCCACAACAGACACACAGCGCATGAAAAAAAACAAAAAACAAAAGCCAGACACAACAAAACACATTCAAATCAACAAACAAGAACACGAGAGATAGCTGGACTACATGTCACCATTACAGTGCCACGTGATGTCATACTCACATATACTCCCGTGCTAAATGAATGTGTGACTATTACAGTCAACCCAATTAAACTTTCACATTTTGAATTTGTCAAATGAACAATAGATGTAATAAATATGTATTTTGTGAGGATTACCAAAAGACAAAATAATAACAAGAAAAGCTACAGATGACTGTAAAAATTAAATGCAGTTTACCTTGAATATTTCTCTTGCTGTGGTTTCATTCAAAGAACGAAATGCTGAAATGTTCAATTTCTTGCACTGAAAATAGAAATAATTGTAGCTGTGAGGGAATTGGGTTCAGAGCCAGGTTTATTGTGGTGTAATGCGGCACATAGTACTGTTCCAGTATATGTCCTGCAATATGCAATGCTGTCCATAGAGTACTCAAGCGACTACGTGTTTTGGAAGTAACTTCCCCATTAATTTAGACCATAGACATGAACTAAATCTTACTTTTAAATAATTTCCAGTGATTATGTCTTACCATCAATTTTCTGGATTGTTCAATATAACGCCCGTTCGCAAAATATGCCGTTTTTCTGGAGTAGCTTTGAGTATATTTTACGTTTTAGTAATTTTTTGTGAATATAACAGCGCTGGCACTGTTTAAACACTCGACGCCCCATAATTCCCTCCAGACGCGCGCAACCGTAGTGCAGCCTTGTCTCCAATTGTTGTTATATAATGTTGTTAGCACACAGCTCCATTTTTAAACACTTTTTTCTAACGTTAGCTAGCTAGCTTGAAGGACTAAAAGCTAGAATTGCTTTATGTGGTTAACCGTAGCGTAGTTTCTTACCTTGTTGGGTGGTCTTCTCAACTTAGCACGCTAACGTTAGCTCTTCAGCGGCAGCACTGGAAAAAATGTCCAGACTAGATGATGATATCTAATTGGTTGAGAACCACCCGTGCGTTGCAGTAATGGATATGTAGTCCATTAAAATGGACTACAAGTCGAACTACAATCATTAATCCATTACATTAAAAATTGGAACTTGCGATGTATAGTCTATATCCTTATACCACACAGGCTAATCCGGAAATGTTTTGGCTCATTCTATAAATCATATTTCAAGAAATAGTTGATAGTCTCTGAAGCCCGTTCTATCTGTCAAAGGGAATTTACTTCCAAAACCAGACTCCACCCACGTCTGATATGTTCACTTGAGTTCTCTACAGGTATTTGGACAGTGACACAATTTTTGTTGTTTTGACTACGAGGTTAAAGTACAAAATACAGACTTTCAGCTTTAATTTGAGGGTTTTCACATCCATATCGGGTGAACCATAGCAATTGTAGCCCTTTTTATACATAGCCCCCCCATTTTAGGAGACAAAAAAGTAATTTGACAAATTAACATAAACTTAAATACTTGATGTTCTTGTATGACTTCTGTGAGTTCTTGACAGTTCTTGACTAGAAAACTATACACTGCAAGTACACTGAAAAATATTTTTTTCTTTTCAAATATCTGCAGCCTACCTGGAGTTCCTGAATTTTGTTTTGCTGATGGTGTAGTTCCAATATCCAGATGGACGGTATAATGGTGATGAGGAATAGCAGGATAGCCGGCGAGAACCTGGATCAGATACACAACAGAATGATGAGCTGATGACGAGTTTGGGTAGATCTCTAGCCCCTTTTCCACCTGGTTGTGAAAGGGCTGGAACTATCCACAACGGGGAATAAAACGCTTCCTGTTCGTGTTTGCTTTCCCACCATGGTTACGTTTAAGAAATAGCCTATTGCGGTTGCAAATCTATGCCGGTGGAGTAGCGGTAAAAGCCCAGACTTTGAGTTGGAGCAGTTGTACACAGAGGATCAGGTGTTCAAAACCTGGTCCTGCCAGATCCGAGTACGGCCGGTGCCTTGGGGTGTGGAAATTAGCGGCCGTTCCCGGGGTGATACACTTGGGTTTCGCTGAGTATATTTGGGAGCACACTTTTCGTGAAGTACATGAACATTTTGGTCGCATAAATATGACGTGAAGCTTCGTTTTAAAAACTGAGGTGCAGATTTGCAGACATTTTCCTTCAATTATAACAAAAACAACACGTGACATAGTTTGCAACTCCCGATTCGAAATTGCCGATCCACCTTAAATCGGTCGCGAAAAGCGATTGTATGCTTTCAGGGTCATCCATTTTTCTACACTAAATCTAATTGTGTCAACATTCTGATAGCCGACTTTTATATATAAAATACCAGTTACTGTTATACATCTGAAATTATTTGGATACTGCACCATTTTGAAATAATCTCACTCCAAACGTTCTATATGAAACAATACAGTAATATTGGCATATTACACAAAATAATAAATCTCCTAAATTAAAATATCTCATACTTTGGGTGTGACAGATCAGGTCCTCATCTACCTCTTACTCCAGTTGGGTGAAATATTATTGCGTTTTCAAATAATCCCACACCAATGTACATCTATGTAATCCATTGTAAATCTACTGAAAAGGGTAAAAGTTTGATTATGAATTATTTGACAATTTTAGAAGGTCTCAAACTTTTGACACTTGGGTATGAGAGAAGAGGTCCTCCTCTACCTCTAACCTGAGTTGCGTGAAATATTACTGTAGCGTTTTCAAATAATCCCACTCCAAATTTTCTATGTAATCCAATGTGTATCTACTGAAAAAGGTGAATTTTTGAATATGAATTCCTTGCCAATTTTAAAAGATGTCAAATTTATGATACGTGGGTATGAGAGAAGAGGTCCTCCTCTACCTCTGACCTGAGTTAGGTGAGATATTACTGTAGCATTTTCAAATAATCCCCCTTCAAATTTTCTATGTAATCCAATGTAAACAGTGACATTTTGAAGAGCCAATTTTAGAAGGTCTCAAACTTTTGATACTTGGTTATGAGAAAGGTTAACATAGGAAGTTTGCAGTGAGATTATTTTAAAACACTACAGTAATATTTCACCCAACTGGAGTCAGAGGTAGATGAGAACATGTTCTGTCATACCCGAGTGTAAAAGGTTCGAGACATTTTCATTTTGGAGATGTATTATAATTTTTTGTAATATGACAATATTATTGTATTGTTTCCAAATCATTTCAGATGTAGCTATAACCGTAACTGGAATTTAATATATAGAAGTCGGCTATCAGAATGTTGAGACAATTCGATTTAGTGAAGAAAAAAGCAGAAGGATGACCGTGAAAGCATACAATCACTTTTCGATTTAAGGTGGACTGGAAATTCGGAATCGGGAGCTTCGAATCGGGAGCCAACTTCTATGAGGCGCCGTTGTGGACTGAAAAAATGCCTCTGCATGTGCTGATTTTTTTAAATATTGTGTTGTTTGGACAGGGTATTAACATTTGTTCAGGACCAATCAGAGGGACAGGTTGAGTCCTCTTCGGCTCCACGGAGCAGATGCATTTTGTACAAACCGGCGGCGAAGAAGTCGTGGGAAGGCAATGGGTGACGTCACAGTGACTTTGTCCATATTTTTATACAGTCTATGGAACCGATGTGCTATATGAATACCATTGGCCTATCGTGCCAATGGGGTTTTATGTGCTTTGTAACACAGTTGCTATTTTTTTTTATAATGACAATAAAGCGAATTGAACTTGACTATAAAGCTAAAATGTTGTTATGTTGATGGATCACTTTAAAGGTTGTTTCTCCTGACAGATTTTCCTATTGAACTCTAAGAAAAAATAAGTCAGGAGAAGAAACCATTCAAGTTATCCATCCATATCTACTGTGTTTCTGGCAGCAGAGTGATGGTTTAAGGCTTGTTTGATACGTCAGACTCTTGATGACTTAGAGCCATTTAGCCATACTGTTTCAGTGTAATTTACAGCTAAATCTAATCCCACCCCCCAATTCCCATAGAGATCCATTCAAATGCAGAGAGGTTATAGTATCGCTTGTAGGAGTACCAGAAAATAAGATGTTACGAGTCTTTTGATGTTGTTGGGTCACAGACATCAGGAAGTCAAGGCATGCAAAGGATTCCGTGTCGGTGTTCTTATATTTGCTAGAGATGAGCAAATCCCGCTTTCTGGGTTGTTTCGTGAAATGAATGGAAGTGAACAGAACCACCTCAGTCTCTCTCAAGCCACTTTCATTCCCGCGCGCTGACCAGTGGAACACGTGCGCTATCCATTGGACCTCTCTTGTAGGGTTTCAATTCCTCTCGCGACTCGAGCTAACTGGACCTCTCTCGCGGGATAACTGGATCTCTCTTGCACAAAAGTGCATCGTTTCTTCTCGTGTTTTTCGACCGACTTTTTTCCACAACGCAGCCTCATAAACTTCAGCGTCCTCGTGCAAGGGTGGAATGTCTTACGACATTTGCACAGTAGGCTATGGTTGGAAAATAGTATGGAGGATATATTTTTTTTGTGTAGCTACTGCACGTCGCGTACTAAACAGTGCACATATGTCAGTACACTGTACACAGGAGACAGAACGCAGTAGATGCTAGTAGTCTGATTCGGACACAGCCCTTGAGTTCCAGAAAAGGTTCCTGCGGTGGAAAACTTAATCACTACAGGCACAATGTCCGGAAATTTGTGGGGTCCTCCCAGTACATTTTTCAGGAAAGGAATAATTATTTAACGTGGTGATTAAATATCGACAATCAAATACATTTTATTCACACAAAGGCATTTTTCTGCGGAAAAGACCACCCCCCTTAAATAAATTAAGGTCCACAATTTGTTTCACGCGCCAGAGCAACAAAAGTTTCTGCTGCTGATGTAGTACAGAAGAACAATTCCAGCCTTTCTGCAAACAACAAAAACTACAGGCGACAATACATTTAGCTCACCACTTGTAGTCTTTTCCCTTTCTTCTTTTTAATGTTATTATCATTTCCACAACGAGAGGCAGGCAGAGAAGGGACAGACACCAAAAATTGTTATTCTTTTTAACGTGTTTAATTCGCCATACTCCGATAAGTGATAGAATAATGAAAGATAATCTGGTTAAAATCGCGCATATAAATATCAGAATCATAGTTATCTAGAGATTGAATAGGCGATTACGTTCTCGTTAAATGGAAATATTCCTGGCGTTTTGCAACTGCATACAACCCGGGGCAGTAATATTTGCGAGTCGTTTCCTTTAGGCTACTCTGTCAACTTCGACAGTCTCGTGCACAAGCAACGCCCTCTTGGCGGCGCTTAGCGGCGCTTTTGTCGTCTGCTTCATACGCATATTGATTTTAGTGATCAATATTAATTCATCGAATTAATTCGGAAAAAGCTAAATGCATTAATATTAACATAACGTTTTGACACAATTCCCATAGAAGATTGTTGTTCAACAATTTCTTGTACAGAATAGTTCGGAATTGTCAAAAAAGCGCGACATTTTCGTAGAAAGATTAGGATACAATTAATACATTACAAGAAGACATTGTGATACATTACAATGTATGCCTATTTAACAGCAGCATACTGTGTCACTTTTTTATGATATTGCCACTTGCTAGCAACCGCGGCCATAGCAACTTTAAACAAAAACTAGATTAACAATTCTTAAAGAAATTGTGTGGTTGCTTCGCAGTGGTATCAATTGCTGTAAATGGTATATAAAGATGGTAATATGGTATAGTGTGAGGTGGTGAATAAAAGGTGGAAATGGTAGTAATGCTGTATAAAGGGATCTAAAGAAGGTGAAAGTGTTAAAATATGTTGATGTATTTTGTGCTAAGTAGTCTAAAGCAGTGGTTCCCAACCCTGGTCCTGGAGTACCCCTGTGTATGCAGGTTTTCGTTCCAACCACAATTGCAATATCAGAATTTTAACAAGCTGTTAATTTTTCTTAATTAGATGTTTTTAATGTTTAGATAGATTATTTACCCTCTTAAGCCACATTTTGTTAGCAAAAGCTATGCATAGCATGAAGAATTAAAGTCCAATATTCACATTGTGCTGTATTGCAAACAATTAAAAATAGGTAAAACATTTTTTTAACTGATCAAATTAAAGACTGAGGTGAATCAATAGGCTCCTAATTGATGATATTGTGGACACATGGCCACTAAAACTAACCGTTTAAACGAGCCAAACCTGAATTGTGTTAAATTTAAGGAAACATTATGAAGGAACACTTGTTCAATGACCTAATTAAGAGCCCATTCACCTCAGTCTTTACCTCTTTTTTGTAATTGTTTGCAATATAACACAATAAGCATAATGTGAACCTGGAAAATGTATTATTCATGGCATGTATAGCCATGTCTTTTATAATGTGATTTTTAGAGGGTAAATAATCCCTCTAAACATGATAAATTAACAGCTTAAAATATTGAGATTGCAATTGTGGTTGGAACGAAAACCTGCATACACAGGGGTACTCCAGGACCAGGGTTGGGAACCACTGGTCTAAAGAACCTGGAAATGATACAAAGAAGTAATGAATTGTGATGAAAGCACAAAAACGTATGTCAAATAATCTAAGATAGTATTGTTAGGTCGTATAGTGTTGTAGAGGGAGGCATTGTGATTTCATAAGCAGTGTAATATATTACAGCGTCCACATTCTATTGCATCAGTTTTCAAAATGTGCCCATTCATTCCCATTCAGTTTTTTGGCGATAAAAGGTCAATTATCTGAAAATGTGTATATGTTATAAAGGTAACCTGCAGGGTGTATAAAGGTATAATATGAGGTATGAATGGTGTTGATAGTGTGAATGGTGTAGGAGATTAAAAAGTGGTGGAATAATAAGCTGTATGGAGAGTAACAAAACAACCACACCTAATAAATAACCACAAAAATGACTTAAAATGATCAATAACAAGGATCCTCAACCCTTATCCTGGAGGACTACAAAGTATGTTGTTGTTTTTTTGGGTTGTTACTCTGACATGCTGAATTGATCTATTAAACCAATTGATTACACAGCTAACGCACCTAATATGGCTTCTAGGGTTTTTTGTGATACCCAGTTTCGGTGCTGCTGTTGTACCCTTGAGCAAGACATCAAGGGTCTGAGGTATCCAACAAGCCTCAAACCATCACTCTGCTGTCAGATATGCAGTAGATATGGATGGATCACTTTAAAGGTTTCTTCTCCTGACTTATTTTTCCATAGAGTTCAAGAGGAAAATTTGTCAGGAGAAACAACCCTTCAAGTTATCCATCCATATCTACTGCTATAACCTCTCTGCATTTGAATTGGGAATTTGTAGTACCAGAAGAAAAAAAATCAAGGCTTATCAATATTTTGATATTGTTCGGTCACAGACATCAGGAAGTCATGGCATACAAAGGATATGCGACCAAATATTTAAAATGATTACTTTATTCTACATTATGTTAAACTGTACAATATTTTTTGATTCCCGGAAACGGGGGGGGGGGACTATGTACAAAAAGTTTTATAATTTCTAAACGGTTCATCCGATATGGATGAACATACCCTCAAATTAAAGCTGACAGTCTGCACTTCATCCTCATTGTATCCTTTCAAACTCAAAGTGCTAGAGTACAGGAATATAACAAAATAACAAAAAATGCGTCACTGTCCAATGAATTATGGTGCTCACTGTATAAGAACGCACACCCAAAAGAACACGTATTGTGATATAATGAGTTGTTGAACAGATACTATTACTACACCCTGATGAAGGCATACTGCTGAAACATGTTGATAATTTAAAAATTAAAACCCATTTTTCCACGGGGATAAGTGTGTGATTCTCATATTTTTTCTCACAATTTTACGGGGTCAAGCTTCATCAGTATCGCAGGGTATGCGGGTGCTATTTCTGTGCGTTTTGCTGGTCCTGCTGTCGTGGCATATGACACAGAGCCAGTATAAATTCAGTATGACCACCAGGAAGTTCTTGATGGCAAAGAACACCAGCATTTGGTGGAATATCTTATAGTGGATGAGGACTGTGAGCCGGATCACAAGGAAGGGCCCGTCCTGGATGAAGAGGCTCTCAATGATGCTCCACATGGCCGTGCTTCGTCTTGAAAGCAAAGAGTCACTGCCAGCTTTAAGGGACTCCTCTGGTCTGGAGGTCACCACTGAGGAACACACGCATACAAGCGTCAACATTTCATTTTCACAGACTAACCAAAATAAATAATGTTATAAACCGTTCAATTCTAATAAAAGAAAGGAAGTTCAACAGTATCTTACTCCTTATGATATAAAACGAGAGCAGAATACTCCTTACAACAAAGGACAGAGTAGGTCTTAATACATTTAAGATGTATTTTATGCAGTTATTTATTCTTCCCATATTAAAGAATAAACTATTCAGGTATGTACTGTTCAGATCTATACTTTGTGTCTTTCATAATCTGCACTGAAATAAAAATTAACCAGTCCCAGTGACAAAATCCATGAGAGACGCCTTATTTCTTTAAATAATTGTTTTACTTTTTCAGTTTTTATCAATACATTTTGCAGACTATAAGATGTTCTATGTTTGTAGTTAATGAATAAATAAATTTAGATACATACATACAGATAGAAACATGAAACATCAACCAAATAGGGTTCTTAACCATAAAAGATGTCACCAAAACAGACTCACGGGAGTCACAGATCCCTTTTCATACACTGTACGGCCAAAAGTATGTGGACACCCCTTAATCTTAACCCTATAGCGTACAATGACATTCTAGACGATACTACATAAACAACTTTGTGACAATGCTCCCATGCACAAATAGAGGTCCATACAAAAATGGTTTGTCGAGATTAGTATGGAAGAACTTGACTGGCCTGCACAGAGCCCTGACCTCAACCCCCTCAAACACCATTGGGATCAATTGTAAAGCCGACTGCGAGCCAGGCCTAATAGCCCCACATCAGTGCCCGACCTCACTAATGCTCTTCTGACGGAATGGAAACAAATCCACGCAGCAATGTTCCAACATCTAGTGGAAAGCCTTCCCAGAAGAGTGGAGGCTGTTATAGCAGCAAATTGCGACCAAATCTATATTAATACCCATGATTTTGGAATGAGATGTTGGATGAGCAGGTGTCCATATACTTTTGGCCATGTAGTGTATGATAAGATATTGGCAATATGACTATACAATGCATGTATAGTTTGAAAATATACACTGTACATCAAAGATGTTAATAAGATCATTAGATAGTACACTGCTCAAAGAAATTAAGAAAACACTTAATCAACACAGTATAACACCAAGTCAATTAAACTTCTGGGATATCGATCTGTCCAGTTAGGAAGCGTAAACGATTGTGAATCAATTTCACCTCCTTTGGTGCAAATGAAAGTGACAACAGATGGACAGGAGAGGCAACAGCAAGACAACCCCCCAAAAAGTAAATGGTTTTGCAGGTGGTGACCACAGACCATTTCTCTCTCCTTATTCTTCCTGACTGATTTTTCTCTAGTTTTGATAGTGCCCTTGTCACTACTGGTAGCATGAGGCGGTACCTGCAGCCTATTCAGGTTGCACAGGTAGTTCAGCTCCTCCAGGATGGCATATCCATACGTGCCGTCGCAAGAAGGTTTGCTGTGTCTCCCAGCAGTCTCAAGAGCATGGAGGAGATACCGGGAGACGGGCCATTACATGAGGAGAGCTGGACAGGGCTGTAGAAGTGCAAAATGTCAGAAACAGACTCCATGAGGGTGGCATGAGGGCCCGACGTCCTGTATTGGGACCTGTGCACACAGCCCAGCACCATACAGCTCGATTGGCATTTGCCAGAGAACACCAGAATTGGCAGGTTCGCCATTGGCGCCCCGTTCTCTTCACAGATGAGAGCAGGTTCACACTGAGCACATGAGTCTGGAGACACTGTGGCGAATGTTATGCTGCCTGCAACATCATCCAGCATGACCGGTTTGGTTTAATTGACTTGGTGTTATACTGTGATGATTAAGTGTTCCCGTAATTTTTTTGAGCAGCGTAGTAGTAATTACTACTAATAGTAATAATAGATTTTGATAGATTAAGTGAATCGGAGTCTTACCTGCCAGATGTAGGGGAAACTGCAGCATGCACCATGTCCAAATTCCTAGGATTATATACACCAGCTCATGGCTCTCCTCACTGTTAGAAGCACAAGTAGTGAAGGGGTTAATCAAGGTCATTGCAGGTGACTTGTCCACCATGCGTCGCTGCTAATTTCTCTTTTTTTTTCTCGTTCATGCAATTGAGCACGTCAGCCTGAAACAGAAAGTGAAAGCACCTTTATTTTATCTTTTTTTTTGTTGCCCCCATTTTTCCCCAATTTGGAATAGCCTATCACGTACAGCTGCAGTCACGCTGCAAGCTCCACAGGAAATGCGGGAGAGCGTGGACATGCATTCACCTCCGAAGCATGCGCAAGCTGCTTCTTCTTTTTACACCGCAGCCCTCAAGCCAAGCTGGCACAGACGCGATTGGGAGGAAGACGCTTTAGCAGGTGGACCGCGGCCAGCTAATCGACCAATGGGGGTCACTAGAGAGCGATGAGACAGCGGACTGAACCCTACCTAGCCCTGGGCGACACCCGGGGATTTGATCCCAGATAGTGGGGTCCATCCATGCAGTAGAATAGTCCTTTTACAGGATTAGCCACCTAGCAGCTTTGTGCTTTAACATTATATTCAACAAGGATCCCAGAAAGACAGACCCACACAATTTATCTGTGGCAGTTCATTGTAATAATGACTGAACAAAGGCCCTGTCAGGAGTCTTTAACTTTTAAATATTGTGCTTTGTTCACTTGTGATAAAATTAGGTACTGTTCTTGTGTGTTGATTTTCTATTTGTCGAGTCATCTGTGAAATGGTACAACAACAACAGCAACAACGAAATAAGTAACAGCAGTAGCTTAAATAAAGTGACAATAAGAGGTTAGTGGCTAAGAAAAATCAGACTTTTATGTTTCAGAGGGGAATACTGAAAATGTGAATCGAGTTCTCCCACTGCTTTAGTATGTGCCAATTGTCTTTCAGAACAGGAACTCACTTGACATCCGAAAGAGTCTCACTGGTGAACTCCAGGATGTCCGCGGCCGTGCCGACGAAAATGAGCAGCAGCTGGGAGAGTTCATCCCTGGTGACGCCGCCCCCTAGTGGCAGCAACCACTTCCCCAGAATCAGCAGGATGAGCATGGTTTGGTGTAACCCGAGAATCCAGTCATCGGCACACACAGAGGATACCAGTTTACCGGCATTCTTCAAGGCCTGTGGAGAGAAGAACAGAGTTATCTGATCCACACAGAATTGTACACCCATTGAGGCTTTCGCTCAGAGAAAGCGAAAACCTCAATTTTACACCCACCCATTTCACAAAATTGTCCCTATACATACACCGCTGAACAGAATTTCAGCTGTAAAAAGCAGGGTTGTGTTTTATTAGTGTGTTGGCGTGGTTCACACCTGTTGACTAATTTTCGTTTCAAACAAGAATACTGACGGAGTGCCTAAATGAACTGAGCGAGCATTAACCCACATACTAGTCTCTGAGAGAGAAGCAAGCATGTCAATAAAGCTCAGTGGCTATCACCAGCACAATTCTGTGCTATGTATCACTGCATTTACACAAGATGTTACCCATTACACTGGGTGAATTTCCTCATACTTTGTGCGAGACAAAGAATTGATCTACTTTACATGATCTAATGTAACGCTCAAAGTTGATGCAACATCATGTTTTTTGAAAGACTAATTTACGACTACATCAACCAATCAAGGAACAACCATTAAGACTTCACATCTGCACATTTGAAGGCTTCATCTAGTAATGACACGCAAACTAAAACCTCAAGAGGGCGATTTCCAAAGAGGGGAATGAATAGCAGATGCACAGAATGTCATGGTTTTCCCTTCCTTTCCTGTAAATTCCACGCCTTATACTTTTCTGTCTATCGGATTTGTTCCCCGCATTCCCGTGCGGGATTTTCCTTTCGCCAGGTGATTATTTGGTTCACCTGTCGTCCGCGTCCGGGAGGTATTTATATCCCCTGAGTCCGCCCTTTGACGCTTCTTTATCACCACTTCGTACCTTTCGATTATGTTTTCGTTGTTTTTTCTTCTTACACGCAAGTATAAAAGGATTATTTGTTTTTTTTTGGCAGAGCTTTAGCAAGCAAATAATTAGAAATTTGGGAGATTTGTTTTTTTTTTTTTTTTTTTCTTTCTCTTCCTTCTCCTCTCCCGCTCTCTGTGTTGTTGTAGGTGTGTGTTTGTTTTTTTATTTTTTTTTTTTTCACCAGTTATATTTTTTTATTTCAAGTTCCGAGGGTGTCTTTGTTTTGCTGTACTATCCTTATCTTTATATATTCGCCCGTGTTTACGTGCATATCCGTTATTCATTGTGTTTTTTTTTTCGGCTACGGCTTTTTCACATTTTTTTTTTTTTTCTCTTCTGTTTCGTTTTTGTTTTTTCATATTTTACAACGCCCTGACACAGAATGCTGATTGGTCATTCACATCTAAGTTTATCTGAGTCCAAGATGGATCAAATGCACTCTGTGAGAGTAAAGGGGGCTGGCAGTGTAGAGTCATGTTTAGGTATCTGGACTTGTAACTTAAGAGACTGTCTGATCCATTTCCCGGTGGACCACTGCCGTTATACCCTCGAGCAAGGTACTTAACCTGAGTTACTTCAGCAAGTATCCAGCTGTATAGCTCCTTGGCATTGTAAAAAATATATAAGTTGTGTAAGCTGCTATGGATAAGAATGTCTGCTAAATGCCTCAATGTAATGTAAATGATCTCTGTCTGAATTCATGTAGCACTGAACATTTTGCTATGTTTGTTGTTACTTCCATTAAGAACAGTTTGAGTTTCCTTTCATGTGACACATCCCAATAGTTCAGTTCATAACAGAATGTAATTTAGAATTATCTGAATAATGTTTTGGTTCACTGACTGTATAGCTTGTCCTTCCTGAAGAGGAGAGCTTCCGTAGCACAATCGAACCCCAATGTATTATATTAGAAGAAGAAGATGATGATGATGAAGAAGATGAAGAATTAAGTGTGGTTACATGAGGTCAGTAGGTACAGAAGTTAATGTCCTTAAGGGCTGAGAGTCTGTAGTCAGTGTGGCTATTTCTGTAGGAAACCCTTAAAAGTGCCAAACTCTGTGCTGTATAGGTATGGGGGCAATGGGGCGTGCTCCAACAAACCATCGCTGGCTGGACGGCATACCTGCCTTCCACACATTCCCGTGAAACACAAGAGCTGGAAGTCTGATGCATAGCCGTTATGCTACTGCAAGTTCACTTCTGATTGGCGGCCCACTAACAGACACACTGCTTATTGGTTAAAAAGTAAAAGCATTGTGCGCATATAAAAGACTAAAACCAAATGCTTTTCTAGTGGGCAGTATAGGAACTTAACTGCTTTCAGGATGAAAAAAACTAATTTAAAATCTCTAAAATCTCTCTGAATAAAATAGACCCTTGTGTTTGTTCTCTATGGCTCTGCTTATATTTTCTTTATGTACAACCATTACAAAATAATGATTCTAATCGCACAAGGTATTCAAGGGTAGTAACTAAATAATGATGCAATGCCTGATTTGGCTCACAACAAAACTATACTCCCCTGCTAAATTAATGTGTGACTATTACAGTCAACCCAATTAAACTCACATTTAGAATTTGTCAAATGAACAATAGATAGTAATAAATATGTATTTTGTGAGGATTACCAAAAGACAAAAGAAGAAGACATAAATAAAAAGAAAAGCTACAGGATGACTGTAAAAATTAAATGCAGTTTACCTTGAATATTTGTCTTGCTGTGGTTTCATCTGTGGTTTCATTCAAAGGTTTTTTCAATAATTTTCGAATGTTCTCAAATGAATCCAATTTGTTGCACTGAAAATAGAAATAATTGTAGCCGTGAGTGAATTGGGTTCAGAACCAGAAGGTAGAAAGTTCAGTTTTATTGTGGTGTAACGCTGTGGTGTAACGCTGTTCCAGTATTATGTCCTGCAATATACAGTGCACTCCGAAGGTATTTGGACAGTGACACAATTTGTGTTGTTTCGGCTCCGTACTCCAGCACATTGGATTTGAAATTGAGCAGTGGCTAAAGTGCAGATGTTCAGCTTTAATTTAAGGGATTTTACATCCATATTGGGTGAACCCAATAAATAAAGTCATCATATTTAATATTTGGTTACATACCGTTTGCATGCTATGCCTTCCTGGTGGCTGTGACCCAACAACAGCAAATACAGAGGGTGGACAAAATATTGGCAACACCAGTTTTCCAGAAAACATGAAACACCTGCCACATGTTTGCTACGCGAAACCTCAACCTCTGTTCCCAGAGATTATCTGTGCTGTTTTGTGAATCTAGTGCCACGTGTACATTTTATATGATGACTTGTTTTTCTTTATAATTATGCCAATCAGCCATAATTGCCTGTTAGTCATATTTTTTGAAATGCTAATAAATCATAAATTACATGTCGCTGTTATATCAGTAATAAGTGAGTACACTTCAACAAATGTATAAGAGGAAATCATAAAATATTTTTGGTCCCCCACAACTGCTCTATGTAGTATAGTGGAATGTGATTAGTAAAAAACCTAACTGAAAAAGAATAATTAACAATTGAGCCATATTTGTGACTCATGTTACATGCAAGTGTTGTATTGTAGACCAGTTTCAATGATCTTCTACACTGCCTGGCCAAAAAGAAAGTCGCAGACTCTAATATTTCGTTGAACCGCCTTTAGCTTTCATTACGGCGCACATTCGACGTGGCATTGTTTCGACAACCTTATGCAACATCACAACCTTTATTTCCGTCCAGAGTTTCATTCATTTTTGGCTGAGATCTTGTATTGACGACGGGAGAGTCGAACCACTCCGTAGTCTTCTTCAACACATCCCAAAAACTTTCAATGGGGTTAAGATCAGGACTTTGGTGGCCAATGCATGTGTGAAAATGATTCTTCATGCTCCCTGAACCACTCTTTCACAATTTGAGCCAGATTAATCTTGGCATTATCGTCCTGGAATATGCCCACTGATGGGATAACCTGGTAATTCAGTACATTCAGGTACTCAGCTGACTTTATTGTATTGCTGCATAACGTTGCTGAGCCTAGACCTGACCAATTGAAGCAACCCCAGATCATAACACTGCCTCCAGAGGCTTGTACAGTGGACACTATGCATGACGGGTGCAATGGCGACTGTTTTTTTGGCCATGCGGTGTATTTTATTCAGCTGTTCACTTCACTTTGAGCAGAGGTGTTCACTCCCCACAGCTGTGCAGAGGTGTCCTACATTAGCTCTAAGGTATTCTCACTTATTACTGACACAAAAGCAGCATTTCATTGACAAATTAGTATTATTTGATAATAATATGATTCATTATGATTAATTATCAAGCTAATAAAAAAACAAGACAGAAACTAGAATGTATACTAAAATGTATGGCATGCCAGTCATAAGAGTGTAGAAAATAAGAAAAATGGGAGCAAACACATTTTTCCGTTTCTGGTATTTCCAATATTCTGTCCACCCCCTGTAACTCTCGATATCTTATTTTTAGGCTCTCTTACAAGCGATACTATAACCTCTCTGCATATGAATGGATCTCTATGGAAATTGGGGAGGGGCGGGGGTGCTAGATTAAGCTGTAAATTACTGGAACAGTATGGAACACACGGTTGGATAAATGACTGTATGTCATTGAGGGTCTGAGGTATCAAACGAGCCTCAAACCATCACTTTGCCAGTTATGCAGCAGATATGGATGGATCACTTTCAGGTTTGTTTCTTCTGACTCATTTTCCTAATGAACTCTATGGGAAAATAAGTCAGGGGAAGGTATAGAATCAGATAAAGTTATGAAACAAGCAAATAACAGTAGGTTACTAAAATAGAAATTAATTCAATTACACAACAGTTTGTGAAAAACTGGAAATTGTTCATATATGTGAAAATACTTGATGTTCTTTATGAGTTCTTCTCACATGAAAATTCCATCACATACAAACATGTTTTTCACCAATTTTCAACATGAAAACTATACTCCAAAGTTATTTTTTCTTTTCAAATATCAGTACCTGGGGTTCCTGCATTTTGTTTTGCTGATGGTGTAGTTCCAATATCCAGATGGACGGCATAATGCTGATGAGGAATAGCAGGATAGCCGGCGAGAACCTGGATCAGATACACAACAGTACGACGATGACGAATTTGGGTAGATCTCTAGCCCCTTTTCCACCTGGTTGTGGAAGGGCTCGAACGATCCGCAACGGGACTAAAATGGTTCCTGTTCGTGTTTGCTTTCCCACTGCACGTCGAGAACCGTGAATATTAGGTGGAAGTGAGGAAAGACCACGGTTACGTTTAAGAAAGAGCCTATTGGGGTATTTATTTATTTATTTTACAATCCTGCTTTTTTAAACTGAGTGGTCTATGACAAGTTCCAATGTTCAATTCACACAGACAGTATTCTATAATAGTGAGAATAACATAACCATGAATAAGATTAAACTAGTTTCACATTAAATGGGCTAGTTGAGACAAGACAACCGTTGCAAACACTGCTCTGCTTGTCACTGCCTGTCAGATGCGCGAATGTTGTCAACTGTTTAAAACTTTTTTGTCTGATTTATTTCCAAGTCCAAATCTGCTTAGCAATTCTCGTGTATATTGCATTTGGCCAGTCAGTGATGTTCCGTAGGCTAAGCCCAACCCCAATAGTTCCGAACCATCGGAAAAAGTACTACCTTGCGAGCTGGGACTAAAAAGGGGGTCAGGAACCGGCAGAAATCGCCTCTGATTCCTCCAAAAGGGGCTTTAGTTCCTGAAGTTACTGCAAACAGTTCCTAAGTTCCAGAAAATGTTCCTGCGGCGGAAAACTGAATCACTAGCACAATGTCCGGCTATTTGGGGGGGGTCCTCCTGGTTTTATAGTAGCCTAAAGTTTTAAATCTGACCCCACAATTTTTCGTAATTTTCCAGCTACCTCTAGTGTAGGAGGACATTGGGATAATTATATAACCGTAATGATCAAATAAAATTACATTTCATTCATTTTTCTGCGGAAAATACCACCCCCCTAAATTAAGGTCACAATTTGTTTCACACGCCAGAGAAGGACTGCTTCAACATAAATTTCTGCCGCTGACGTATAGAGCAGGAGAACAATTCCAGCCTTTCGGCAAAATAAACTAAACAACACATTTAACTCACCACTTGTAGTCTTTTCCCTTTCTTCTTTTTAAAGTTATTATCATTTCCACAACGAGAGGGAGGCAGAGAAGGGACAGACACCAAAAAACGTTATCATCTTTAACGTGTTCAACTCGCCATACTCCGATAAGTGATAGAATAATGAAAGATAATCTGGTTAAAATCGCGCATATAAATATCAGAAACATAGTTGTGTGATTGAATAGGCTATTGGGATCTCGTCAAATGAAAATATTCTCAGCGTTTTATGCCTGCATACAATCCGGGGCAGCAATATTAGAGTCATTATATACAGTCAACTCCGACAGTCTCGTGCACAAGCACCGCCCTCTTGGCTCCTTGCTTTCCCCCATTTTCCTGGGAACGTCGTCCTTTGTCCCAACAAAAAAGTTAGCGGCGCTTTTGTCTGTCATCTGCTTCATACGCTACTATCACACCCAATGGAGCTAACGTTACTCCTTATATCATACAGACTATACATCTACTCGAGTCTCGATTCATGTTTATATTGATTCGAGTGATCAATATTAATGCATAAATAAAAAGCTAAATGCATTAATATTAGCACAATGTTTTGAAACAGTTCGCATAGATGATTGTTGTTCAACAAATGTACAGAAGTGTTCGGAATTGTTAAAAACCGCGATATTTTCGTAGAAAGATTAGGATACCATTATTAAATTACAATAATACATTGTGATACTGTATGTTACAATATGTGCCTATTTGCCAGAAGCACACTGTGACTGTTTTTGATATCGACACATGCCAGTAACTGCAGCCATGGCAACTTTAAACAGAAATTATCTGCTTACGGTTTTAAATACATGTGACTGCTTAGAATAATGTTTAGCTTCTACAAAAAATCTATCTAATATTATATTTGGAAATAATGTTCAAACATTTTAACAAGAGTGTGTTACAGGAGATGTGTTTGCTGAAACAGTGGGTCGTGAGCTTGGGAAATGTGGGTTCAACAATGGGCACATTGTTTCTTTTTTCTTTTTTTAACATTACACACTCTGTTATATTTATTTAAGAACATCGTTGGAAAAACTGGTTTTCATGGTAACTGATTTGAATTCAAGTATTCATATTCAACTGAATTCAAATCAGTGTCTATTAAAACCACACCCTAGACATCGTGAGAAGATACCACCCCTTCGAAAAGCAAGATACAGGCATGTATTTGTTTTTTGTGGATACATTTAAGTTACATTTTAATTCAACTAGTTTTATGGGAGTAAATTGTAGATTGTAAAGGTTTTGCAACATAATTTTGGAAGATAGTTATGGGGGTCAGTTCAAAATTGGGTATTTTCAGGAATATTTTGGGATAGAAGTGACGTGTTTATTTTTGAGACAATTATAGCAGGGGGGGGGGGGGGGGCTTACTGTATATATACTTCTGACCCACTGGAATTGTGATATAGTGAATTAAAAGTGAAATAATCTGTCTGTAAACAATTGTTGAAAAAATGTATTTTGTCATGCACAAAGTAGATGTCCTAACTGACTTGCCAACACTATAATTTGCTAACATCTGTGGAGTGGTTAAAAAGGAGTTTTAATGACTTCAACCTAAGTGTATGTATACTTCCGACTTCAACTGGATGTGCTTATGATAAGCTCACTATCGGTGAGGTGAGATGGCTTGCCAGCTAGTTTATACATTTTCCAAAACAAAAATTAAACATGCATTCATATGCATATACAATCACTGTATTATTTTTGATGTCATGATTGAATTATGATGATTATGACTACAACCTCAGTGTTGTTTTTTATAATGCAAGAGATGGCAACCATCCGGTCCTTAACAAAGATCTGAGTTTTACGGACCAAAGCAAGGCAATGGACACATTAATTCTTCCATCTTGGGGGTTTTAGCGCATGTACTGTAAATGCACCTATCCATCTGTGAGCAATTTATTCTTCCATCTTGGGGGTTTTAGCGCATGTACTGTATATGCCCCTATCCATCTGTGAGCTATTTATTCTTCCATCTTGGGGGTTTTAGCGCATGTACTGTATATGCCCCTATCCATCTGTGAGCTATTTATTCTTCCATCTTGGGGGTTTTAGCGCATGTACTGTATATGCACCTATCCATCTGTGAGCTATTTATTCTTCCATCTTGGGGGTTTTAGCGCATGTACTGTATATGCACCTATCCATCTGTGAGCTATTTATTCTTCCATCTTGGGGGTTTTAGCGCATGTACTGTATATGCCCCTATCCATCTGTGAGCTATTTATTCTTCCATCTTGGGGGTTTTAGCGCATGTACTGTATATGCGCCTATCCATCTGTGAGCTATTTATTCTTCCATCTTGGGGGTTTTAGCGCATGTACTGTATATGCACCTATCCATCTGTGAGCTATTTTCGTATGCGTTGCACTTTCAAATCAAGCACATTTTTGTGCCATATTTGTAAGTAATATTGGCAAAAACAATTATCTACACCAAGTTAAGTAAGCACAGCTGAATATTTAAAAAGGTTCACCCAGTGTAAATCAAGTGAGGTTTGTTTTGTGCTTAAACACTTGGTTTCATACTTTAGTGCCCATTCAGAATTCTTTTTTTAAATCTAAGATGAAAAAATTATTGAGTAATGATATTGAATGATCCAAATTATTTTTGCTTCCGTTTTGAAGCGCGTTTATGAAACCGTAGCTAAAAAGCGGGCCATGAAGTGAACTTGATCAGGAAAAAAGATCACCACTGAGAGGTGCCACAAACTAGCTTCCATTTTCATTCGTTTCTTTTCATTCACAATCATGTTATTATTGTATTTATGTCCATATTATAGACATTTTAGGTAACTCAAAGATAGGTTTTGTATAAAAAGACTAGTATCGTTTGAAAATGTGCTCTTTAAAATAACACTAATAGCCTTTTCTTCATACTGACTCTTTTTCCTTCAAAATTCAGGCTCTTCTCTTAAACACATCAAATTATCCTCTGCTGTCATCTGACCTTTTCTCTTTTGGTCTGTCAGCCATGTTTCAGAATGCATTTTCTGACACTATGCACTGATGTTAATGTCCTTCTATTCTAACACTGAACACTGACATTAATGCCATTGAAACTAAACACTAATTGACAGTAAAAACACTGAAATCTGTAATGCTCTTCAGCCACTTAACACTATAAGCACTGACTCGTGTCCTTCAGAGACTAAACACGGTCATTCTTTTCTTTCTGACAATGAACTGCAGTTTGGTTTTCAAATACTCAATAGTTTAATGATTTAATTTGTCCATCAAGGGCTTTCACTTAATACACTGGGTGGTGTAATACTAATCTTCAGGAAAAATGCCGCTTGCAGTATGCCCATCTGGTTCTCTACCCTCACACTGTAGATCACTGCACACAAACCCAGCTACTATTCACATTATGAACTGCAAAACCTTAGACTTGTACAGGAGCACATCGCTAACATTGTCTGATGGGTATGATGATGTTGCGTGTTTGGAGCACAGTCACGCTGGAATTACATTAAGACTGATTCACTTCACTTCAATCTCCATCAATCATCGACACAGCTAGCTGTTGCCGTCATCGACTGTGGGGGCGACAGCAGCTCTCTGAGATGACCTTTCACCCTGGATAGAGCGCAGGGGAATCCCAAGTTTCGTACCCATGAATACAGTTCACTTATCCACACGTCTGAGACGTTTGAAGCCTTTCAAGTTTTGTGTTTTCCCTGTTAGGTTTCTGTAGTGGGCTCAAGAGGCCCACACGCGAGGCCCACAAAACCAGCAGCGAGTGTCGAGTACATGGTGTAACGCAGAACCAGTGATTCTATGAACTTTGATGTGTCGTATCTACAATGGCGCTGAAAGACAACAGTTCAGTATTCCTTCAGGATTTCATCATGTATACAGTGGAGATAATATTACCCGAAAAGACCTGAAGAAACTGCCTACCAACATGTCGAACCAATCTTGAGATGCCTTTAAAATCTTTTAGTCTTTCCATGATCTCATATTGTATCTGCGTTTATTAACATGCAACATCTAATGTGCCCATCTTGTATGATTATTATATATAGTATTTAACATGATTTAATTGATAATTTATCTTCTATTTCATTTTTTAAAATATGACAATTGAATAGTATGAACACTATTGTCATTCATTAATTACCATGTGAAAACCCCTATATTAATATAGGGTCTCTTAACTAGTACTGAATATTTTCATCTAACTGAAGACATTTTGCACTTGTTCATTTGCACCTTATATTACCCTATCAAACTGAGAATTTTAAAGTCTGTTCGTCAATGAAATTCTGCTTTTTCATTGATTTATTTTATGTTTATTGACCCATTCAGCGTTCCCTACTAAGTTTTAGGCACTATATTTTTATATCTTTTTTTTACACCAAATGGCAGCTTAGTTTATGGTAGCAGACTCGCTTGTACACACCATGCATTCAAATATAAAATAGCTCAAAACTGACGCTATGCTATTTTCAGGCTTTTTAAAATTCTTAGGCTATTATTTTACAATGAAAACTGTAATGGTTTCAGTAGCGGCGAATAAAGTGCGACGGGAAGGGGGATCAGAACAAGTCACCCACAAAAATGAGGACCACTAAGGGAGCTTAAACCTCTAATGGGTAGAAAAGAAAAAAAGAATCCTAGTAGCTAAACAACCAAATAATATCCACCCAGGAAATCGAAACTCGAAAACACAAATGAGAGCACAAACCTAGTATAACCTTGTCTCCCGAGGTCAATGCTAGAGCTTAAATGGGGAAACCAAAAAGAAAAGAAACACCTTCGGTATGTAACACTAAAACAGCCGGTAAGAAAGTGAAAAATGAAGACAAATGAAACAACAAAGGAAACTGTCTCAGAGAGAACAGTATAGCTTCAATATGAAACAACAAAGGAGACTGTCTCAGAGAGAACAGTATAGCTTCAATGAGGAATAATCCTCTACGTAAACCATAATACTAAGAAGCAAGTCCCTCGTGAACATAAAACAAACCTTTAATATCACAAGGTCGCTTGTACCTAGCTATACCTGGCTCAATGTATGTCGGAATGACAAAGAAGCACCGGGAAGCAGAAGTGAGGAGTTTAAATACCCCGCAGGCAGTAGCACAGGTGAAACGAATAATAGGCGAGGTGAAGCAAAACCCCGGAACGGAACGTGGGAAAACATCTGATAGATTCTCAACCAGAGAGAAAGGACGAGAACCGCAGCGAAAAAGAAAAAATAAACCATGGACCACGACAGAAAACCAATGAATTACATTTATTTTATGCATTTTATTTAAATGGCTTGCATATGACTTGTATGCTGAGTATTTAAATGGCTTGCATATGACTTGTATGCTTTTTTGTTTATCAATTTTAATGTGTTGTATTTTATGCTGTCTGAATGTGAATATGTGAGTGAGACTCAATGCATCCAAAACAAATTCCCGAAAAGAAAATGGAGTTAATGAATGATTCCACTCATTCATTCAATATTAATTTGTATTATGGCTACACTTCTATGTGCTGAATCCTTAACTGTAAGTAACTCTTTCTTAAAAGAAGGAAGAGCGTGTGGCCTCGTGGTGATTTGGTACTCCTTTCAAAAACAGTCAATATCCCCTTCCTGCAGGGCCTGGAATGAACTGGAAACCATGAATTTCAGGAGCTGCTGCCACTTGGCAATCTGCACACCGTTACCTGGGAGTCCTTCTTTTTTACATCTTAGATTCGGTCCATTCTTCTTGTGTATGCGTTTGCAGTGGACATCATTGACACTTTGCTTGAACAAGTGTAACTGTTATCTGTTGTAAAATGGAATTTGATCACAATAAAGTATGTACTTGGTTAAACAAAAATAAAAAAAACAGTCATGTATCTTTTTTTTCTCCACTGCCTGCCTTCTGCATGGGAGAAATAACCGATTTCTGAATAAATTTTTTACTGCAGAGGCCAATAGGAGCTTGAGATGAAGAAGTCAGCTGCCTAAGTGATAAACCAGCCAGAACCAATCATGTGTCTTTGTGCATCACCCTCCAGAAGAAATGCACACTGCATTGTCTACATATTTACATAGCAACACATATTTAAGACTAATTAAAGAGCTATATCCTAATATGTAATGTTTCATGAAGCTTATAGGGAAGAAACAGGGCAGGTAAAGAAGAAAATACCTTCTGTTTAGTTATATACATTTAGTGTATAGAGCCAGGTAAAAAGAAATACCTGAAACTTGCAACAAGAAATAAAGTCAGTGGAACAAAGCCTGGGGCCCAATAATATTGATTGGTATAAGTGGTATAAGTGGTATACATTTCAAACTACAAATACTTCTGTAACATGTGATTTTCAGTTTTTTTTTTAATGGCAATGGAATACTGCTTGAAGAGAAAATCGGATTTACCTTTGGACCGGAAACCCATGCTGACCTAAATCAAGGAATACTGACACATGAAAGAAGGAAAACATACAAATGGGCAATTTTTTTTACCTGAAGTGATTATGTCAAACTGGCATCGGAACACATATCAACAACAGAGCATGAGACATCTTATTGTATAAAGTGCACAAACGTTTTTGTCTACAATTATTTTTTTATTGTACTGTAGGCCTAAAATATTAATATTCTCTAAAATGTAAACAGCAGAAGTTTATATGAAACCAAATGTAATAATGAATTGATTATTACAAACATTTATGATTTATTACATTATTACAGAACATTATTACAGAACATTTTCACTGTATAGTTATTTCCTGTTTTTATGTGTCTTAAGAATATACTGCACTATATGGTAAATATATCAAAATTATCGCCACAGTATATTACATTTCCTTAAGGGTTGTTTGTTTGATATACTGTAATCACAAATCAGATACTATAAAATGACAATGCATTGGGCATAGATTACAGCTAAACATATTGTTGAAATTTCCCAGATACAAACTTTGCTTTATAATATAATATCACAAAGACAATACTATAATGTTCAATAAAAATATCATGAGAAATAATGCAAATATGGTACATTCCTGAAGATGAATCTACTATTGCATTTACTACATTATAACATTTTTTAAGTCGGAAGGAAGAAAACGAGATACGAATTACAGAGAAAACCCGAAATCACCCGAATAGTGCAATGACAAAGACAGGGAGTGGAATCTCGTGGAACACGAAACAAAGACAGACAGATGAGACTTGGACAACCCATGAACAGAGGGGGATGCAATGATTAAAAGGAAAATAATAAATACATGAATGAAAAAAATTAAAAAACAGAACAGACAGAACTCAGAACATAACAATTACCTCATTAACTGATAGTGAAGGCAATCCCCATCTTTGCCCCAATATATCTATTCTGATGACGGTCCTATTTTTGACAAACAAGAAATGGCAGATGTTTTTAATCATCATTTCATAGTGGCAGGAAATATTTTTGAGAATTCAAACCATGCTGCTGTATTATAGTAGCCGGCCTTTTTCTTGCCTTTCAGAAACTGGAGCTCTCTTCTCATTTAGGAAATTTACAGAAGATGAGATATTAAATGCATTATTTGCTATAAATGTAAAGAAATCAATGGGGGAGGATCAATTAGTCCCCAGTATTTTACGACTTTTTAATTTATCACTTTTTACTGGGACTATTCCCAAGGTATGGAAATCTGCACATGTTCTGCCACTGTTCAAATGGGGTGGTACCAGTGAGGTAAATAACTACCTCAAACTGTTTTGTTTAGCTAAAGTGCTGGAATCATTGGTAAATCAGCAACTGCACACTTTTTTATCCATAAATAACATTCTAAACCCATTTCAATCTGGTTTTAGACCCGGCCATAGTACCATCTTAGCAGCCACCCTAGTTATAAATTACATTATAAATACAATTGATGAAGGTCAACAATGTGCAGCCCTATTCATTGACTTATCAAAGGCCTTTGATACAGTCGACCACACAATCTTATTAGACAGATTATTCTCCATTGGTCTAGATGATAATGCCTGCAATTGGTTCCGCGATTACCTGACTAATAGAACTCAGGCTGTGGTAACAGATGAGGTGAGGTCGCCCTGCCTGGTGCTCAATAAAGGGGTACCACAGGGGTCTATTCTGGGCCCTTTATTGTTCACAATTTATATCAACAATATTGCTACGAAAATAGAGAACTGTAATGTTCATTTCTATGCTGACGATACAGTACTTTATTCCTCAGCGCCCACTAGCAGACAAGCTGTTTCGTACTTGCAGGATGCTTTTTACATTATGCAAAGGGCACTGGCCAGTCTTAAATTAGTCCTGAATGCCAGTAAAACTAAGTTTATATTTTTTTCTATACAGAACATTGACCCCACTGCTGCACAATTGTCTACTCTGAACAATGTTGAGATTGAACGTGTCCATGAATACACGTATTTAGGTATCTGGTTGGACTATGATTTGTCCTTTAGGTCACATGTTATAAATTTGGCAAACAAGCTTAAACCCAAAATTGGCTTTCTTTATAGGAATAAGTCTTGTCTCTCTATGGGCAACAGAAAAAATATTGTGGAGGCGACAATATTGTCAGTTATTGACTTTGGTGATGCACTTTATATGCATGCCTCAGCCTCTGTTTTGAAGCCATTGAATGCCATTTATCATAGTGCTCTGCGATGTATTATGGGCTTTGGGTTCCAGACTCATCATTGTACCCTGTATCATACAGTTGGTTGGTTCTCTCTAGATCTACGGAGGAAGCTGCATTATATATTATTTATTTACAAAGCTTTACTTGCTAAATTCTCTCTGTATGTATCCAGTCTTTTATAAATTAATATCTCAAACTATGCCACTAGATCTCAGGATTGTATCTCCCTAAAAACACCCTGAGACTGAATGGGGCAAAGCTGCTTTTAGTGTTTCAGCACCCCTTATATGGAATGAATTCCAAGATACAATTAAACTATCTTCTCTGGTGTCTTATAAGATTTTTAAAAAGCTAGTGGTTGAAATATGGGGGTAAAAGAGCCTTTGTAATTGTTCTTGAAATGTTTGTATGTGTATGTATAGTATGTATGTGTAAGTTTTATGTGTTATACTTATGAGAGGTCGTGAAAAAAACCTGTAAATAAAAGTGTTGAGACAATTATCTTTTATGTACTAAACACCAAATGTTGAACCCTTAAATAAATGTGTTGAGACAATTATCTTTTATGTACTAAACACAAAATGTTTAACCCTTACTAAAAAGTATTGAGCTAAAAAAGTATAGCTTTTATCCCTAAAGTAATCAAAGAACATGTTTAACCCATTGATTTAAGTGTTTCTTTATTATTCATTTATTACAATATATGTTTATTTCACAGTTATCCACACTGTGACCCTTAAACTGAAAGAGAAGTGAATTTATCGGAAGTATGTTTGTATAAAAACAACTACAGGATACATCTTGTCCTTCGTGCAACCTCTTCAGACAAGCTGAGTTAGGCAATTTAGGAGTGGTGGGGGTCGGGTGTAAGGCTGAGAGCAAGAGGACCTGACCAGACACATATGGCCCTCACTCTCCCTCCCAGCTCAAACTCTGGTTTCAACCTGACCTTGTGCCCTATGATTTAGGCCAAGGGTGAAACATAATAAAATATGTATCAAAGAATGAGAATGTACTAACACCAACGGTTTTATTGAACCTATAAAAATTGTTGTACTAATATATATATATGATAAATATGTATCAGTTAAAATCAATAACAGCTAAACGCTTGTATTAATTATATATGACTAACCCTATATTTAGTGCTATTCTCCTGGCAATATGTAATTCTTCAGGAATTTAGCCCGACCGATTGAGAAGTGGTCAAAGAACCTGTTTCCTATAGATAGTATAAATGGTTTTCAAATTCTCCCTGGGAGAATGCTTATAGAAAAATAGACAACATGACATATACGGAGTGATTAATCAATAAAACCTAGAGGGAGTTGGGAGGGGGGGCTGCTGGCATTGAGCAAAACATCTTGAATAACACCAGCCCCTCCTGCATATGACCACAGATGGGTGTGAACAACACATTGTTCGCTTTTTCTGATTATTCTATTCTGAATGGCTCTTCTGGACCAGAATATTATTGCAATAAAAACCTGTTATTCACCAGCCCCGGACTTTTACTCTTTTCCCGAGAACCGATATGACAACTTGCTTTTTAACTTTGTATTACTTTTAACCTTGTATTGCCCCTGGAAAAGAGATTTCGGTCTCAGTGGGTCCCCCCTGCTAAAATAAAGGTTTGATGAAATGGTCTGTGGCCACCACCTGCAAAACCATTTACTTTTTGAGTGTTGTCTTGCTGTTGCTTTTCCTGTCCATCTGTTGTCACTCATTTGCACCAAAGCAGGTGAAATTGATTCACAATCGTTTACACTTCCTAACTGGACAGATCGATATCCCAGACGTTTAATTGACTTGGTGTTATACTGTGTTGATTAAGTGTTCCCTTCATTTTTTTGAGCAGTGTATTTTCTGGTAGTCTTTCAACCGATACTATAACATCTCTGCATTTGAACAGATCTATATGGGAATTGGGGGGTGGGACTAGATTTAGCTGTAAATTATGCTGGAACAGTATGGAATACATGGTTGGTAAAATGGCTGTAAGTCATCAAGGGTCTGAGGTATCAAACAAGCCTCAAACCATCACTCTGCTGCCAGATATGCAGTAAATATGGATGGATCACTTTAAGGGTTGTTTCTCTGACAAATTTTTCTTTTGAACTCTATGAAAAAATAAGTCAGGAGAAGAAAGCCTAATAATAATAATAATAATAATAATACATTTTATTTGTAATGCAAATCTCAAAGTGCTACAGTGTAAAAGCATGAGTATAAAACAAAATGAGCCTAAAAACTGAGGGAAAAAAATAAAACAAAAAAAGAAAAGGCTCTGTTAAAAAGGAAGGTTTTGAGTCCTTTTTTAAAAGCTTCAACCGTCTGTGGTGCCCTCAGGTGGTCAGGGAGGGTATTCCACAGATGGGGAGCGGCCGAGTAGAAGGTCCGAGCTTGGTCCTTGGGGGAAGGAGAAGGTTAGCATTTCCAGAGCGGAGGTTTCGTTTGAATATTTTTGGGGTGAGCAATTCCTTGAGGTAGGGGGGGGGGCATTGCCATGGAAAAACTGTGACCGTGCATCTCTGAGGGACTTAGAGTAGGCCTTTTGATGTTCACGGTAAGCTAGTTTGTGCACAGTGAGTCCTGAGGCTTTGAGACGATGCTCAAGGACACGCCCAGCTGCTTTCATTTCCCGCAGCTCACAGGTGAACCAGGGGGCAGAGCGTGAGAAGGTGACTGCTCTGGCCAGGGGCATGGAAATCCAGGAGACTGCGCAGGCTGTTATTGTAAAAGTCCACTGATTCACTGGCTGATGAAAGGTTTGCAGAGGAGAGGTGCTGGAGGTCCGAAGTCATGGTGTCTGGGTTGATTTTTTTAAGGTTTCTGAAACGGATTTGGCGCTTAGGCTTGGTATGGGGAGACAAAAATGGTTGCTCCATTGAAATGACCTTGTGGTCAGACACACCCAGGTCATACACTAGCTGGTTGCTAATGGGGGCAGAGCCAGTGATGACCAGGTCGAGCGTGCGCCCCCTGGTGTGTGTGGGGATATCAACATGTTGTTTAAGGTTGAGACAGTCCAGTAGTTGTAAAAACTCAGCTGCAGAGTGGCAGGAGGGGTTATCGACGTGAATGTTCATATCTCCGAGTATTACAACATTGGCAGATGTTGTGAGGAGGTCGTGTATCGCAGATATGAAGGCTGAGTTAGGTTTGGATGGCCGGTAGATGAGAAGTGTTGTCATGGGGAAGGGGGGTTTATATTTAAATGCAAGGTATTCAAATGAGGACAGCTCAGGCAGGGGGAACAATTCAAGTTCATTGCTGTGTATTATAGCTAAGCCACCACCACTACGTCCAGTGCTGCGGGCTTTCTCCAGGTAGCTGTAGCCAGGGGGACAGGCTTCATTTAGTGAGGAATAAGCCTCTGGCCGATGCCAGGTTTCAGTGAGGCACATAAAGTCAATATACCTTTTAACTCTTCAAGTTATCCTTCCATATCTACTGTATTCCTGGCAGCAGAGTGATGGTTTAAGGCTTGTTTGATACGTCAGACCCTTGATGACTTAAAGCCATTTAGCCAACCATGTGTTCCATGTGTTCCATACTGTTCCAGTGTAATTTACAGCGAAATCTAGTCCCACTTCCCAATTCCCATAGAATTCCATTCAAATGCAGAGATGTTATAGTATTGCTTGTAAGAGTACCAGAAAATAAGATATCAAGAGTCTTTTGATGTTGTTGGGTCACAGACATCAGGCGGTCATGGCATGCAAAGGATATGTGACCAAATATTTAAAATGATTACTTTATTCTATATATAAATGCAGGGGTGGCAATAATTGTGGCACACATGGTTTTGTTAAAAAATATTCTTTCTTTATGAGGGATTTTTTTTTTCTCATAATACATTTACTTCAATTAAAGGTTGTATTTTTCTCCTTTTTTCAGTGTGAGATTAAGCTAATTCCCCAAACGGTGAATTTTTTATAACCTCACTCATCTTTACCAGGGGTGCCAATAATAGTGGAGGGCACTGTAATAAATACATCCATAATCAATTTTCCTGTCTAAGTACTGCAATCATTAACAGCCAAAATACTTTGGAATCTCTCGAGAAATGAAAAATAAATATTACTCTTGAGTGTCTGCTATGTTATATTGCATTACAACTTATTCATAAACCTAAAGACAATTATAGTAATCCATTCATACAATTCAACTAATTTTCAAGACTCATATGTCAACTCTTAAAGCTTTCTCTGCATAGCGTATCACACTTTATGCACCTAATGGTTTGTACTCTGTGTCCTTGATCCCTTGTTTTCCACATGAATGAGAATGCAAGTTTCTTTCAGTGTGAACTTAAATATGGTATCCATATTGCTGCCTGTTATATAGCTGTTATGTTCTTGTAAAATGTCTGAGAATTTTTAATAGGCAGAATAAAAGGTTCACTGAAGGGGATCAAACCTTCTATCAAGTTGACATTGTGAATAACAGCCACAGTGATGGAAGTTGAATGGCATAACTCGTTTTCTGGGATGTATCAGGAAATAAAAATTTACACCTAGGCTTTCAAAATTCATGCGGCAAAACAAAACGCTTGGAGTGTTGGTCACCTGACATATACAGTGTGGATATACCCTTATGGAAAAATAATATACTGCAGTATTAAAATTATTAAAAATAATTAAGATATATTGCAATATATGACATTTCCATTAGGGTTATAGTGTTGCTGTGGGGATCAATATACCCTTTAATCTGTTTATTTCAGTAAGTAAAAATCATTCACAAATATTATTATTTTTATTATTAGTATTATTAGTAGTATTAATAATAGTCGTGGTAGTAGTAGTAGTAGTAGTAGTTGTTGTTGTCGTAGCAGTAGTAGTTTTAGTAGTAGTAGGCTAGTAGTAGTAGTTGTTGTTATAGTAGTAGTAGATTCCAAGTAGCTATATTTAAGAAATAAGATTAAATTGACTATAAAGGTAAATGTCAATCAGCTTTTAAGGGATTTGGCGGAACATTACTTAGTGTGGAGGCCAAGTGAAAATGCATTTAAGAAAACAGCAGACGAGCACTGGTTCATCTCAGATATGAGCCACTGCTGACACCATAGTCGCTGGTGATATGTGCCTGTGTCTGTGTTTAGAATTAGGTCTGTCAAAAGCAGACAGAGATGGATCTTCTCCGTGACACCCAAAAACTCTGATAATGCGGAATCGTCTCCGTTCAATATTTAATGTGTTTATTAACTCCGCCGTGTCGCAGGCACCGAACACCCGCCTGACAACATTGACATTGTTTGAACACTGCAAATGTCTACCTCTCAGGAAATGTTATTAATCCCTGTTAGACAATTTAAGTCTGTATAATCTAAATCTGTCCCTTGAGCTGGTTTGCTGGAGCACAAAATAGACTTGGATGTGTCTGAACATCTTTACCATTAATACAAAAATAATATGTTATTTACAGGGATTGCAGTTGTTGCACATTACATCTTCAGAATCTTGGATTTTACTCAAAATGGTTGTGAACTGATATCGGCATTTGCTTTGAAGTTGTCCGCCTGCAGCATGGGTGTATATAGGTCATGGACTGATTGCATGAAAAAAAACATTTTCACTGATATTTTTGCACTGATTATTTTTTTAAATATAACTTGATGATATGCTTGGCTGAAAAAAATTTGATATGAAAAGTGAGGTATGCAAATTGCATTAACAACAAAATATTATATTTTGAACAGCTTGTCAAATACATATTTTGCATGTTGAGTAATTAAATTAATAAGGTGGTTGTTATTGTAAAGAATTTAAGGGAATAAACTCAGTTAAATGGACCAAATTTTTTTATTTTTACAGTGTCAGGCCCAGAGATTGTTTGGTTCTTATAGACTTAATGGTCAGCTTGGTCGGTTTCAGAATTATTCACATATATATGTGCACAAGACACACACACAAACACACAAAACGATGTATGAAATATGCTGCTTAAATATTTTTTGAGCAGCATATTCATGTAGCCTATATAATGAATTGAAATTACTATTTGAACTGAATATTTAATTTTCATGTGATTCTTCTTCAATCCATCAGGTGGCAGTGATCTCTACTTCTTCCTGAAGAAGAGTTTTCTTTTTCCTTTTGTGCCCTTAATTATCAAGAAATAAAATTTTCTGAACGTTTAGAAGGGAAGGATGATATGACTGACTGACCATCTTCTTCCTACCTTCAGAGTGAGTATTTTTCAAAGATGACAAACCTCCCAGTCCAGAGAAGATTAGCGTACGTCCAATGGCTCGATGTTATCCAAATGTCATGCCCTTCTCGGCCACCAGATCTGAACTCAATTGAGCATTTATGGGATATTCTGGAAGGATGCCTGAAATGGCCTTTTGACAGCAGCTGCTTGATTTTTACTGAGCAATTATTTCTGTAATTCAAGGCCTGCTGTATGAATTATACATCTGAATGTTTTTTTAATGTTTCTCTGTTGCAGAGTGGTGGATATGAGGCTATTGCCTTCCATTAGTGAGAGCCTATCCAATCTTATTATCGGAACAAGGTCAACATGCACTCAATAAATTCAATATGGTAAAAACTGTGTTTTGTCTCAGCTGCACAATAAATTGTCCATGAAACAATTACATTTCAGAACTATCAGAGTGTGTGTTTTTCAGGGGATACAAACCAATATTTTATGCAATGGGTGATTTTCCCTCATTGTAGACAGGCTGGTGGGGAGTGATTGTACAGGTCTGCTTTTAGAGAGATATTTAATCATAACATCCGCTTTCCTGGGGATATTTTGGTTGTCAAAGTTCCCAGGAGCTTAATAACTCATGTGGATCTCATCATCCCCATCCTTATATGGTAAACTCTGAAATGGACCAATCTCAAAAAGCTTGCAGCTGAATTATGTTTATTACATACCGAATTGTTACAATTCCATTCCAAGTGCACTTGCAACTTAAAGGTTTTTAATATGCTTAAACAACGTTTAAAATGAACAATATCACTACTAAATGTCAACCTTCTGTAATTATACCAAATATTGTTACGCTTTTGCTTTTCCGTGAAATGTCAGATGTTACTCGATATTTTCAGAATGAAAGGAAGAACATTACCATGAACAATCCCTTGTTTCAGATCACTGCCCTTCATGAAAACAAACAAACGACTGCCGCTATATATTAAGTCTTCATTAATGCAGAAGTCAGAAGAGCGCATTAATAATTTAAAGATTAATTACTCTTGATCTTCTGCATTTTCAATGGTTTGAAAGTCACATGTGTTACGCATTTGCCCGGAGAAATCCAAGGCAAATTGATAGCACATGATACACAGGCAGTGCAGCACCTGGATAGATTCCAAATTACTGTTTCAGACTCTGTATTACTAATATGATGTTGAGTTAAAGTACATCAGTAGTTTAGATGTGGTCTGTATAAATACTGCTCTGTCAGACTTATTAGAGATTGTTTCTCACCCCTCAGTGTCTCTGTTAAGAGTTTCAAACCATTAAAGTAAAGGAAGGCAACTACATTTTAGAAGCAAAAAACTAGCAACTTGATAAAAAGCTGCTTAGATAAGTAACAACAACAACAAAACGTCCATATTTGGGGCCAGTTGGGGCTTTTCCATTGCATAATTGGGTTTAGTTGTGTTATGTTCTAACGGAGAATGGGTCACAGAGAATATCTTCTCTAATTAACTGGGTCATAAGCTTGGAAAGTTGGGGAACCACTGTTTCGTGCCATGAAGCTTGTGCCGTGTTGCACTGGAACAGCAGTGCGGCATTCCCACTGAGAACAGAAATAGGCTAACAAGAGTTTTTGAAGATAATTACATCTGTGGATTTATTTACTTTCGCAATACAATCACACTGCAGTGATGTGATGCCAGTGGCAAGGGAAGAGCCAGCGTAACGGTCGACAAAGCGGCCGTACCGATCTGATCAGCAATCACAACATTAGCAGAGATGCTTCTCAAACCCTGTTGTCACTTATCATATTTAAGTTTTATATTTTCTCTTGGTAAATGGTACTTAGTTTATTTAGGTAGAGGTAGATCTGCGAATAATTCCGTGTAACATAATTATTAGTCAATGGACAGCGGATGTAACTTGCATGGGCTGATGTGCATGAAGAAGCATACAATCGTTCTCATTTGTGCATGTGCAATTAGAGTCATTACTAAAGCCTGTAAAAACTCAGCCAGGGACCCTGAATATTTCATAAGCTTTCAAAAAAAAAAAAAATTGGTGTAACTAATACAAAGCAACTTATGCTTATGAGTGTCTGATACTATGCATGTTCTGGAGCCCCCCCAATGGTTGACCGTAGGTTTTTGGTCTGTAACAGACCTGTGTGAAGGGGGACAATTAAGGTTTGCTCACAGGTCACTGGAACCGAGACAGACTATCAAAATAAAAAGCTTTTGACAGAAGGATTGTCAACATTATATAATGGTCTGTGTTGAATACAACGGACTGCATACATAATACATTGTAAAAATGTATGTATACATCTGGGCAAAAGAAATCCAATTTGGCAGGCAAAGGTTTACCTGAGACAAATTCTAGTGTTGTTGACATGCAACAACTTGACTGTAGCAAAAAATATTAAGAACACATTTTCTGTGCGATCCTCCATTTTACTCTGACTCATCTGTTTACAGCTTTATTTGTCCCTAAAACAATTATAAATTGAACGGTGATATGACTATTAAAAATAACTTCACACCGGCGGCAAATAAAGACTTTAAAAACATTACCCCTGACTATATTAACAGTAAGATTCCTGGAAATCGCTGACAATGTGAAAAAAAACGTCTATTTTCACTGCTACCCGCTACCCAAAACAAAATTCTTATCTGATATAACTGTACATTGTGGTTAGTAATGTTTCACTGAAAATTCCCAGCAGGAGTGTTTTCTAAATCTACTGACATGTTAAGAGTGTGAATATTTCAAATAATTATTTGACCCAGGTTTGATACGGTGATATAATGCCTTTAGAGCTTATACAAGTAGTCGGCCTGTCCCCTATTTATCGGTTGTTGTGACCGTAAGAACTGTGTTCTTAAAATGTTAAGTGGAGCCGAGTTGTAGTCCATTATGGGTCAACAAGCAAGGGTGACATCACTCCCAAGAGTCAGAACAAGAGTGTGATTGGTTTCCTTGGCAATCAACCTGAGTCTTAGTCATTTTTGAACTCACCAAACTGTGTTTGTGGAAAAATAAAATACAGAATTGTTATTATATTATTGCTTTTAATTGTTAGTCAAAGTTGAGGACAAATTGTCATCGAATCCCAGCCTGTGTGATTCACTGCAGTCAGGCATCTTGGTGAAGCTATTTTAAGGTGAAGCACTTTTCTGCCAAGGACAACTGACAGACGTCAAATCAAACCCTGCGTGGAAATAACACGCCAGCCTCTATTTTTACTTTCTGGTCACATTCACCGAGTTTCCTGTTGAGCAATTCTGGCTGCACTCTTGGTAGAGTGGTTAACATGTTAAAACACCGCTTCGCTGCTGTGCGTTTACGCTAATCGATGGAACATCATTCAGACATAGTCATTATAGTGAGCTTTGTTTACAAAAGCTGCATGGAGAGATGAAGGTAGATTATTTCACATCCCTAAATTGCAGCATGTTGTGTGTCCAAAACATGCTTTATACCTTCCTGCAAACCGTAGAGGGCTGAACTGCATTGTAGTTTTGCAAAGAAGGGCGTGGCTGCAGACTGAAGAGACTCTGGCTTTGAGTTTATGCTGTAGGCCTCAAACTGCAAGCAGCCTCTGTAATGACTAAGAATAAAACACTGCATTGAGGACATATCAGGACCTCTAACCCTAGTAAATAGCTGTTATCTGACGTTGATGTTCCCTGCATACAATAATAATCTGTCTACAATAATAACCTACTCATATGGCAGATACTAATAAAGTAGAGCTAATATTTTTTTAAATAATATGACATTTTAAATTAAATGGACTTTTCAAAAGTGGCTCTGTAAATAAAAGAGCGCTATGGTGAATAACACTGTTAAGAATATAATATAAACAAACTTGTAAATGCTTGATTGCTTGTAGATGCATCGTTATAATTAAATTGGAAAATGACTTCCTTGTTAATGAAAAATAGCACATTAATATCTAGTCGCTCATAAAAGGTTTACATTTGTACAATTAAATTCCCTTTGTCAAACACTGAAGCTAAATAAGACTTGTGATGTACCATCAGTCAGCAGCTAAATCACAAATCCAATTAAGCTTGTATACTCTTTACAGCGAGCATTTCTCATAAGTCATTAACTGTCTTAAAATACACCAGTGCTATGGCAACCTAGCACTACTCATAGGCAGAGCTGCATGCATAGACTGGTGTATTATTAACACTGAATGGTTACCTCAGAGCTGTATTTGTCTAAGCCAGCACAAAATGGCTGCAAACAAGGGAAACCATGATAGGAGAGAGACTGCACCTCTATTTCTGCTTCACGAGTCTCAACAAGCTGAGAATGTGGTTCATATCATCTGTGGGATCGTCTGAAAATGTATACAAAACAATTGTTTGTACATATTACTCAAGAATATATGATCAGCCTTTTTCTAAATTAGCCTTCCCAGACTACAGAAAGCTGCATTGGTATTTTTTACTTTTTTGGTATTGGTATTATTTATTATTTTTTATTTAAATTTGACTTGGCCTGAATACATAAGTCAGTCTTTTATATTTGGATTTTCAAAAATCTTCTTCAGTTCTTCATATGATTTGTGAAAATAGATACAATAATTTTAGAAGCCTAAATTATTATTAACAAAATGCCTGTAATTTTTAAACAATATTTTGCCTGTTACTTTGTACAAAGATTTGTATGGCTTGTTTTTAATTAAACAATATATACCACCGGAAAGCCCTCAACCACAGTTTAGGTACATACAACCACAAATAATGGTATATTTATTGGAAACCTTCACGCTGGTAAAGTCTTAGTTCATTTCCTTTCCATTTTCCTGAATCATGTTTGGATTAAAGTATTTTCATGGGCTTTGCTTGCTGTGTTTACGTCAAAAGAGCTGTGCCAACTGTAAGTTGATAGCCTTCGTCCAAACTCCATGACTCCGCAGCACGTTGTTTGGAAGTACTCTTTAAATTCCTGATAGTTTCTCTTCTCAGCCAAAATCAGTCTGACCCCATTGTGGGTCAGTAGAGACCGGGTTGCGTTTCACAGGGGAATGTCCAAACAACTCCCTCTGCTGGTGCAACCTCTCATCTGCATCAATTCTCAAGTTAGTGTTCCTGGGAAAGCGAGTTGCGAGGATTTCCACACGAAAATGCATCGCTCGCAAATCGTAAATAAAAGTGCGATGACTGCAGACCACTCGCGTACAATTATTTTCTCGCAAATATCGTGTTTCCTTTGATTGTGCGGAGAGCACGCTCTCGAATGAATCTTCTTTGTGATCGCTTCCACCATTTAGATAACTACGGAGATTAGTTGTTAGAAAGATATCACTTACAAAAACGTAGTAGCCTACATACAACTTTATTTTTTAAAAGTATACTTAAGTACATCAAGTTCATTTTAAAGTAGACTATATTTTATGTAGACAACTTTATAAAACTAACTAGGAGATGTATTTAAATTATTTCCAGTATTTATGTATTTCCTGGGACTAAACATTACATTACATCACAGTCATTTAGCAGACGCTTTTATCCAAAGCGACATACAGTAAGTGCATACAGAAACGTCATCGAAGTAACTACAGAACAGATAAGAAAGCACATACTTACCATAAAGTAGCAGCTATCCCTAGTAATGAACATTGAATGCAGTTCACAGTAAACTGGGTAAATAGTAAACACAGTAAACAGCTCTACAACAATTCTATATATTATAAACTTGAATACACAGTTCAACAAGAACAAATACCATGAGGTCCTAGATAAGTATCAGTCCAGGTGGAGTCTGAAAAGGTGTGTTTTCAGGCCACGACGGAAAGCAAGCAGGGTTGGCATAGAACGTACGGGAATGGGAAGTTCGTTCCACCACTGGGGAGCTAGGGTGGAAAAGCTCCGCAGTCGGGACGAGCGAGTGCCATTGACACGGAGGGGGGGAAGTGGTCAAGCAGGAACATAGTTCTGGATCAAGTCCTGCAGGTAGACGGGGCCTGTCTTATTAGCTGCAGTGTAGGCCAGGGTCAGAACTTTGAACCTGATCCTGACTGCAACTGGCAGCCAGTGGAGAGACCTCAACAGGGGGGTGACATGTGAAAATTTCAGGAGGTTGAACACAAGCCGGGCAGCTGCGTTCTGGATAAGTTGAAGAGGCAGGATGGCGCAGGCTGGTAAGCTTGCGAGCAGGGAGTTACAGTAGTCCAGGCGTGAGGTGATCATAGTCTGGACCAGGAGCTGGGTGGAGTAGGTGGTCAGGTACGGTCGAATCCTCCTGATGTTGTACAGGAGGAACCTGCAGGACCGTGCCGTCGCCCTGATGTGGTCTTTGAAGTCCAGCTGGTCGTCTAGGACCACCCCCAGGTTCTTTGCAGAGCGGGAGGCAGCCACCATGGTCCGTCAACGGTGATGGAGAGGTCAAGTAGTGGAGAGGTCTTGTATGGCATGAAGAGGAGCTCTGTCTTGTCGAGGTTGAGCTTCAGGTGATGGGTAGTCATCCACTCAGAGATGTCAGCCAGACAAGCAGATATCCTCTCCTTCACCTGTTGGGTAGAGGGAGGGAAAGAGAGGAAGAGTTGAGTATCATTACATTACATTATAGGCATTTAGCAGTATCGTCAGCATAACTATGGTATGAGAAGCCATGTGAATTGATTACTGAACCAAGAGACTTTGTATAAATGGAGAACAGCAGAGGACCCAGTACAGAACCCTGCGGGACTCCTGTAGACAGGGGATGGGGTGCAGAGACAGAACCTTTCCAAGAGACTTGGTAGGATGTATCAGTGAGGTACGATACAAACCAGGACAGGGCAGTCCCAGAAATGCCCATCTCAGAGAGTGTGGAGATCAGGAGTTTGTGGTTGACTGTGTCGAACGCTGCAGACAGGTCAAGTAGAATCAGAACAGAGGAGAGGGATGAGGCTCTAGCAGTGGAGAGTGCCTCAGTCACGGCCAGGAGAGCAGTTTCCGTGGAATGTCCGGTTCTGAAGCCGGACTGATAGGGGTCAAGCAGGTTGTTCTGGTGGAGAAAAACAGACAGTTGATTATGGACAGCTCGTTCAAGTGTTTTGGACAGGAAGGGCAAGAGAGATACAGGACGGTAGTTCCTGACATCAGAGGGGTCCAAGCTAGGTTTTTTTAGGAGTGGGGTTACACGGCCAGTCTTAAAAACAGCAGGAACATGGCCACAGGTTAGGGAGGTGTTGGTAATAGAGGACAGATATGGAACAAGCTCAGCGGATATTGACTGGAGGACTGCTGATGGGATGGGGTCCAGTGGACAGGTGGTTGCGCGATGGTGCGTCACGAGTTGGAGCACATCTGCGTCCTCCAGAGTCTTGAAGGACGACAGTGTGGCGATGGGTTCGGTATGGGGAATGTGGGGTATCACCTGATGTGTGAAAGAGTTGCGGATCATGGCCACCTTCCCCTCAAAGTGGGTCAGGAAGTCATCTGCAGAGAGGAAAGAGGGTGAAGGGGGTGGAGGGGGGATAAGCAGGGAGGAGAAGGTGGAAAAGAGTTTCCGTGGATTAGACACACATGCATTAATTTTAGACTGAAAAAATGAAGTCTTAGCCAATGTAGTTGCAGCTGTGAAGGCTGCTAGCAGAGTGTGATAGGACGTTAAGTATAAACTACTACCATTTATGAACTACTTCTAAACTTGTAGGCTACTTGAAATTGTGATCTGAATTTACTTCTGCAAAGTAAAATGAAAGTGCACTTTAAGTAGCCTACACTGTCTGTGATTTAGTTCAGAAAAAGTGTAAAGACATAGGCCTTCTTTTATAAACTTATTTTTGTGAAGGGATGGAATATTACGCTTATGCGACCTTCTTGGTCTTAGCCCATACATAACATGTAACAGAGGCAGAACATGGCCCTACCTGTCTCGCTTCAAATAGTGACAGCTCTGCGCTTCCTGGCACCCGGCAAGCTTTCTCTGGGTTGTCGGACATAGGACAATGTTATGGAATAAGCAACAAAAAGTCCAAATCGTCTGTAAAGTCACGACAGCACTACGCTTTGTAAATATCCTACTGATTTCATTCAGCCCGCAATACAGACGTCAAGTGCAAAAAGACGTTTACGCACTAAGTGGTCTCCCAAAACTTCTTGGTGCAATTGATAGGTCGCAGATTCCCACCAGGACATCGAATGAGACCGAACACACTTTTGTGTGTAGAAAAGTGGCCTAACACTCGTTAAACACAGCCTACAAGTTGTATGTGATACCCTGGGACTAAATGGGAGCGCACACGACAGCTACATTTGGAGCAACTGTGTGAGCAATTTGTATTACTGATGGATGGCTTCTTGGTGACAATGGGTAAGTTTAATTTGAATAATATAACAAATAGCAATACGCATAATGTTACTATAAAGTGTAGGCTATATTAGGCCTACTGCGGAAACCTAATAGTTAAAATAAAATAAATATTCCAAATTACATTTTTATATTAGCCTACAACGCTTAAATCCAATTTAATTTAAACGCAAAAATAATTTTTCAACCCACCCCCCTCCCACTTGCAACCTTGGCTACACTCGTAGCCAGCCCACACAGAACGAAGAGTGATACAATCTCGCTATGTATTCGTAATGGTCAGCATTCAGCAGATGGTGCTGATAAAAAAAGAAATTGAAGGGCAAATGTGAATTGTGCTTTGGCCATTAATAGTTTTAATATGACATTTTTAATATTATAACATTGGATTAAGGTCAGACACGATAAATTGTAACAATTTCGGTTATTAAAAGTATTTTGAATATTCTACAGAGAGTAAAGTAGGCCTACCCTGTAATCCATAGCGCCATCTTTAGTTTGCGTTTTGGGATAATTGACAGTTCGATACAAAAAAACGAGACAGGGTGATGAGAACGATTGCAGATTTACGGATTGCCTCCATGAACGCGCTTTGCGACATGCGTTCGTGGCTTGCAATTGCGATTTCTACGTGAAACACTCCAAAAAGGGCAGGAGAAATCGATCGCATCTCGCAGATCGCAGCTCGCACGTTGCAATTTTTGTGAAACGAGCCCCTGTTTTCTAACTTCGGTCGTCGTCAATCATTTGATCATAAACTACGCCAGATTTTCGTTCTTTAACTACCATTTAATGTGACAATGCCCATTTAAGACGGTTAAGCAGGAAAGCAATATAATGCATTGCAATACACAGTTAAGGCAGAGAGGATAGAAAACGGGTCCTTCTGCAAACACGTTGAGGAAGCCAATCGATCATTTAAAAATAGTTTTCTTTATTGACGGAGATATTTGTTTTGCCTGTACAGACAATGTATAAACGTTTGCCATCTGGATCCCAAGCTCTGAGCAGACGCTGGCTCTTCCAGGATACGTTGCTTCAAATGAATAGCAGTATTATTGTGAGGTCAGTTTTGATTACGATGAATAAGACCTCATCCATTCAATTCATTTCATTTGAATGTGAGAAGGAAATTTTTTTTCTTGCGGCTGTATTTTTCAGTCATTTCCTTTCCTTTTTGGCACAATTTAATTTAACTCAAATGTTGTCTGGTGTTTTATGTGTTTTTTTTTAGTATTCATATTCAATCTGTGGCTATTTTACAGTAGAATAGTATTTAATCTTGTGCTACATCACAGAAGTGGTTCTTATTACAAACTCTGAGCAAACAGACCTGTTCATTCTCCACTATCACTGCAGTCACGGGATATTACAGACATTCTCTCTGAACTCCTCTCATATATCAGAGCGAGATCTAGCAGTACATGGAAAAGAGCCCACTCTTACTAATTGTAAAGGCATGGCTATTTCAAACAACCACACTTTTGAATGGTACAACAGGAATTCATTATTAATTTTGTTCCATTTTATTATTGGCTCCAGATATTGTATTTACAAGAGACACTTGCAAAGATTTCATCAATGCAAAAGAAAACCAAATGCTAACCACCTCCTGACTTTCATTGGTTATATAAAGTATTTCACCATTGTGAATAATATGAGTCACAGGTGACTTAACAAACATTCTAATTGATTATCTCAAAATAGCCAAATAACCATCATGCTAAAGTTCAAAATTGTATTAATATGTCACTTGAAAGGAATCTACGGTTTTAAATATCTACATGTATAGCATTTTGTGTGACCCAACTGAACAGTCTGGACTTGCTGTTTCACAGGAACAGAGCTATCCAAGTCCCTCAACTGTTATAACAGCCTCTACACTTCCCACACATTCTTTAATTACTATGTCATTTAAAACCTTGTTTTCATTGCAAAATGCTGGAGTGCCCTGTTAAATTGAGTGTGGCCACAGTTACATTATTGCAGCCCTCAAGCAAAAGTAGTGTTTGCGTTGTTAAATAAAATATGTCACTCAGAGTCAAATAAATAAATAAACAAATAATAACTATTATTTATTAGTCAAAAAAAAATCATGCTTTTTGTATGACTGTTTCTTGTCATACAAATTTCAACAAACCCTTGCTTGAATTGTTTTACGGCCTTAGTTTTTCAGTTGTGTTTCATTTGATTTATTAATGTTTTTTCTGTTTTTTGTTTGCCTTTATTTTTTTATTTATTGAACCCACAGTGTCTGCTTTGCCCTGGTGTTTCACACAAGCATCAACAAAGGCCCATAGACATGGAAGCCGATTTGTTTTCAACACAAAAACAATGTTTCAGTTTAGTCTATTAAAACACTATACCAACAGATTAACATATGTGAGTCAATCGTGATTGTTTATATGCATTTTGAGCCCTGGGAGATAACACAAATGTCACTCACACAATTAAATTCACTGAGTCTTAAGGTTTCATTGTAAATTATTAATTCTTCTTTGTGCTTGTGGCAGCAAATCTATTTTACAATGTTCCTTTATAGTCTAGTTTTATTGTATAAACTGACTGTGCTTACATAGTGTCTGCAGACTATAATTCAACATTTTAATCCTGGTCTTCTCCAGTGATATGTACATTTATTTCTTTATGAGTGCAAAAGTAAAAGTGAATATGTTATAAATGTTATTGATGGAAGTTCTTAGTGGTTACTGTTGTGTGTGAAAGACTGTCCGTATGGGTAACAACCAACCCCTCTGCCTATTTTTGCTGAAGGTATTATCTTTTGGGTGCACTGAAGTAGGCCAGGGTTGGCTTGGAGTGCTCCATTAAAATGTACAATATAGGGGCTACTCATTGGCTCATATATAGGGGCTACTCGTAGGCTCATATATAGGGGCTACTCATTGGCTCATATATAGGGGCTACTGGTAGGCTCATATATAGGGGCTACTCGTTGGCTCATATATAGGGGCTACTGGTTGGCTCATATATAGGGGCTACTGGTAGGCTCATATATAGGGGCTACTGGTAGGCTCATATATAGGGGCTACTGGTTGGCTTATATATAGGGGCTACTGGTAGGCTCATATATAGGGGCTACTGGTTGGCTCATATATAGGGGCTACTGGTAGGCTCATATATAGGGGCTACTGGTTGGCTCATATATAGGGGCTACTCGTTGGCTCATATATAGGGGCTACTGGTTGGCTCATATATAGGGGCTACTGGTTGGCTCATATATAGGGGCTACTGGTTGGCTCATATATAGGGGCTACTGGTAGGCTCATATATAGGGGCTACTGGTTGGCTCATATATAAGGGCTACTGGTTGGCTCATATATAGGGGCTACTGGTAGGCTCATATATAGGGGCTACTGGTTAGCTCATATATAGGGGCTACTGGTAGGCTCATATATAGGGGCTACTGGTTGGCTCATCCTGTTAAGGCACTGTTGCAGTACACAGATGAATGCATGGTCTGATATGAAAAAATCATTTTCAATGAGCATACAATATAGCTCATTACCTGTATTGTCCATACTGTCTTTATTGAGCGTGTGAGTAATTTTGGAGGGCAACATGGCTCCTTAGTATCATTTTAAAATGTCAATACAATAGGAACTTTAATACTTTGAACTGCAATTATTGATCACAGCTTAGCGTTTGTGTATGTTTATTCACTTAATTTAATATAGCCTCTTAGATAATATGTGTATCACACATTATCAATATATAAGCTATGTCAGCTAATCAGTCAAAAGAGCCTGGCATAATGCTAATTACCTATCTGTCCATCAAAACACAGAGATTGGTCACCAAAGAATCTCTGGTTCCTTACATAATAAAACTTTAAATTTGGTCTTAAAGAATCCTCAGAGACCCACCTACCAACTTATTGGATGGTGGCCTATTTCACATGGAAATATATTATTACATATCTGACCATTCGGCAAAAGCAGTTCACGCACTGAAAAACTCTGTTATGACACGGATGAAAGAGGAGTGCTGTGGCTCTCGTATGCTAGACTTTCCTGACCTCTGACCTTTCCCAGATCTCTTTGCACATGTCTGCTAAGGACTTACCAGTAAAGGTATCAACACATGGACTACTATGGCAACGGCCTGTCACAATTAGAGTAATTCTACAAAAAAAAAGGATATTTCTGGGTAGGAGATTTCCCAGAATCTGTTCATTTCTAAATGCAAGGGGTCCACTGAGCTCACCTGGTGGGCTTTAATAGGCTCCCACACGCCCTCCTCATTTTCAGGTGAAGTGCTTTCTTTGGGATATAAAAAGTTTTCAGCGATGCAGTAAATCTCCTATATTGATCACAATGCTTATATCTACCTTTGAGATGTTTTATTTTGTTGATAAGATATACAGTACCTTTCTTATTTGCTGTTTTCCAAGCCGTTTTATGACACTCATTACTCCAGAAAGAAAGGTCTTGCATTGTTTTAATTGCATTTTTAATAAATGTTTCAACATACAATGTAGGTAATCTGATTAATTTAATAGGTAAGGTTAGTGTAATCTATCCACACAAAAGTAATGCAATATGTAGTTTTATTTTAAAATTTTGTTTTTTAGCAATATGTTTTATGAATCAACCTTTTTTGCCCTGAACAATATAGTGGCAATCTGTCATTTTAATATTATTACACTGATTTTTGAATTCGCCCCATAGAGTTGAAACCCCAGTGAGAAAGATGCTACAAGAAATATCTAAGATATTTTTCAAGCTCTTTTGTGATTCACAAGTACCATGGCATGATATTCAATATGACCTCGTAGGAACAACACACAACATTTTTGAAATATGTTCGCATTCCCAGGTCTTGTGCATGCGTGTGAGCATTTACATGCGTGTGCGTGTGAGCTTGTGTACATGCACGTGTGTGTGTGTGTGTGTGTGTGGTAGGGGAGGTTTTAGTTTTTTCTCTTTCTTATTTCATGGTTTATGGGGTCAAAGCAGACTTACATTTATCATTGTTTAGTCACAGTAAATAGTAGCAAACAGCCTTACGCAGGGAGCCTTACAGTAGCTTAAATTATGACACAGAGCTTCTTTATACTGCAGGATACTAACTGATGATTGATTTCCATGCTCAACAGTACAATAGCAATGTCCCCTATAAGATGGGTCACAGTGTTAGCCACTCTGTACTCTTTTGACATTCTGTATATTCAGATGTGAAGCACTATGAAGCTATGAATGATTTTGATTGCATTTTTTTATTCCTTCATCGTTAGTGTTGAGGCATTCGTTGGGATGAACATGGAAAAGGAAGGAGAATTAATTTCCTTGGGGGTTCTTTGCCATCAGATTTCTTAATTTTTAAGACAAAGAAAGATTTACATATTCCGATACTACATCCATATCACAAAAATATTTGGTATCTGCTTTCATGCTTAAATTGACACCATACTTCACACATATCACTCACCCCACCCCCAATCCACTATCCCCCCATCCCTTACTCCATAGAGCCACCATAAATAACTACATTTCCCATGAGGTGTTTCTTCTAGTTTAATTTTCCTGCCCACTGTGAGAGCATATTGTACATCAGCATTCTTAAAATACTCAGATTCTTGTAAAAATTATGCATACAAGCCAAACATTTTCCAATAACAATATATGAAACAATTTATGAATACGGTGCTTTGTATGTGTGTAAACATAGTAGATATATTTTTAATATAGTCATAGCTATTAGTTACTTATTATTTTGCCAGCAGTAGAAAGAATGCTAACACTTTTGCTGATGCAAACCTGGACATAGTTATTTATTAATTTTTATTATTTGAATGGTTAGCGAGTGTTTTTCCTGTCTGCATGCAGTAACTTGAATTGTGTCCACTGCATGCCAATGCAATGCAGTTTGTGTACACTCTCAGAAATAAAGCTACACTGGAGGTACATTTTTTGTTCTTTAACAAACAAATTTCCCAAATGTACCCTAAAAGTACACAATAGTGTTATATGTGTGTACTAATAAGTACCTATTACAAGCAAAAATTAAAATTAATTGACAAGTGTTTCTACATTTCTAGGCATTTTTTGTACCTTTTTTTCTGTGTGTGTAATATACATGTGTCCACTGGGAGCAGTGTAGAGTCTAATAGCTTAATTTACATATTATCTTCAATTAGAAAAGTAGAAAAATGCTGATGCTGCTCCCCGTTGCTCCAGTTCTATAAATTACTTCAGCTAAAAGCCTGTGTGAACACCCAGGAGACCCACTCTAAATTCAAAACAGGTTTGGAAACCTCCAAAGACTATCTGTGACAGAAAATTTTCAACAGTACATATGTTGAATACCAATAGAATTGTAAATAAAAATGCAAACCCCAGAAATGTGTCAGTCGCGTGGCTACATTTAATTAATGTAAATTCAAAAACGTTTTTCAATGCATTAATGAGTATGATGAATGCATTTATATTCAGATCAATCAACTCCTGTTTTTTCAAATCATGTCCAATCATCATTCTGACTTTGTTCACCCTGGTATGATGATTAGTTTATTCTGCCAAGATATACACAAGTGCTCTCTCTCTCTCTCTCTCTAATACAGTATAAAGAATTCAATTTCACCACAAGCCCTCAAACTACACATTTTCTCAGCAGCTCAGAAAAGAGAAAGATTAGGCCATCAATCTGCTACACTCATATAGTCACCCACAAGGATAAACCTATGCTGCAGAGAAGATCTATACACAGGCGATGTGAACTGTAGATCACATTATCCCATGCAATTATATCATCCTTTATTATCAGCCTTAGATATCTGAAGCTAATAATTAGCAGAAACAGCAGGGCTTATATAAGTCTAGAAGTGAAATAGCTGTTACGTAGCCTATTGTTTAATAATTATAATCTTGCTACTTGCTGTTGATTTATAGTGATGTATGCATGTGTGCAAGGATAAAAACTCGAGGGATGCTTCTTTCTCCAGCATTGTTGTGGTAATGGGATCAAGTGTTAATGAAAAGGTGCGGCGTTCTGTGCCTCATTTTCTATTAAAACGCATTATCTAAATCAAAAGGAAACCTTAACACATTTGCAGATGAGAGCACCAGACTAATAATTGGACAGCTTGCCACACACACACACACATATATATTTATAGTAAGTATTTATCTAATATCATTAGTAATACTGCTGTGGAGGAACATTTTTTTCATTCCCTCCTGTGTGTGTGTGTGTGTGTGTGTGTGTGACCCTTTGATGTCTAGCATGCAGAGAGGGACCTTGAAACCTCACTCTACTGTATGTGGCTCTCACTGGCTCAAAAAGAACCGATTAGTGAGTGCAACAGTTTTGCATTGGTCTCCAAGTCCAATATTATTCATTTGATTTCTTCAAAATAAAGTAAACACGCAAAAAAACATTTAAATCACCTTCAACCGGATGTAGAATCAGGCATTCATCGTCATAACAGTACTAATAATAATAATAAACTTTAATAATAACGCAGACGTCTGAAATATTTGACAGTGGATTGAACGTAGGCTAATGTCATCCACATTCCATTAGCCTACAGCATGAACAGCTCTTGTGTCTTGTCTCGCTCATTTAATCTCCTCGCAACACTTAACTCAATTACATTTCTGTCACACTCCTTCTAATCAACACCCTTATCTAAAATCCCCTCTATATGTTATTGTTGCTACTTTTTCACCGCCTTGCACGTTAATGGCTATATTTTCGAACATCACGTGACGGTAATCGACATCATTTAAAAAGTGAACACGAACAGTTCTTAAAAGTATTAAGCAAATCGATTTCTTGGAAGCACGCATACGCATTGAGCTCGTTGTTCATCGGTACCCCCTCGTGACTTCAAACAACACATTGCATAAGGTATAAAAATAGCCCGCATAACTACTGCAGTGCATCCGGGGGGGGTACTGTATTAAACATGTTTTAACTTTCGTTTTGTCATCGCAATCCATCTGCATTGTATATAAAAACGGCATGGTACAAGTCACGGTCCGATACAATCCACTACCATTAAGTACCCCAAAGTAATTTTCATTACTACAAAATCAAACAGGCAATACATTAACGGTCTGGTTGTCGTTGGCTTTCTGTGTCCATATTAATAGAGGTTTGCTGCTTCCTTCGCGATGTGTCACATATTTGCATGTAGCCTAAACAAAGGCTTGGAAACATTATATAATATAAATATGTGTTATGTCACGGGTTTTGCAGCTAATTTTTCATTTAACATGTAAAATGCGCGCTGTAATTGTATTTAAACAAACAAGATGCAATTTTAGGTTATGATAATTAGGCTACGCTACAGTAAAATAACCTCGTAAAAATAGGTTAGCCCATTGCTGCAGTTAGATGTTTGTAATCGTGTAGCCTAATATGAATACATTTTATTGATTAAATCAACAAGGTTCCCAAAATGTAAGCTGTAAACATTCGGTGATATATTACAGTGATTAAATATTCATGTTATAAGCATTATGGCAGTAATTCGACGTTGCCCGTTGTTTCCGTGTTTTGCCTGTAACTAGGCTACATAGCCCATATACTGCTGAGACGCTTTCTTCTCTACGCGAGCAGTGGTGACCTATAGATTTGTAGCTATCTGATTACAATGAAACGAAACAAAGCAGTGAATGCGTTTAACGCATAAACCAACACATTAAAGTCAAATATTTTAACTCATAGCCCTGCACAAAGTCAAACTGCCCAAATTGCCTCAGTAGGCTACACGCATAACTGGAAAAAAAGGGAAGAAGAGCGCCCCCAAATCTATGCAGGAAATGTTCTTTCTATTATACATACAGTCGTCCTCGACACAGGTCCTGTACGGTATATATTTCGTTAATCACATCACTTAAAATAACAAAGTAACAATTTTGCTATTTTAAAGTATTGCGTAAACGTAGTAAACATTTAAACACACGTAGCTTTTTATTGGACGTAAAATACCATCAAACAAAAAGCTGCTTCAATTTTAAGATTGGATCGATACAGATAAACGTATCCAGAAACGTATATGTTCCTTCGTAATTTTGAATGTAATGCGAGCGATATGCGATTGAGCTGAATTACAGTTACGGATTTTTTTTTAAATAAACAAATGCAAAAAATTGGATAACATAGTATGCATTTTTGTGGTATTGCATCGGCGCTGCCTTGATTTCATATTGAGGGTGTAACAGCGGAGGAAAGATTGTATCCTTCCAGGACCGTTAGCAATCCATTCAAGCCAACAAGTTTCGAGAGAATGTTGTGTTTAATCAATTCAGAACGTCGAGATGGAGCCCAACTCACTTAAGGTATTAGCAATTCTCTTAATATTTTTGTGATATATTGATAGCGTTAACGATACACCTGCGTTTAAATATACATAGCAGTAATTTTAGTAACTCTGAAATTAAGAGGAAACTTTTATTACAAAATATGCAATGTTAGCAAACATGAAAATACATCGTTTCATCTCTAAAATCGTATAATCTACATGTCTTTTTCTTCTTCCCTGAAACAATTTTTGCTCATTCATTCTTCACTCACGAATTAATAAATTAATAAATTCAAGTCGTTTGTTTAGATTGTATGTTTATTGAATGGGAATGTGATAATTTATTGAATTAACTGTTTATTATCGTTTCCGCAGTGGGTCGGCTCACCTTGTGGTTTGCACGGACCTTACGTTTTCTATAAGGCATTTAAATTTCACCTTGAAGACAAACCAAGAATTCTGTCCCTGGGCGACTTTTTCTTTGTGAGATGTAAACCGGGAGATCCAATCTGCATAGCGGAGCTCCAGCTGTTGTGGGAAGAAAGGACAACCAAGCAACTCTTATCTAGCTCCAAACTTTATTTTCTACCAGAAGACACTCCCCAGGGAAGAACCGTCAGTCACGGAGAGGTGATTACAAATATCTGATGGTGTTTATTCACAGCTTAAGCTATGTGTTTACATTATTGCTTTGAATGGTGTTTGATATAATTTCAACTGAATCATTGGGGATATATGACCTATATGTATCGAGTCTACTTTAAATTTGCAATGACGTAAAGCCACATAGCACGTACCAAATCATGCGCTTGCGATCTCCCTCTGCATCAGCGGAACAGTCGGTCAAGCTTAAATAAACGTATGGAGGACTATATTGTTTTATATGGTATAATTTGACTTAGTAAAAAATAGGAATATAGCAGGTCAAGGGTTTGGTCTGTAACTGTACATTTTACCGGTCTGTTTTGTGAAGGTTATTGTAATGAGTTGTATGATAATTATATCGTGAAATGCTATACCCGACTCGATTATGTTCAGTAGTTATTGAAATTGTATTTTTAGATGAAGAGCTCTATTATGTGAAATAGAACGGAAATTACGAAATGGAGCTAAATGTAATAGCAGAAGCCGTCACGTTAAGAGTCGACTTAATAAGACGATGCATGACATTTACGGCAATATCCCACATTCAAGTCTCTAGATCTGTCCGGGCGTAGTTTTAACCAGACATGTAACAAACCAGCACCAACATGTTTAACAGTTAGAAAAACATTCACACTTAATCCATAAAACATGATCTGTCAGTTTTAATTCACAACTTCGAATGGTTACCGTGCAATCTTAAAGTAAAAAATTACACAGCTCCAGCCAAGAAGTATTGTAAACGGTTATTTTCTATTTAAGCGTTCAACTGCTTTCGGTCTGCAACGATTAATAATGGCAATCTGATAACGGCAGCTTGATTCTATGCCTTAAAGGGAACGCGTGAAATTTATGAAGGTTATTATGTCAAAGCGCTGCAGTTACATTTCCCCCTCTTACACATACACATGCTTCTCTAATTAAAGAAATATGATGTCCTGATCGGGGGATTAAGCGTGTGAGAGCCAGTCCGGATATGTTTGCATTATCTTAATTCTCTGTTGCAAAGTTCAATATAGATTATACAGATAGCTAAGACTGCTTGTTACGCGTATCGGTAGCTTAATGAAAGTGTAAACATTGTTTTCGTGAGCGAGCTGTGTAAACACTGCGAACCGACAGATTGAAGAGACAAGCGCTTATTTCTGTTTTTAGTGCGTTTCATGCGAAGAGTTAAGAATCAAATTTCCTTTCCATAATATGCAACAGGTTCCAAGTGCAGACGACCTTAGCGAGATGCGAATATTTAACTGTATATTTAACAAAAAGTAGCGTTCAGAACACGTTTAGCTGAAAATGTTTTGTCCGTTTAACCCCTGTGTACCAACAATGAAAAATAATACTGTGGTACCTGCTGATATTATTGTAAACATTTAGAGTTCATAATGTAGCCTACTTAATCTACTCTTGTGACCCTGTATTCCCCAACGACATTTCACCCCCCCCCCCCCATTCAACATAACGATGATTACTTGCTTCCCAAATGTATAACGTTTACTTGATGTGGCGATAGCCTACCGTGACATGGTCAGTGCTAGGTCTAACAGTTCATATGAACCCAAGAGGTGTATGTACTATATTAGGGTACAATGTACTTTAGAGCTAACTTAACGTAGGATAAGCATTACACGAACAGTGTGTGGTATCATTGGCTATATTATCCGACTTGATTATATACGTATTACATAACGTAGTATTGATCACCTATGAATGTTATGCCTGCTGAATTATTAATGTAACTTAACCTGGTGTCCTTCTCATTTTACCACCTGAAGACCATTTCAGATTTTATGAGTGACATCAAAGTGTCCCGCCCACCACACGCACGCACACACACACACACACACACACACACACACACACACACACACACACACACACACACACACATAATGGGTTTCATGTTTGTTTGCAAGGGAGTTGCTTGTCACTTAACTTAAAATATTGTAAATACATAAAAACACACACAAATATGATACACCAATCATAATACCTTGTTTATTCAGGACTAGTGATATTCTAAATGATTCTACCATGTACCATGCAATCAAATAACTGAAATAAATATGACCTAAATGATACATTATTATTAGCAACTGTCATTTTCTTTACTTCTTATATCAGTATTTATATTATCATTACTAACAGCTACATAATATAGAAAGCACCACTGTAATATTATTACAAAAATGTCTTTTGCCAGTACAATTACAATTGCTTGCCACTTTCTCAAAATGCAGTTGCATTATCGGCTGTTAAGTGGACTAATTAGAGCACTTTGTTAAATTTCGCAATGTTACATATTTTCAAAACGGCAGTAGATTCCAGAAAACACAGGATGAGATGTTGATCTCCTTGTGCAAGCACATGCAAATAACTGGTGGATTTGCCGATGAATGGCGGATAGTAGACTTGAAGAAGAAAGAAAATGGAAAGAATTTTAATACGGACGACGCATCATCAGTAGTGTTCCTCATGTCATAGGGTGTTTCGGCCTTGACACTATACACCCTCCCCCCCAGCGCGGCCACAGCTGATCATCAGACCTCTTGCTTGTGCGTCCCAAGCCCAATTAGCCATGAGAGTCACCTTGTTGTCAAGTACTAAATAGTGAATAACTTGCACATATTTTTAAATGCACCAAATAGTTATTGTCTTGCTCGTTTAACAAAGTGCAAAGTTGGATATGACCCCTGTCGTTTGGTAAATTGCAAACGCTGATTACTACTCAGCTGTAAGCATATTTTGAGGCCCTTCAGATACTACAGCTCCAGCGGAGGGCAGGAGAGGAGAGGAGAGGAGAGGAGAGGGGAGGAGAGGAGAGAAGAGGGGAGGGAGAGGAGAGGGAGGGAGAGGAGAAGGAGAGGACGAAGACAATGTAGAACAGATTGTCCTCCTCTAATGTTCATTTGTGTCTTTGTTCAGCGTTCGCTTCATCTCTCAAAACCTTTTATTTTTTTCCTGCTTCAGGCTTGAAAGTATATTTATTTAATCAGTTTGCCCTGTCAATATTTAATTCGAGAAAAACATGCATGGCGCCTACACTGTAGACGGACTGTCATGCATTTCATTTTGGCAAAGCTCTAGAACTTTGTTAGCCTCAGCAGTTGAAAATATTAAGTGTAAATTCTATGATTGTGACCTCTCTGCATGCCCTTCCTTGATTGCTCTTTAAATGGGGCCATCTATTGTAATGATACCAATTGGCTCGTTATTGGCTCGTTATTGGCTCCTATAAACTGCTTGATCATTCAATTAAACAAAATGTGTGATTAAGTCAGCAGGAGGCACTAGAAGTGTTGGAAGTCACAGAAATAAATTCCGTTATGAAAATGTTTTTGGCATTTTGGCAAGCTAGCTGGGCCATTGATCTCAGTTCGCGGTATATTAAGATGTCAATACATGAGGTGTGTACTGGATGGCTTTTTGCCTTGTGTCTGAGCCATGTGATTTGTGTAGCTTTTAGCTAATATTGCATCTACATTGCAAACAGAATAACTAGTTTGGCGTTTGCACCAGAACAATGAAGGTCTAAAATTAAGGCCTTCATCATAAATTGACAAAGTATGAGGTAGTGCATTTGTTAAGATGTAAATAAACCATTTAGATATTTGTTCTTTATATATTTTAGCTGTATTGTGAATTCATATATTTTAAATGTGTTACCTACACTGCAAAAAACAAACATTAACAGGCATTTTAATGTTATATTTAGACTTTAGATTCTTATTTCTGTTACCTTTTTTGCTAAATAAGACAAACTATCTGCCAGTGGGGTGAGATAGTTTTGCTCATTTCAAGTTTTGCAGGTGGGCTAAGATAATTTCACTTGTCAAGCAAAAACACTTTTTCACTTTTGAGAAAAAAAAATACATTTTAAGTCTTATTACAAGACTAAAACACTTGTTAAGACTGACATTTTTTGCAGTGTAGCTAGGTGATTATCAATATTCTTGGCCAGCTTGTGTACATTTTATTGTTAACTAGCAATACACAGTCTGTCATTGTTCATGAAGTAACAGGGGAATAGTATTAGGTAACAGGTACAGTGGCTGACAAAGGATCACTGAACTTTCATGATACCATGTGGCTATTTAGCGATGATTAAGTTGCTTGTGCTGATATTGCAGTGTTGCTAGGCGACTGGGTTTTCCCCATTCTCCAACATTTCCAGGTGACCAACATTTCTCCACAATGTTCTTAAAAAGTCCACGTTTTAAATTGACTCCCATAAAAAATTTGTTTGACTTTTCACACATCCCATCTGCCATGACTCCCATGCAGTTTCATTCTGAAACCTCCCAGTTCATATATCAAATCACATACAATCTGGCAACCCCATCCACTTGCTTTGTAAATTCAAATTGATTGAAAAGGGTGGATTCGTAGTTGTAGTTACTGGTGGCCCTGCTCATAGTTCAGGAACCAGTGGAAAGTAATATACATTACATTACATTATAGACATTTAGCAGACGCTCTTATCCAGAGCGACGTACGTAGTGCATTTTCAAACTAGGAACAAGAACGTTTAAAAACAACCCTAAAAAGGCAAATATGAATCTAAGTACTCTAGGCAGTCAGTATGATTGGGGTTTTTTTTTTTTTTTTTTTTTTTTTTTTTTTGGGGGGGGGGGGGGGACACAACATTACAATAGTCACAGGGAGGGAGGGGAGGAGGGGAGGAGGGAGAGGAGAGAGAGAGTGAGAGATGAGTCTTCAATCTGCAGCTTCAAGCAGTGCTCTGCTCTGCTGTTCTGACCTCCACGGGGACGCACATCCACCACCACGACAGGGACACGGACAGACACGAGAGGGGGGGTAGCAAGGGGAGGGGAGGGGGGGGGGGCTGGAGAGGCGAGCAGGTGGAGGGGTCTGGGTGTGTTTGGGGTGTAGGGGTTTTTTTTTTGGAGGGGGGGGGGGGGCAGAACCTGGGAGGCCTGGAGGGCAGAATGTTTTTGATTTGATGCGAATGCGAGCCATCACGGGGGAGGTCAGGTCAATGAGGGGGGGGGGGGTGACAGGTAGTCGGGGGGTGGGGGGGACCTGAAGGGGTGCTGCGTTCTGATAAGCTGAAGGGCGCTAATGGCCGGGCTGCCAGGCCCAGGAGAGAGAGAGAGTGCAGGCAGAGCACCAAGGAGAGAGCTTGCAATAGAGTGGGAGGGGAGAGAGGTTGGGTGGTGGAAGGGAGATGGGTTGAGTGGGTGTTGAGGAAGAACGGATGCGCCTGGGTGCGTGTTCGAAGGAGAGGGAGAGGGGAGAGGGGACAGCCCGTTTCCCTCGAGGGGTTCCGAGGGGGGGGGCGTGGGGGTTGAGGAGAGGTGAGAGAGGAGGAAAGAGAGATTGAGAGGAGGAGAGGAGGAGAGAAATAGTAGGATTGAGAGGATCTGCCAATAATATAGATCTGGTTAACGGAACGGAGACCTTATACCACCTACTCTGCTCAGCCCATGACAACCTTAGAACCTAATTGTGTGAGTAGGTACTATCAGAAGCATGTAGCTCACTGACTTGTTCACTGTGCATTGCTATTATCTAGCTAACTGGGAACTAGGTGTCATTAACAAATGAATTATATCCAAAAAACTGTCAATCAAAACAATCAAGCAAAAAAATAATTTCTAGTATATAAAATGATATTTTATTTAATCACTTCCTAATAATCTGCAATTTTTTCTTGATGTACTTAAAATTTAAATTTAAACAAATTATTGCCATTCATTTTATAGCTTTTAATTGAATCAGTGTTTCTGGAAGTGTTTTTTTTAAATCCAATATGCACTGTACTGTTAGTCAAATATGTAAGTCATATACTGTATGTATGTCCAAGAAGCCAAGAGGCATTGAATATAGTGCAGAAATTGAAGCAGTGAGCAATATTACAAGAAATAATGAAAGCAGGTGGCTTACTTCAGTAGACCCAGGTGATGTCATTTCCTCTCTGGTTTGACATTGTCATTCATTAGCGAAAAGAGCGGTGACAGGAAGCACAACCAGTCCGCGGTGGTCCTTCTCTGGCAGTCTGCCTACCCGTATAGTCTAAGGCTGGTGAACCTTGAGAGGGCAACATTACACTCTCATTAATACACGTGCTGCTCTCACTTTGCCCAACTGACTATCCTGCCAAAAACATCTCAAACAACTACTCTGTTACTGAGCAAGCAAGAATCCACTTCTTTTACAGGAAGCAGCATGGTCGATTATAACGATTCAAGTTTATTTATGTTTGTGTAGCTCAGCTTTTTTATGATGATGATAAGAACGACAACAACAGTGGAGGTAACAGTAGCTGCACTCTCAATTTGGAGTTTGGACATGCTTCATTTATTTTTGGTGTTGGGATATGTTAATGAACTGGTGGACCGTGCACAGGTGGACTTTCCATATTTTTGTTTTGATGTAGTAGTACTATTTAGTCTGAGGCTGAGAAAAAACCAAATCTGTATATTCTGTTATTAGAAATGATAAAGACTTAATTTGAGAAGTGTCAGCATTGGCCATTCTAAATGGAATGATAATGTACAGTAATGTACGTATCTGGTGTAATTGTTCTAATTAGGGGCTGCTGCATTATAGATTCCTATCCAGTTTCTGAACCGCAGTTTATAGCTTTCTATTTAGAATTCTAACTATTTTAATATTAGGGCAGCTGACTTGTGCCTTAGGATTTCAATTTGGTTTAACGTAATCACAATACAAGGTGGACTGGGGAGAAGTGAGCAGTATCTAATTAGTTTTCTCAGCTCTTATTCTGAATTACAAAGCAGCATGTCATGAGGGTTGTCACTTGAACACTGTTATCGTGGAAGAAATTTGTGGCACGAGTCCAGAGTTTTTTTTAGTTTTTTTTTACTGCTTGGCAAAGGCCCATGTGCTTGGGATGTATTTATAGCTTAAATGAGATAATCTGTTATGTTTTCTTTTAAAAGGTAACATTCTTTGATGTGACATTAACGGCTGAGTCGACACACAATCCCCGTGGGGGTATTCCTAAAATTAGGACACAAGTGGCAAATATTAATGACCATATGTATTTTATATGGACCATATGCAACAAACCACATGACACATGCCTCAAACAATGGCTGGAATTCTGAAGGGGGGGTGGAGCAAAAAGCAAACTTAACCGCTCCTTGAGTAGAGTGTGTGAAAATTTCCCTTCAGCAAATTTCTTTCTTATTAGAACTAATTATTCCCAGGTTTTGGTCATTACTCACATCGTGATCACAGTTTTCTTGTTGAAACGCAAACGATCACAGGACACATGAGATTTGGATGGAGAAGTGTTCCATCGCAGCGTTTGTCACCAAGATAGAATCAGTATTATATATACGGTACATTTAAAAGCAGAATACATGAAGCGTTCCTTTAATGGCACAGAATAACCATGAATAAATTAATGCATCACTGTCACAATCTTACAGACAGCGTGCAGTCCAGCTTGCATTTTGATTGTACAACAGTTAGAACTGAATTATTAATATCAGAATGAGATGTAGCTGAAAGCATATTTCTGCCACGCCATTACGAGGCTCCTCTTCATTAGAAACATAGGTTACTCTTTGCTGCGGGATGTGATCAGGTGATGAGGGAGATCACCCATACAAGTGGATTGTGAAGTGAAAGAAGGCACTTTAAAAAGTAAATTTTAAAATGTAATTAAAATGAGAAGTTTTAGCAGTAGCCCTCTACAGTAAAGGAGTAGAATATTGCATGTGGCCAATCAGCAACCTGGGAATCAAGTACAAATTTGGAATATGAAAGATTTATGTGTACAGTATACAGTTTTAAACTAAATTACTAATTCTCATGAGAACGTACAAATCCATCCAATAAAGGAAATCCAACCCAAAAAACAAATAGTACTTTTGATTGGTCAGCTATCCACACGGTATATTTTATATACGAATAGCAATATCGATTATATTCAGATATATTTATCTCTTCCGTTTACGCACAACAGCTGCTTTGATTGTATTATCCTCTGATGACAAGTGTGATCTTTTTAATTTGCAGATGTGGGCAAGCTCAGTTATCAGGAAAGAAGGTTGATTATTTGATTTAGCAAAATGGCGTCCTCAGGGTGTGCCTTGTTACCATGTCAGTAATTCAAAAGGCATTCTAGAAGGTGTGAAAATCAGGAGTGACCTCACCCTGGCATCAATGGAGAGGAAAATTCTCAGTGCAACATCCATTTGTGACCACTGTTTTAATATACTGCATGGTTTGGTACCAGCTAGATCCTTTGTTTAACTTAATGTGTGCAAGAATTTCAAGGACAGACCCATACAAATCTTATGGAAACGTTATTAGTTTTAGACCTTCTGATATTGTAAATTAAATGATAATATGCATAACACATAGAATAATATTTAAATCACACACACGCTACATAATACTATTAATAGCTGTTATAAAGAAGCCAAGAATAGGGTAACTAAGCATACAAATGATGTCCAAGTATTTTTTGTTGTTTAATACGAATGCAAGCCCTTAAACCGATGGGCACACCTTGTTTTGAAATTCAGTGGCAACTAAGCTGTCATCCGTTTAGAGCAGTGTTTTTTAAACTATGGGTCGGGACCCAAAATGGGGGGCGGGAGTGTATGAGGTGGGTCCCAGAATAAGCCTGTAGTCCACTAGGCTATGCTAGTATGTGTATTTCACGGGTTCCTGAAAAGTACCACATTTTTAACCTGGGTCCCCAGATTAAAAAGTATAAGAACCCGTGGTTTAGAGGATTTGAAACATTGGCTTTGTACAATAATTTTAGCAATTGCTGAACTGGCCAAACTATGTCTCGAAGAGAAAGAAAATCGAACACTTGCATTTATGTGTGAGTCAATGTCACGGCCACATGTCCATTGTGTTAACGGGCGGTTTTAAAAGTCTGTTTTGCAAATTGTAAAAATCAAACCGGGGTTTTCTAAACACTAATGAAATCTGGCCTTTTTGTAAAAGGATATGCAGGCATGGTAAATATGTGCTGTGATCCATATATCCATGACTGATGAATATTCATCCAAGTGCTTCAGCAAAGGATTTGAAATTACCACATTGCTTGGTATGCAGTTTTGTCAAATTCACTGATATATGGTAATCTAATTTTGATGTAACCCAACTGGTTCTTCATTGCTTTGCAGCATTATTACAGCATTCTTATTATTATTATTATCCATCAGTCAAGCTATTCATTTGTAACCTTTGACCTTTGATGTCATCTCCCTAATATTAATGCAGACAAAGTGACTGAATAAACGACACATTTGTGTGTCGCTCCGGCAACAGTATCCAAATAAATCTCAATGAACAAAAACTCTACTTTGGTTTATTTTTACTTTCATTTGTAAATGTGGCATATTTGGCCTCTCTTCAAGCGCATGCAAATTTTGGTGCAAATCACGTTAGTGTCAATACACGCAGCAACATCCGCATATGTTAGTTATTTGCGCATATTTTGGCAGCTGTGGCTAATTGATGTTTGATACAGCATCATGAGTTAAAAGCGTAGTGTGTTTGGGCCTTGGCCAAGGCTGCATTCATCTGGTATGGATAATCATGCCTTTGGATTTCAAAATGTGTTATTTCAAGATCTATTTTACATCTGTACTGTGCAAAGCGCAATAGTGCTTTCTATAAACTTTTTTAAAATTTTGATACCACTTTAGGGTGGAGGTGTCTTGCAAGAGATCATAGATTGGATTATTAGGAAAATTAATTTCCGTGGTCACTATTGTGAAAGAGCATTTTGCGGTGTGCCTTTGCTAAGTCTTTGCTTTTTACGTTTCTGCGCCAAATCTCCAGAGGAAACATCTCCAGTGTAGCATAAGTGTAAAGATAGAGTGCAATGTTCCTTCTGAAGAAGTGGAAAAGAGAAGTAGGATCTGAGGTGCTGGTTAGGGGAGGTACAAGGGGCAACTTTTGACCCATCTCACTTTTGTTTTCGCTGTCACACCCAACCTATCTGTTTTTTTCACATTCAGTTCTGATATGTTACATTTTATGTTTAAACAGGAGAAAAGGTCAACGGTACAGATATATAAATTAACCTGGATGTTATTGTGAACACCAAATTTATTTAAAAAAAATCTGTTTCAGTTCTTTTTCCCTGTTCATTCTATTTTGTCCATAAAGTGTATTCTAAAGTAAGCTGAAAACATTCTTTCCCAGTGAGACAAACACAGTTTGCGTGTATAGTCCAACACTAAGACAACTGACTCTATTTATCAAGGCCTTGATTGAAGACCAGGATCAGTTTAATTATATGTCATAGTGCTGGGCTAAAACAAAAACCTGCACCCACACCGGCCCTTTTCAGATAGGATTCGACACCTCTGGCATATTTTTCTTTTGAAGGCAATAGCATTAAAGCAGAAGGTTAACTTCTCATTTAATTTGAATGAGATTATGTTTTTTTTTTTACTTTACACATATAAGCCTCTATCTGCTGTTGATTTTTGCTGGAAACTAGAGACCAGCATTATTCAAAGGTTTCTTAGGCAGCATAGTTCCACTATCACAATGCCACAAAGGGAACTTCTAGACAACATCACCCACACGGTTGGTTTGAGGCATCTCAGGGTCTCATTTTCCAGCCTCGCCTTTTCCGTGCGGTTTCGAATTATGATGTCAACCCCTGAAGGTCAACGTTTTGAGCACATGAGTTAGATGCCACAACACTGAAAACTATTCCGTAACTTTCTTGTGTTGCATGGACAGGTTCACCCTCCCCTAAAGACACCATAAATAATACTGCAGTCCAGGCAAAATTAGGACTAGTTTTACAGAACTATCCAACAGTAAATTTGCACTTAGTGATACATGACATTACAATTTGTGAATTTATAAACCACAATTTTGCTTCTGCATTATGTGTGGAGCATAAGCCAGTGCAATTCAGGTAATCATGTGAAATCCAGGAACTGAAACAATGAAAAAGTTTCTTGATATGAACCTCAACTGGACTTTGTTTAGGCGGTTGCCATACAAGAAGTCACTGTGCAGACGTTTACTTAACGGCAAGTGAAAAAGGGTCCTGGCGTATTGCGTTATTTTCATCGTCCGTTGCTTAATCTTTATTTTTACTCACCCAAATTCTCCAAATATGAGTCAGGAAACCCAAGACACTAGTCCCTCTCTAAGATGTAAACCTAAATAATAAGCGTGTGAGGAATGTACCCTCCGGTTAACACTCACCTGTCAACCAGGCTAACGCCACGCCTGTTTTCCCCTGCAGGATGAGATCGTGGCCGTTTCCGAGAAGGTCATAGTAAAGTTGGACAACCTAGTGAAATGGACGGTCTCGGACGTGTCGCGGTGGAGGCGTGGCCTGAGGGCGGTGCCCCTGAAGCCGTCAGTTCTGAGGGAACTTGGGAACAATGGACGCCGCGAGGCCCTACACAAGTACCGGGAGTCCACACTCAACAGCGGCCTCAACTTCAAAGACGTCTTAAAAGAAAAGGCAGAACTAGGTAAGCCCTTCACCGTGTTCCTTTTGAAAAATGAAACGCTGGGGTGTCTTGGTGGCATAGCCTGAAGAGCAGTACTGAGCGGCGACGTCGACGGTTCGAATCCAGCCGCGCGACCACCGCGCACGTATCTTTCTCTCCCTATTCTTTCTGTATATCTACGCTGTGCTGTCACGTTCATCGAAAATTACGATTTCGCTATATGATGGACGCTTTAGTCTGAAAAACGTCCAAAAAACGACTTGAAGACTTGGAGAGGTCAATCTCCTTGATGGTTTTGATCTCAGTCAAATATTTACACACCGTATTGTACATGAATCGCTTGGCTTCACGAACGCTCGTAAGACTGAGCCATATGTAACACGCAGTGCTAGAAGGCTAGCTGCGGAAAACTTTGCTGCTGTGGATAACATTTTCATCTTGGGAAGTGTTTCCTTTTTAAAATTTGACTGTAATTTCTATTCTTTGTGTCATAGTGTGACTTGTGACTAATGAGGAACTTAAACACTATTTTCATTCGAAGGAAAACTACACATCCGTGCTAAAGGTTGTGGTTACATTTACCGTACAGTATTAGGTGAGGTTAAAGACAATATAACACTTATTTATACGTCTCTTTAAAATGCCTAGAGTTATTGCCAAGTCCTTCTCAGCTCCATGTAAAGCCACAATGTAAAGTTTATTGGGTCATAAATGTGTCATTTTCTGTACTGGGCTTTGTATTTGCCCAAACAGAGAATTGAAATGGAAATCTCCCTCAAAGATCTGTATGTTGTTTCGGGCTCACCACAAAACACATGCGCTTCCTTCAGAACCATTCTACATGTTACATTCAATTCCATTTAAGGAGACGTCTGGATTGTAAGGGTTAAGATGAGAACCAAAACAAATGCAGTAGACACACACACACACACACACAAAACATTATACTTGGTGGATTCACTTATAGAGAAGTAACTGACGAGACTGAGGTTTATATGCCTATTCCAGCATGTTCCATTTGCACACTGCTTTGGTTCAAATGTTATATAGTCCTTGAATCAGCTTTTGTAGTTTCTTATACAGAGATTAATGTATGAATCAATGATGGCTCTTTTTTCACCTACACATTGAGCTAAGACCACATAAATAATCAATAGCTGGGGAAACAAAATGTGTTTACAGATTTATTGGCTGTCACACAAGTGCCTTATTATACATGTGTAGGTTTTTATAATGCTAATGAGTTGGTTCTTAATGGCCACATCAGCCCTGTCTGGTCAGTAAATGCAGTGATTCATATTTATCCTGAATCCTCCAAATCCCCTTTAGTAAGAGAGAGAGAGAAAGGGATAATTCAGCGGCCAGCTCGCGTTCAGTTGGAGAAAGCGCAATTGCTAATGGAAATAAATCATGAATTGAACAGCAACATGGGATCGGCGTGTAACATAACTTTTGTTCAGAGAGTGGTGTGCTTTTCTCTGCGAATTGTGGTTCATAATTTAGAACTCCAGCATGTTACAATCATTCCAAAGTTTCAGTCAAGGAACAACCTCATTTGGAATTTGTTGACATTGCATAGCAATAAGGAACTATTATAAATCTTTTTTTCCCCTCCACGTCAGTACAAAAACGTTCTGTAAATGTCAGCTGTTTTGAAAAATTGGCTTGGGGAAAGAAACATACATTTCAAGACCCACCCCTGTTGATGCGGAATTAGCAGCAGTTGCTAATTGTACCGAAATACGGTGTGTTTAAATAATTACGTGAAACAGCTTTCTGGGAATCACTGTGCGTCTACTGAACCTGGCAGCTCGGTCAAAACACAGCTGCAAGTGGTGAGTAATTAGCTTGGATGGTCCTAAAAATATTTTGCTCAACAGCTCAGTGGCGTAGGTTTTGTTCTCAATCGAATTAAAATGAGTGAGTCATTATTTAGCCTTTTCTCAACTGTGCACTAAACAGAATCACCCGTTCTATTGAACGAATGAAGGCAGAGGTTTACTGGAGACCAACAACAGCTAATGAAGAGTGTGTTGCAATGACGGTGTTAAAGCAGCAACGTAGTTACACTGTGTTTGGCTGAACCACCTGCCCTTGTGATGTGTTTGTCTAAAATCGGAATGCCATTCTCGGGCGAGGGCCACTGTACGGTAATTATTTTAGAGCACTGCCTATACCTGCCCTTTCATGGCTGAAATTTTCATTATAATACATCATTTGAGTATCACTGCACAGCTATGAGTCTCCCAATCCACTAACGTGGAGGTGCTGGGCTAACAGTGATATTGCGCTCATCTGGCGTGTCAGCTGAAGCAATATCAATTCTGTTTCAGTACAATTTTGTGGGGGAACGTTGCCATTTCTCCCACCATGTTGCCGGTTTTGTCGTGGTTTTGTGACGCAGACCTGGGTCAAATTGTTATTTGTGAAATGCTTTAACTCTTTACGCGCCAACCTGCAGAACCGATTTCTCCTTTCATATCATTCTGTGCTTCAGTTTGTTAAGGGGTTTCGTAGAAGATTCTCACTCTGGGGCCTTCAGGTGTGTTTTATAAAAATTTGCCAGAATAGGTTTTTCAGGAATTTGCCAGTTAAGGTATTACAGGTGAATACTTCACTCAAGTGATGGAGTTTTGTTATGGCAATCAAAGTAGGAACCAATCAATATTAGGGCTGTATGAAAGTAAGCATCCCTCTGCCTGCTTTGGTGGGTCTGGTGGGCAGTAACATACATACGTCTCTTTAGCGCTGTAGGATCAGCCTCGGACTCACTGCAGGCATCGTGATGATTTTAACGGTTTCTCTCGCCACAAGGATACGAGCTGGAATGAAACTGAGTTTAACGCAAGTCTGTCGCTTTTATATATTTGTCAGGGGCCCCTGCGGTTGGAGTTGGCCACGGGGCCGCTGGGATGAGCTTTGCGTTCAGCAAGGTTCTTCTCGCGACTCGCACACATACTCCCGCTCGCCCCGCATGTCGAAACGCGAATTCCTGTCCGAATCCCTGATGTCAGTCAACGGGAGCCTGACAGATCCACAGACTTGTGATTCACCCTTACTGTAAATAGGCAGTCAGGACCACAGTAGGGCTTTACTGAGAGAGGTGGAGACAGCAGTTTTGTTTAGTTTTTTTTCTTCTTCGTAGCGACGGGGATGGTGACGAAATGGCAACCAGCTCCTGATTCACCATGTGAATCATGTACATGTGCATATGCGGTAACAGAACCCTGCGCAATCGCTGGGACGCAGCTTGCCTTTATCCACACGTGTTTGGTGGGGTGGGGGTTTGCAAGGGCAGCATTCTTGCTTCAGAACACCTAAAATATCGGTGCTTAACTTCTGGCTTCGTTTGCTGTCCAACACTGGGCTTCCCTATTCGAATGAGGAATTTATGGATAGTCCAACAGGACGCACTCTCTATGGTTTAGGCTATGAACACAATCTGGCCTGGTCATTCTCTTGTAAATTGTAACCATAGGGATTGATAGTGATGGACCACACTGCATTATATTATACTGCAATTTATATTTCACGTTGCCGTGAAATATTCTGTATCTAGCCATGTTCCATTTTTTTAAGGGAAAAAACGCATTTTGTTTTTTAAGATACATTTTTAATGTTAGACTAATTTCACCCTCGGATTAGTTTTTGGGCTTTATGCGGAACGTGGCAGCAGGGGGGTGCCTGGCCTGACAGCGCACTGACCGTGTAATGAGCCCGAATGGCAGACACGGCTCAAGGCCCGGCATTATTGCCAGCCCGTTCCTGCGCTCGCGTTCCCCGGCCGCGACATGCCCACCTCTTCGGACAGGGGGCGTAGCTCGCCGGTGGCGCTAACCCAATCGGGGAACTCTGGAACCCCTGTACCGCACGGCCGGTGTTGTCCGCCGGCTTCTGCCGTTTGTGGTAGCCGTTGCGCTCGCTCACAAGCCAGCATGTTTTTCAGCGGAAAAAAATTATGAGCGGATTCATCTGTTAATGGCAGTTGGCACTGACACACCTCTCAATTTTAGGCTACTAAACAAACTGCACTTGGCTCGTATACACAGAGGCAAAAACATTTATTACATAATGCTTTGAAAGGACCTGGGGGGTATACGCCGAAGCAGGGTTACTGAGTTAGCAGGATAACTGCACTGAGTAAAACCCGGATCCCTCCAAAATCTGGAACATGGGCTGAAGTAAAAAAAAAAAAGCTGTTCCCAGGTTTTACTCAGTGCAGTTATCCAGCTAACTTGGTAGTCTATATTGGTAATATACCCCCCAGGTACTCAGCCAATCTGCAAGAAAACCAGGAGATTGTGATTTGAGTACTTTCTAATATGTAGATGCCTGATATTGTGCGATCCACGAAATGCGTGCGACACGGAGAAGCAGAGGCAGAAAAGTGGAAACAGACGCCATGGGCAGTTAATTTACTTTACTCCAAACACTGTACAAATGATTTGACATGCAGCACCAGCAACTGTGTGTGTAGAAAACTGGGCCATGTTCTGTATTTCTGGCAAACGTAATCGTGGATATTCTCAGGCAGAAACCCGGTAAAAACGAAAAGAGAAACCAGGGTTAGGGTTAGGTTTTCTTGTGCTGTTTTTATTATACTTATTCATGGAATGCCGTTTTGGAAATCCAAAATTTTCCACAGTAATGAAATCAATGCTTCATTTATCATAAAATTTTCGCTACATTTAGTTGGGGTCATTGAGCACTTTACTTTAGTATTCGCTCTGAGCAATTTCAGGCTCTCTCTTTTATAGTTATGCCTTGATTACTTGCAGGCCTGTTGGAAGTGTACATGTGCTATTTTTTTTCAGTGAAACTCTCTGCTCATATCATTAGTTCCCTTATGACTAAAGTTTGGCCACATGCCAAGACTTCTAATTCTGTAAGCAGTGTGTAAGCTGGAGTGGAAAAATCTATTAGTCACACGGAATGTCTGAGTTTTTGAATATGGGGGAGACATGTATGTACCTTGTAATCATCTCTTAATTCCAGATGCAATGTTTTTGTTATGTTATGGTTCCAGATGCTTTGAATCTCGCATACTTTGTAGAAGTTGTGCTAGCTGGTACACTGTTAAACAATGTCCGTGTTTCTGAGCGCTGACCTGAGAGGATATTAATAGTTGTATTGTCTATCCAATGCTGGGACTGAAACAATAGTGAAGTTATTAATATAGCCTCTCCCAAAACATAAAATAACCCACTTCAGTATAAAAATGTATCTATTTATGGTTTATGAAATTTATATTTGTATTTGTATGTATTGTTCTGTGTGTTGTCTCCCAGTACCCCCTGGCAAACATTGTGACATCATTCCTGTTGACCCGAGGACAAGCAGTATGCTCGCAAAAACACAATGTGGCTTCTTCAATGGGTTGTGCTCATGAACCATAATGAAATATCAGAATGACAAATCTGTTGTTATCGCCAGGCAGTCAGTACACATGAAACAGACCCCCAGCCTTAAGTATTTGGCATCTTGAAACTTAGGGAAAAGAGGGGGGGGGGGGGCAAACTATCCGTGTATGAATAATCACAATAATGGTCGTAATGTGGATTTAATTACTCACCAGACTTATGTGGCATTTCATTGCTTTTACAGCTTCAGGAATGGAGCACTGTGGTGTCTTTGTGTTTATTATCCTCAATAGATGTGACTTTAGAAAAGAAAAGGGTCTATAGACCCACCTGGACAGAAGTTACTCTTGCTGGTGACTGCCATGCAGAATGGCAGAGCAGTGTGGTTATAACCTTACAGAAATATATTGTCCTACAATAAATTGAAAATGAAACGTATTAACACGGTCAGAAAAGGTACTGCAACACTTCACAATAAATGGGCAAATATACACATTTCTTTTTGCCTCTTTCAGATATTGAAGTACATGTTTTTAAAATGTATTGCGCTGTGAAATATATTGCATTTTCCAACTCGATATATTAGGAATATATTGCAGCGTAATTCATTTGTGTAAAGTTAGTGGCTGTGGGTATGCGTCTCGTGCCGTCAATGGAAACCCAATGGACAGGTTCACATATGAGCATATCATCTGCTATTGTCCAAACCTGGGGCCTGTTCCAGAAAGCAGGATTACCGAGTTAGCCGGATAACTGCACTGAGCAAAACCCGGAACCCTCTCAAATCTGGAACATGGACTGAAGTAAAAAAGAGCTGTTCCGGGTTTTACTTAATGCACTTATCCAGCTAACTCAGTAACCCTGCTTTCTGGAACAGGCCCCAGGCCTTCATCCTCAGAATTTTACCGGTTGTACTGACTCCAGCCGTGGCGCTGAGTGATAAGATCCCGTGAGGAATGGCTACTGCTCAGGATGCTCAGGGCCATCTGATAAGGGCATGGGGATAAGTCCATTTGTGTTCACACACAGATTAGCGCTAAAGACCTTAATCTGAGATTCGCTACACACCCGATAAATGGCACATATGTTTGCCCCGCCCCTCACCCCACCCACACACACACACACACACACACACACACAGACACACAGAAAAGGTCCAGCTCTCTTGTTAAATTGATCAAAAGTGATTTAATATGCATGTTCTCGGTGACGGGCCTTATAAATCCGAATGATTTATTCTTTGGAAAGTGATTGAAAGGGCCTTTCTAGAAGTGGCTGCAAATAAGGAAATTGCACAATAGTGCATTGATTATGTACAATCTTATTACTCTGCCCGTCGTCTAATCCCTCCTTTGTGTGGGATTCTAAACGGCCTTTAATTGGTTTCATTGAGCACCATCGTTATTCACCGCCATTCTTCCAGCACCGGGGAAAAATTGGAATCATTTCATCCGCTCAGCACCTGAGGGGGACCAATGTTTAGTGTCTTTTTGCACTTTCCTTGTCATTTTGTAGTTTTTTGTCTCTGATGGGTCTGTCAGTTGTAGTTCATTCTGACTCACATAATGAAAACAAGCAAAAAAAAAAATCATTTATATAGTAAATATTAACATTCCAGATTTCCCTGTTTACGGGTACAATGTGCATTTAATATTACGTACGCTGAAGCATTATGTTCTTTGTACACAGTATGGACACCATAAACCTCTTCTGCACTGTATAATATATGCACCGTGTACTGTCTATTAAAATGAGCATGTAATAATGTTTAATCATAAACTGAGGAAATTACTTTGTATTCATCATTGGAAGCTAGCCATTTCCCCACTGGAATTTCAATCAATAGTAATACAAAATTCTAGGTAATGTAAATAATTTAAAGTATAATGTAACATAAATGTGTTTCCCTTCTCTGTAATCCACATAAGTATGGTCTGTAAATCAGCCTGCCTAGTTCCATGTACTGTAAATAGCTGTAATAGATGCAGTTGGCAGTTGTTTATTCAAAGTTGCCCGCCAGATCTTTTGATAGGTTAAGTGCCCCATGCACAATAAAAGGCATTCTCCTCACTCCCAAACGGGAGGCGCGCTTATCCCAAATAGTCTTTTTTCCCCCCCTTTTCTGCTTTTTAGTACATCAGGGATATTAAGTAATGCTCCACATTGTGTCTTCAGTAATCTCTCGCTGTTTGTTGTAGGTTTCCTTGAGCATATAGACTCTGCAGGTTTCATTTGAAATGACATGTAATTCCCTTGACCCGCTTCGACATCCTTTTCACTGAAGCTTTTTCTCATTCCGTTCAAGGCTCAGCCGAAATGTGATTTCTGCGCTTCATGAAAAATACATCTCAGTAAACAAGACGTCTGATTCTTGCAGTGCTTAAATTTGAAAGACTAACAGCTCTTTGATAACTAATTTGAGCTTGCATCCAACCAGACTTTTCTACAAATTGAATCACTAAGAACGTTATGAGTTTAAACACGTCAACCTGAGGGCCGTCTACTCAAATAAGTTTAAATTAAATTGCAGGCACACTTTCATGGTTCTAAAACCCTATAACCATTCTCACAGAAAAGAAAGTCTTCAGATAAATCAATGTCGCTGTCACCTTACAGATTACTGTGATGTATTTTATGGCTCCAGTTGTAAAGCGACAATGAAGCAAGCCAAAAAATAATAATTTGGTTTCAGTTCAGAATGTCAACAGTAATAGCCAATATGTATTTTTCAGGTTGAACTTATTTTGGCTGGTTTCAGCTATACGGATCTGCTCACCCTTAAATTTGATTCAAACAATAACGGTATCTTGACATTTTCAGGCTCCTTTGTCATGGCGGGTGGGGGTTGGTTATATTTTAAGGCAGAGTGCGTTTCCCTATGAACACTGATATATTGGTTATGGTTTTAACAGCAACCTCTTTGTTAGGCAAATGAATAATTTGGCGAGAGGAATTTAGTATAATTCCGTCATGCATTACAGAAGCTATTAAATGCAAACTTTTCAATCTAGCAATCAATAACATAGACAGTGCCTGGAACCTGGAACAGTGCCAGGCGTATAAAACTGAGAGCAGTGCTTTGCTTTGTTGCTAGGGAGCCACTTTGGAAGCACAGGGTTTAGAGAATGGAATGTCTAATCTAATAAAATAACACCAGCTAACATAAATCATCAGGAAAGTGTTTTCCATTGGCATTGGCTATATTGGGAAAATATGGTTTCAGGCAATTTGGATTTACAAAAAACAACAACAAAAAAAACAACAAAGAGCTATGTTATCGTGTCACAAATGGGAACAGCGAACATTGAGCCGCCTGTTTCTGTTTTCTGCTAAATTGGGAGTAAATTAAAGCCAAATCTAATATTTCTTTTCTGTGAAAAACACAATCGCATGAGTGTGCGAGAGAAATAGAGGCCCATCAGACTGTTTAGATAATTAAGAGCAGGAACAAACTAGCAGTTTTTATTTTTTCTCTTTAAAATTATTTTTTTCTTCCAAGCAGATAGTTTTCAATAGAAGGTTTCCTGTGGCTTTCTGTAACCTTTGTGCAAATATGATATGCTTTGAATAGTTTCGGGGCCTGCTGAGAGAGGGACAGGCCAGGCGGCCCCTAATGAGCCCTAACGAACAGAATGAACAGATCAACAGTTGAAGAACAACAGTCTCATCTTTTCGCATGCAGCATGTGCCAGTCCCAGACAGTTCACAGGGGAACACAGTTAAGTAGCGCAGGGTGGCCATTAGATTCATTTAAATATGAAAGGGAGTTTTCTTATTTATATCTGGTAGCAACATGAAACCGTGTCTGAAGACTGTCCATCTTTACACTTCTCACATATTTTCTTGGCAGCTCCTGTTTTTTTAAATTTGTATTATTATTTTTTTAAATACAGACAAACAGATTGAGGAGGGCTCTGCCCGCTGCTAGCTGTGTCGTGCCTTTTGTTAAAACCTGTGGATGTTGCAAGAAAAGAGGGGGTGAATCAGAGTTGCATTATACATATGAAAGAGGTCTGGTTAAATGAAAAACAGGGCAACCCTGAAACAAATACTAGTAGAACAGAACCATTCACTGAATACAAAGCAGCTCCCTGGGTTTTTTACTTCATATATTTTACATGTGTTTTGGTGTCCCATTGTACTGAAGCTGGTATCTATCAATTTGACTGATGATATGCATCAAAGCTTGCAGACTCGTAGAATGGTGGTCCAGTGAATTCCTTAACACATTCAATAATCTTGAAATGTTGCCAATGGGGATATTATATATTCCAGTTGGTCAAACGATGGATCATATTATAATAATATTTTTTCTTTTTATGGCTGTCTGACATAAAACCCTGGACCTGATGCTTATGCATGTCGAACCACCCGTGGGAATTCAACAGCTGTCACTGATCTAATCATAGCTCCGGCATAAGTGCCACTTGTGACATAATAACATATCTTCGGAAAGTCCTAGTCTACGTTCTGTAATGGTGTATTTCTGTTATACTGTATGTATTGCATGTTCCATAGATATAATTACATACAATTGTAGTACACATTGGACCCCCCTCACTGTAATGTAAAGTATGAGAATGTCTGCCTTTATTAGAAATATATATTTCACATACAGATTGAGGGGTATAGTCCCAAGGGGGCAGATGTTCTGGACAGCCTGTATGTGTCCTGATTTTTGTTCAAACCAATTATTCTGGCTTAACATTCTAAACAGCAGTAGGAAATTACATTTTAAAAATAAGGTCAGGATTATCAAATGCTGGTGTGAAACGCGGATATTATCTATTTAGACAGAACATTAATACCATTGTTTCATTTAATCTGTAACTTTCTCACCAGCAGGTTATGCTTTGGTGTTATTCAACACGTCATTAGTATTAAGAAGTATTAGGATGTAGAGAATTACTCGCAGTGGACTACCAGACTGAAAATATTGAACACGAGGCGATCCTTAGTGGGTGGGCAAATACCCAGTGAAATGTAAATTATATAACAGGAACTTGGACCGCGGAAGATGAAGGAACGTCCGATTAATTTCTCAAGGATTAATATGTGCTGCAGGCAGGGCAACAGTGTGTTGAGTAGTAGCAGCCTGGTTGTGTCATATGGTCTCCCGAAAGGAACATTGTAACATGTACATCTTTATATCGCTCATACCATTCACATTTCATGATCGCGGTGTATCATTGGGACTTATGGAGCATACCATGCATGAAGCATTTAAGAGGGATCCTGGACTATACTTGTATTGTTAAAGTAAAATAAAATTGAGTTTTCCCAGTTGGTATCACCTGAAGAAATGCCTGCATGTCATTGACATAGAAGTTAAATTGCCCAAATTAAATTGCATGGCTCCTCCACAAATAATTACATTAAAAGATTTTTGGTCAAAAGTCATGTTGCAAGACATTTAAATAATTAATTTATTAAGTCATGTTTACAACTTATTAAAAGCACAACTAACAAACAAGTGTGAAATAAACAAGTACAAAAGCAATGCATGCATAAATACACAAGGTGAGAAAAAAACTGAAAGTGAGAAACTTTTTCAGGTGAACATGATAAAATACCGTTATATGTTTCAAATTAACTTATTTTATAGTTTTTTTCCTTGTTAAAATTCCAAGAGACTTCACATTTTGCTTGTGTGTGTGTGTGTGTGTGTGTGTGTGTGTGTGTGTGTGCGCGCGTGTGTGGATGTTTCTGTAATGTTGGGTTTTGTCAACTTAGCAGTCAGTGCATTTAATTGAAATGTAACAGATATTGGTAATATTCAATTAAACCATTCCACTTTTTGTCCATAGAGTTGACACACTAATGTACATTCCCCTGCCCTGAAAGCAAGAGCTGGTTTTCAGTATTAATATGCAGGCTTCACTAAATGAAAATGGTTTAATTGTATCTCCGTCCTTTTCAGAACCAACGCGCAGAAGTGTGCTTTTCGGGTCACGCTTAACTTAAATGTTTGCAGAGTTCATCTGCATAAGGGATCTGGAGAAATCTTTGTGGAAATCTTGTGCTCAATAAGAACATGATTTTAGCCTGAAATTCCTGCTTTATTGGGAAACACAGTCATGTTGTGCATGCATAAAGGCAGTGATTTGAATGTGAGGTTTCATGATACCCAAAATGGGCGGCGCTATGGTGCTCACTGATGTCACCAAGCATTGTGATTTGCTGCAAAGAGAAACATTCTTATTTGACCTGGTCCTTATGGCATGGAAATACCATGACATACTACCTGCCATAGGATGTCATGTCCATTCATAACTATGACGTACCCATGTTATGACACCATCTGGGTTTTGTGTTATGTCATTTTGTGTGACATAACTGCATACAAACTATCACTATGCAGGAGTTTTTTAACACTACATTCATCATGTAAATTACTGTGTCAAATAAATAACTGTGTCAGGGTCAGAAATAAGAAGAGGGAGGCGAATATTGCCATAAAGCTGAATAAAAACTTGGTGGCTGACTGGGAGAGACTGGAAATTCAGGAACTTATCAAGGAGGAGAAACCTCTGCTGCCTTGACCTTATCCATTTCCAAGGTACATTTTCCAAATGTATTGTAGAAAAAATAGAAAACACATTAAAAGCTTCAGTGGGTTTCCCCTTGGCCTAGCGACTTGAAAATCGATTGTGTTCTGGGGAACAGTAAGTACACGTCACATTAGGACAACCCAAAAGCATGCCGTTTCTTTTAGGGCATAAAATTGTGTTTTACGGTACAGATGTATAACGCTCAAAGACGTTAAGCATAATATTAGAAGAAAAACACAGAGTAAGTGATTTTGTTTCAATTCCAGTGGGTTTTGCTTTCAGCAGTTTAATGCCACTGTACGTATAACAAATAATCTAAAATGGAGAGCAGTTATGAAAAATTAGGTAGTGAGGTAAGTGGTGGCAGTTAAATTTAAATTAAGGCTGAGCAAAGCCACCAAGAACAAAATTAATTTGGTACTGAGACATGGTAGGTTATTTCAGTAACTGTGTGTGCCTTGGTGGACTAATATCCTATGATCAGTTGAGACTTGCTTTGCTAAATCAGAACTGGTGTCTGTGGCTGAGCTCAAAATCTTGCTGGATGCTGGTGTTTGTTGAAATATACCCCTGGAAATTGATCAAAATGTCTCTCTTGACATGCTGTAAGAATATTGTGTTTATTTGTATTGAGATGTTCAGACAGTTTCCCATTTACAGTATATTGATACAATTAAAAATGCAATGTTAAATAAAAGTGTTCATAGCAGTTTCTGCTTATGTAACGCTTGGACTTTATTGTGGGAAATCCACTGAAGTGTGTTCTAGTTCTTTGATTCATTATGGGGCTTGTACATTGTTATAGTTTTATTTTAATTTGCACTCATCACAAATGTTCCCTTTTCTAATATGCGAGTTCCAAAAATATATTTTGTTTTGAGCCAGGAAACAGCAGGTACTTGCATTTAAATTAATTCATTCCACGCCTAAAACAGTACAAACAACACGTTCTACTGTTTCCAAGAATTGTTTTTTTAAGTTACCCCTTGTGTTTGCTGAGCATATTTCCCAGCAGACAGTTACCATATTCTATATTTCATTTCCCAGCAATAAAAATAACCATAATTGTCGATGTATGGTGAGGAAAGTATCGGAGAAATATTTTCACTGGGATCATTTGAGATTTCAACAGGGCAATACAGAAAGTCATTATGTAAATATTCCCACAGTCAGCCAGACATTTTGCTTGAGTAGTTCAGCTCTAAAACAGTTGAATATTGACAAAGTTAAGAGTCTCAACCAACTCTCCCTGATCTGATAAGACGGGAAGCTTAGGTACATTTGAGGGCTGATGGTGCAGCCAATCAGGTGCGTACCTGGGTTCCAGACAAAGGCGGCCTTTCAAAAAGTATTAATGGAAAATTACATAAATGTTTTTTCTCTCTCTCAGCACTCGACTGACAGTGCAGTGCCAATTACACTGCTTATGTAAAGATAAGGATTCTTTTATTGAGAAAGAGAGGTTTTTTTTATTCACAAAAAGGCTCTGAGAATGTTCTCCATTCTCATTTCTGCCTGAAGCAAATGCAATCAGCAAAACATAACGGGGACTTCCAGTCAGATTATCAGGACCAGAGTGAATCATTAAAAATAATAATAAATCCACATATTCCCAAACAAACTCCAGTAATTGGTTATAGTCCATGTTTTCCGGAGAGGAGAGTGGATGCTTCATTGCATTACTAGTCAGTTGAACTATTGAACACATTGGAAAGGTTCTAGGCCTGTTGTACTCCAGAGTGTGTCACGTGACAAGGGGGGGAAAAAACCCACAATGCATCTGGGAACCTGAAATTAATGGGTATGTACCCAAGCTTATAAACAGAGAACTCAATGCCACAACAGAATGGGAATGATTTAGCTTTCCTTCCCCCTTCTTCTGTATGCTCTTCAGCACATTAGGAGCATAGATAATGGGTTTGCTCCTAGCTTAGACCATAATGCATTTCAGACAACCCGGTCTCATTGCCGAATATATTAACAGAAGTCGTCTTTAGACTATTGTGAAAATATTCCTCATTGACTTGTTTTTGCTAAGTGTATTGTTGAGGAGAAGCGCACTACCTCCTCTACGATAAGCCTTTATTTCCCACCGGGAGTTCAACGAAGAGATCTCTAATGGGACTTTTACACGGATGTATTCGGCCCTAGAAATGCGAAGGGCAGAAATACAAGCAATCGGCAGTAATCAAGAAGTACATCAGTTTTTTGAGTTTGATAAGACATGTTTATTTGTATAAAAATAAGATGTATTGTGATTACTATACTCCGATATAATCAATTTCTGCAATCAAGTTGATGAAGCCCAGGAAGTTCAGAGATGTGAGTTAGCACCAGAATGTCCATCAGACTGTGATGTCATCCCTTGATGGACAGTAACTATGTTCCTTTGCCTGGGGCCTTTGGTCAGAAGGCTAATCGAGACTCTTGTGCTGAGCAGCCAGCTGGGGGCAAGGTTTGTAACTGACAGTAAATCTACCCCAGTTACCCCTACATTTCACTATGGGGGCATTTCCTCTCTCTTCAAATTGTTGCTGAAAATCCAATGTTTTGCTCTTTTCAAATAAGTACAATCACTGCATTTTGATCGAATTTGTCCAAAAATCAGCTCAAGATTAACAATCGCACGTCAATTTCCTTAGCCATGGCTGATTTAAAATGGCCGTCTATCCTCATAATAGTTATCTATTTCTCTTCAGCCGGCAACAAAGCATGACAGTATTTTACGTACAGCTTTGGCCCAGTAACTGTGATTATTTCCTGAAAGCCAGACTAAAAAAGAAAACGTACAGCTGTACAATGTTAAAGACTGAAGCCAACACAACTTCAGCAGCGAAAATAACTTTCTAGAACATCTTTAGATGCGACTTGCTAGCTCGTTAAGCCTGCCAATTCAATGCTAGTTCTGGGCACAGCTGACTATGGGTTTCATATTCAGAATATATATTTAGAATTCATGGCACACAAATATTAATATGTCATTTCACTTATCAATAACAAGGAGTTATTGTAAGGGGTTTATTGATTGTTCGGAGATTCAAACGCAAAGGTGGGGAGATCAGAATAAGTCAGCTCACTACAGTGAGGACCAATAATTAGGGGAAGAAAATAATGAAAGAAGAAAGAAAAGACAGGAACCTAATTCCTGAAGGCTAACAGCCAAAACGAAAATCAACCCACAAAACTGGGCGCACTACTAAAACCAGTAGAATACAAACAAAATCTCCCGAGCTCACGTAATGAGCTAATAACGGGAAACTTAGTAAAACAAAAGAACATTCTCGGCTACAATAGCTCAAAGCCAGAAGAGTGCAAAACCAAAACGAAAGAACAAAGAAAAACTGTCTCAGAGAGAACAGCAAAGAAACAAAATAGATGGCACAAAACGCTACCAGGTGGAAAACAATCCTATACCCGATTAAGTAGCTATAGCAAGTCTCCCCTGAACATAAACAGAGTTTAATATCAGGAGGTCGCTAGTTCCTGGCTATACCTGGCTCGAATGCAATGTTGTGAGACAAACAAGCACCGGAGAAGCGGAAGTGAGGAATTTAAATACCCCGCAGGCAGAAGCGCAGGTGAAAACAACAATGAGGGCTGCAAACCACGAAATGGAATGTGGAAAAAATCTGACTGATTCCCAATTGTGAAGGCAGGACGAGAGCCGCAAAAGAAAAGAAAACAAACAGCCACAAACCACTACAGTTATCAATAATTATTTTTATATGGGTGATCCATGCCTTACATTAAGGTTTTTTCCCACTTGTGAGGCTCATAATCGTACGGTAAAATATAAAACCTTTTTTAAAAATATAACCTTTTTAAACTTATGATAGGGGTCCTCTGTATGCCTTTGAGCCTGGGTGGGGGGTCCCTGGATCTGAAAGAGTTGAAAACCCCTGGGTTTAAAGTAATGAGGAAAACAATTTTACAGAACCCTGCTGTTTTTCCTACAGGGGACAATGAAGAGGGGAAGAGTGTGCTGGTTCTGAGCTATCCACAGTACTGCCGGTACCGATCCGTTATAGCCCGGCTGAGAGAGCGGCCCACCTCCCTGCTGATGGACCAAGTGGTTCTGGCGCTGGGCGGCATCGCCTCCCTCAACAGCAACACTCTGATCCTGTACTGCCGGGAGACCTTCGACCACCCCACGCTGATCCAGAACGAGAGCATCAGCGAAGAATTTGGTAAGTGCTTCAAAAGCCACCTTCTGAATGCTAAGTGTGTGCGTGAGCGCGTGGCACCGCAATCGACCCACCCAGGTAATTCGGAGGCTTGGCTCTTCAGTTAAATTGTTTTTTTTTTTTCTGAGGAAACACCCAGTTCAAAAATATTACGATCAAAATATTTTTTTTTGTTAAATCACATGACACCCATACATTTTTTTATTGAATATACAATACAAAGCCAGATACTAAGTAGTAGCATTTTTTAAAAGCTGGCTGACAAATTTGTAGTATTGAACATTCAGGCTTACTCACACATTTGACCGTAGTTTAATGGTAGTGTAACTTCACCTCATAAGAACAAATCATTCACTCGTTTTTGAATATGAGTTACAATTTAAATGCTTTTGGCCAGTATTTATTAGATAGTAAAGGAACTGTCATTTGAAATGCAGTGTTACTCCAAAATTGACCTCATCCGCGAGCAAGAAATGTTAGAGCAGGAGCTAAAGTTTAAATGGCTCAGAACAAAGCCATATACGGTGTAGGCTGAAACACAGATGCACTATACTGTAGCTATAACCATTTCAACACGATTGCTCCCCGTTTTGAATTTCTCCACCAATGCAAGCACAGCGTTGATATGAGAGATGTCTTATGCTATAAACGCTGTACTTCCGTAGCTGAAATAGAACAAATAACAGAATACTGTGAGATTTTACTGTCATAAATTGATTTATGGGAATGCAATTCTGCCTTATTTCTCCACAGACCGCAGTAGAGAATGTCAACAAGGGATAATGGACCCCAGTGTAAAAGTAGTCTTTACGTTAACAGTACAGGATAATATTATTTATTGAAGCGTGCTTGGATTGTATGATGCTGTGGTTCATGAGAAGGTTACAATGTTGTTTTTACTAAACTGGTATGGATTGTGTTCTGGATGAGAAATTTATGTGGGCACTTTTAGAACTGAGTACCTTGAAGCAGTTTTTATTCTTAAAATGACAATCCTGGCTGAAATGCAATTTTAAAACAATTCTGTGTAGTTCAGAGCTTTCTTGAAGCACGTACCAGTGACTTGGTACCCATACAAATGGCGAAACAAGCCAAGAGATTGTTTTTAATGAGGCTATCGGTAAGAAAGCTGGAACCGAAGAGAGAAGATAAGTGGGAAACAATTTCATTTTTTTAAAAATACTTGATGAACAGCAGTATTCAGCCTGACATTTTAACAAAGAAGCCAAATCTCCTGCGCTGTTTTTCAGTCAAACTGGGTTTTCGTTTTCTCACTAATTCAGGGACTATTGGCAAAAGCATTTTTACTTCTTTGACCTCATGACACCTTGTCAGGTTTTTCCTCTCGTTTGGAGACATGCGAATTCCACTACCTGACCCACATTTTTTTTGTTTCCGGGGGGGGTGAAGGTTAGGGGCGCCATACAGTGACTGGCTGTGGGCCTGTGAGGGGAACTGTGTTCCCCCTTGTGGGAGGGATGTCCAATCTTTAGAATTCACAGTGCCAATTAACAACTGCATGTATTACCTCGATGTGTTACAGTCTACGTCCGCACATATGAAATGTTTGTCACTCGTTAACACCAGCAGTGGGAAACAAACACTACGTGGGCTTGGGTTCCGCACAGAAATTCCAGCTGTGAGAGATGAGATGTAAAAACCTTGGATTGACGTGTAGTGTCTAATTCACCAGTGCACTGTATGTAATCACTGTGCTATTTGCTTTGAATCATTCTCTATTTTTGCCCGGAAGCAGAGCGTGCGGGCCTAAACGAGTGTAAATGTGAATGTGGGTAACTGACTGGCTGACTGGTTGGTTGCCTGATCCCCCGATGTTGAAAGCACAGGCGTAGATTTTGAGTAATTACGGTAAAAAGTTTGCTAAAGTTCCCTTTTAATAGTAACCTAGATAGCTACACTCTCCAGAGGAAGACATCACCCATGTTTTAAACTCAATAAATGTCAGAGGAGCAACAACTAATGAAAAGTTAGCCGTGTTGAAAGCGAGTGGCGAATAAATAAAAAAACAGCAATTCAAAGCATTTAGCCTCCTGTTCATCGAATCGTATGTCGACAAGTTTTCTGCACAAAGGTACAAACAACAACATGCCTAAATTCTGCACAAAATCCAAGATAATGTGTGGGCTAATTGTTAATGCTGATATATGTCTGAATTAGCGTTCGCCTTTAATGAACTCGGCAGCTACTTCTAATTTATTTGAAGAAATCAACAATATGGTTTGGTGACAGTCAAGATTTAAATGAGCATATCTCGCTTAATATTTGGAATAGAAAGATAATATTGTCATCGGCAGAAAGCTGAGACTATCCTATTTATAACCATTTATAATACTCAAAATGGCATAGCGTCCAACCGCCTCATCCTCTCTTTTTTTAAATCTAATGTATGGTCACCCAATACAGTAGTCTACAAAATAAACTAGATTACTACTCTGATGATAACAACTATAGTAGCATAATTTGTATTATAGTACAACTTGTAGGCACAGTGATTGGAGTCATGTTTGCACTTAGAATTGCAGAGTTGCGGAAGATGCTATAAGGAAAAGAGCCAGAAACGACACGTGACAATTTGGATCCGACCTAACGTTAACGAACAACGCTTTCGGGAGAGTCAGACCAGAACAATGTAGGCTATTGATTTAACAAGGGAAAAAATGCTGATTATATCAAGCTTATAGTCTATTAAGTAGGCTACAAGTAGCCTATGCCTACTGACAGTTAAAAACTTTTTATAACTGGCAAAAAAAAACGAGCAATCCATATAGGCTCCTTTCCTTTGTGACAATGCTTCATTTCATGGAAGTGAGCAGCTGCTGATTTGATCTCGAATGTCTCGTAAGTTTTAGCGCAGCTTGAGATATGCATGAGTCGCGTAACCTTCTCCTCCTGCAGGCGGTTTTGATATGATTTTGGAGCGAGAATCCCCACTCTGCTAAATTGCAGTGGTTTTGAGACTAAATATGTTAAATTACTGTATTTCAAAGTAAACATTTTTTAAAGTTTTTTTACCGGCCCGAATGTCCGGAGAGAATTACATTTTCCGGCCTTTGTCATAAAAAACGGTCAAAACCGGCAATTGCCGGCCTAACGTGACCCCTGATACCAACACAAGCAAATCACAATAACAGACCCACATTATAAAAGTTATTTAATAAGAAGATGTTATATAGACTTACTGCAAAGTTGGTAACAACAGCCTATTGGACGTTTCTGTCATGGCTCAGAACATGGCTTAATAAACGCTGCAGCAAAATAAAATAAAAATCATACGGGGAAAGTTGAGCGATAGTTTGTGAATCTCCTTCAGTTTATGAATGATGCGCGCATACGTTGACAGGATTGACAGAGCGCTATTGACTAAAAGTTTCTTGAATTTAATTGAATTCCCTCCTTGTATCATCCCCGTTTACCCACTGCCAGTGCTGGCCACGCTCTGTGTGATCTCATGTGTGTTCAGCCCAAAGGGCCTCTCTATAAAATAGCCTGTAATCAAATACAACTGAGTGACCGATACGGTGACATTGCCATGAATTTCAGTCTACATTTTTGTGGATCAGTATGGTTGGTCTCGTGATTATTACCAATGCTCTTTTTCCCAATAGATGGTGATAAAGTAATATAAGTAACTAATTTTTTCTTAGATTAGTAATAGTAACTATAATATTATTACTTAAATTTGAATAGTAATTTGTTATATTACTCGTTACTGAAAATTGTAATATTATTACAGTAATTACTAATTACTAATAACTCATTACTGCCTAACACTGCTAATCACATGTTTGTGATTCATTACTGTGTCCTGTTTTGGGCCAGTTCTGGAATGATCACATATTTGTGATGGTACGCCCGAAAGGTTTAAAAGCAGGGGTCGCAAAATAATCGTTCATCGTTTCAATCGTTTCATACAAACAACAGATCAGACCTAAACCACCCACATAAAAGACAACATATGTAGGCTATTTGCGGGCGTCAAAAGCTACTGTTGGAATTAATTTGTCGCTCCCACTCACATACTCTGACACACAAACCTTTGGGATTCAGATGCACTCCATTACCCCTGTATGCAGGCAAACCCGCATGCTCCAGAACAATATCCGCCATGTCTTGTGAAATGTTCCCCACTGGCTGCATACAGGCGTCCGGGCTGATCTAGGCTCGCCTAGTCTTGTTTAGCATTGAGGTCTAGAGTAGGAACTTAGGAAGGCAGTCTTTTTAAAGTATTGATACTTTGATATCAGTGTATATGAAAACAAAATAGTAAATGGTGTAAAAAAAAACTTGTATCTCCATGGCGTCATCAGATGCGTACTGTCAATGTTTCTACGAGACTATGACTGATAAAGTTTATTCAAAATGCCATGTACAAACTTGTCGTTGTAATGTAATAACAAAATAAGTTCTTTCTCATTTCCTGAAGCTCTTTTGGACATTCAAGCTTTTTTAATATCGCTGACAATATGTTAGTCTCCCTTTGGCTGCCCCTAATGCCCGACTAATTAATTTAATCAATTAATAGAAAATTTGATTTGCATTTACGAGCTCTACCTATGCTATGTCTAATACTATATCCTCAAATCCATTTGCTGATTAAACCACTACATCCTCGCTCTTTTTCTTGAACAGATAATGACACAAGTTAAACCTACAGGCTATCTTGTTTATGTACAGAATACTACTGTCGGTCGTGACACTGATGACCTCAACATTTATCTATGTGCTTCTGTCTGGATCGGAGCATCCACTAAACGGCTACTGTAAAAGCTTTAAGCTTGAAGCTTATATTTTGAAAACTTTATTGGCCTGGCTATGAAACGGTACTTGAAGGGGTGAAAGGTTTGTTCTTTTTTTGTCATTTAAAAAACATTGACGAGCGTGAAAATGCTGTTTGTGCCAACCTGCAGTTTTCGACGCCTGTCTTGTTTTTAGCCTCATAATTCTTTAGCTCAGGTAAAATTTACGATGACGGTTACAGTTCCTGTTAGTCATGGGAGCAACAGCTGCAGTAATAGCGCCTGACTTGCAGAAAACACGGAGATGTATTGACTTGTTAAAATGCAGATTCAAGCAGCTGCAGTGTTTGTGTTTTCATGTTTATCGTCACACCCAGTGGAAGTCAAAAGGAATGCGGATCTAAGAATAATACAGATGTGTTACTGTCTTTACTGTGTCCTGTTATTCTTAAGGGAAACACCCTGCTCCATTTTTAATTAGTGCAAACAAGTAAAAACAAGCATATGTGGTTATTAATATGAAATAAATACCATTGCTTTTACCAAATTAAGCTGTAAGTGGGAGGGGATTATACCATAAGCATGGCAAAACAATGGTGACGACTGTGTTATTAGATGAACAATTCTAGTATTATTAGGCTACTATTTGCGTTGTTACTGTTGTAGTGTAACCAAATTGTTTTGTCATAAAAGTCTTTTTTTTGTTATCTATTTGGTACATAAGTGTAGATAATAATATTAATAATAATAATAGTCATTATCATCATCTGCCATAATTATCATCAATTGTTATTAAAAGTAATACATTACAAGTTAGATAGCAAGATAGCTCCACCGCTTGTTACTTTCACATCATGACAGTCTGACTCAATCATTCAGCTTGGTAGCTCTTCAGTGACCCCACACTCCAGTCTACGGCCTGTTCCCATCATGCACCCGTGTAGATCACGTCACTCTAACCAATGTTCCTTTCCATGTTCTCCATTACACAGAAACCTGTTCTTGATTAAGATTAAGATTCGGGCCAGCAGTGTAAGTGCTGCTGTTTGTGCTGGATTACGCTCGTTGTTTTCTAAGTGACGATCCTGAGCCGTGTTGTGTGTGTTTTTGCGCGATCGCCTTTGTCATTGTGTCCTGTGGTACTCGATATACAGCAGTTTCACTTATAGCGGCTGGGTTCTTAATGTTTCATGGGGTAAAATCTTTATATTCCGCCCTGAACAGTCCTCTGTAGCTGAAGTGTTGTTACAGAATGAGTTCTGCATTACAATGAAGGACAATTGAATGATAACCTGTAGGGAAAATGTACGCTGCCACTGATCACATTCTCTGCAGTAGCTTTTCATTTGAGCCTTTACAAATTAAAGTTTGTGGGGGGGGAAATAATCCATGACATGCGCAGCATATTATCTCCCTGTGACTCATGTTGTGTGAGTCTGGAAAGTTTTACATTCCATATTATCTGAGGAATCATCTTCTTGTCATGTTTATCAAAAGGATTTTGAAGTAAAAAAACATGGCATTATTTTTCTAATTTTTTTAATTGTCTCGTATCTCAGGAGACAATATTACTCAGGATATTTGGTATTTGCAAGTAACATCAAAAATATGCAGAGCTTTTCGGAGAATGTCATCGAACGGAATATTGAGTCTCTTGGAAAAGTGCAAGGTTAGCAGGCAAGTGCCAAATGGGAAAAAAAAGCGCTTCATGGAACCTTTGAATAATTAGACGCTGCACACTGAAACATAACTGTTTACAATGTAACACAACATGAAGAACAGCTTGTTCCACCTGCCAATAACCCAGGAAAGGTAAACAGGTTTATCTTTTACCCAGTTCCCTCTGCAATCCGACACAGTGTTGAGGCGTGGTGCGCGCATAAACAATCTGATTTAGCGACTAGCTTTTCAGCCTGTTTTGCTGGATAATCTTTTTTCCGTCACATTGACTGCTTCTGTTGGCCACATATTGAACTATCCCTGATTTTGCTTTGAAAAAAGGGAAGGCACTGCCCTGGCTTGTGTGTTTGTCTGTTTTTATATACAGAACTGGGCTGATTACATTTTGGAGAAGGAAAACAGAGGAATTTACAGTAGGGGGACTTGTATTCGGAGTTGGCAGATTTAATGCAGGTTGTTAATGCGATCCAGATGTTCCAAACATATCTATTTTTGCAGCACTGTGAAACCATGGACATTTCAGGATATAAAGGATATAATGATTGAATGTACTAAAGCATGGATTGTATGCACAGTTATGTAAACGCAATAAAGAAACTTCTGCTTTCTCTGTGTTTGCTAAGAAATTAGAGCTACTGAGGAATGTGTAGACGGAGCACTTACATTATTCTAATATATTAAACCTGGCATTGAATCCTGACTCTATCCTGGCCATTGTAAAATCAGGCTACCTCATTTTGGATGCTGTTTTCGGTGTCCGGTGCTCCCTTTTTTCACAATCTTGTTTGTGTTAACGACAGGTCATGAATTATTTAATAACTGTATGCCTTATTATTATGTCAGAATATGGAACCAATTGATATGATTTTCTTCAGTGACAACATTTTTTTCAAAAAAAAAATTTCCACGGCAATAGACATTTTCTTTTCTATATCTGCAAACATTTTACTCCGGGGTGGAATTTGCATAATTGACTGCTGAAGTACAGTATTCCCATATTTTAATGAGAGCCAGGGCAGGCAAGCCATTCATATGCACATTAACCTTCTCCAGTGAACAGCAGTGAGAAATATAATTTACTCTGTGCTGCGTATTAAAAACAACAAGCAACGAGAAGAAAAAAAAACCCTATAAATATTTAATGTTGTGCTTTGTCCAATATGTGTGCAGGGTCAGAATGCTATGAGCTCAGACGGTATTGCACAGTGTACAGCGATTAGCACAACATTTTGAAACGGGAGACTTGCAGGTGTAATGACTCGAAGGTGTGAGGGCAGTGTTTTCAAAGCAGGCAGTTTGTCTGGCCTCATTAATCCCAGGGCCCGCCTTGAAGGACGGGCCGTGTTTTTTAGACACTTGTGGAGATATTAGTGGCATTTGTGATGCTGAGCTCCTGTTTCCAGAGAACCGAGTAGATGTTCATCTCAGATCTTTAATCAAAAGGATGTTTGTGATTGAATAGAACAGAGCGTTCACAACCCTGAGTATGTGTATGCATGTCTTCTAGTCAATGTGTATACAACACTTGCAAAATTCAGGGAGACACCTTTCAGTTTTCGTTACTGAGACCAGAAAAAAAAAAACTTAAAAAAAAAAAAAACTGGGTGATGTTCAACTGGAGGCTACCAGCCAACCAAATAACATTTCTAAAAGTTTTTATTTTTAATTTTTTCCCCTTTTGAAAAGTTTGGAAAATATTGCATTGCTGGTGTAAATCTAACACTGCTGGTGTACATTTAACACCATGGGGTGTTTATATGAGACCACGGTCTCAAATAAACACCCTATGGTGTTAAATGTACACCACCATTTTTTCTGTGTCTGATTTTGGAATTTGTAAAAATGTTTACAGCAGGGAAAATGTACAATGTGATCTCTTTACAATGTACCTGGGAAAATTGTGGCTGTTAAAAATGTGCATCGTTTTTCATCACAACCTTACCACAACCTTACCACAACCTTGGATAATGCAACGTTCCGCGGCAGCTGGGATGTAACCGTATACTTTGTTCATGAATTCTTTGGCTGTTGAAGAAGCAATTACAAACAATAACATTTCCCAGTAACTGTTTAGCATTCATTATGTCAAATTCAAAGCAAATAGCTTTTATTTTCCTTAATGCTGCAGTGGGCCTCTGCGGTTCAGCACTCTCTCTGACAGCTATGAATTATTCCAAAAGCTTTATTAAAGTGCTGAGAAAACGCCGTGTGGGAGGGCCGGCATTGTTAAGCTCGGAGTCCGAGAGATCCCGTCAGCGTAACCCTAACGATTAACCAGCAGCATAGAGGACGTTTCCTGGACTGCATGACGCCACTTGCTTCAACATCTGCTCAAAAAGGCACATTTCGTAAATTCTCCACATCGGTGCTGTCAGGTGCATATATGGAGATAATGGCAGTGATTTTCAGAAACCCTTCTGACAGAGCTGCATGTTCGTAATTAAATAATAATTGCGTCCATTCGCTTGCCGGGAATGAACCATGTTTTAGCCTTGACTGTTGAGGGCGCTCTGTTATTTTTAGCGTATAGTCTATGATTTGGGCTAATGCCTTTCGGATCGTTCAGTCAAAAAGCTCACTCTTTGCTGTAAGTTCTTGGAATTGAGATGGAAAGTCGATGCTCCTTGTTCAAAAAGTAAGGCTTTATTCTCACGAACGAGCAGCCTGTCGGAACGGTTTTTAAATAAAAAAAATTTCCTTCTTTTTTTCTGTTATTAACTTTGAAGATATACCTTCTGTATGAAGTGCATTGATTTGTAATTCTGCACTGAGAAAGAAAATGTTGAGCTTGATTTTAGTGCCTCCAATCCCCAACAGGCGACTTAAGAGGATATGAATAATTCATAACAAAAAAAAAATGGAACCTACCTTTCAAAGCCCCTGAATTGTTTTTATGCCACCAATAAAAATGACCGCTTTATGGACATAAAATGTCACTTAAAGCCCGATACAGTATTTAATTATTTTTTCTGAATCTTTGTAAGGTCGCACTCTGGCTGATGTGCTCAGGTTGTTTTCCGTTTCTAAGCAGATTGGTAGAGGGAGTGATTTATTACCAGGTTGACATCCGTCTGCCTCTCCCCCTAAACATTTAATGAGTTTGAATATGTGGATTTGAAATACACACACACTCTCTCTCTCTCTCTCTCTCTCTCTCACACACACAAAGTATCTGATAACACGTTTAAAAGCAAAAATAATGTTTTCACGACACTTTTGTCACACCGTGAATGTGTTACTTCCCTGTTAGAGCCTGCGTTTCTTTTGTTTTCATTATTTATTTAGCATCTTTTCTCCGCGCCGATCTCTGTCATTATTGCTCTGAGCCAGGCTTTCAGGAATGTGAGAGGAGTGTAACGGCTCTTCGCTCTAGGCCCCTGAAGAGGTTTGTTTCCCTGCACTGAACAATGTGATGGACGCTCATAGATGGAGGTCACATTTTAAAGATGTTATTGCTCGGGCCCTGATACACTCCACGTGAAATAGCTCAAAATTGTAATTTAATCTGGCCTCTTAGGGGAAAAAAGTTAATCTCTTAGAGTGGTTGTCTCAAACCCCCTCCTGCTCAAACAGTCCTCTTCATGATCAGCTGGTGTTTTGGATGTTGATTTGCTGTGAAGAGTTTTATAATTTATTTATTTTATTGAACCTTTTTTGGAGGGGGGGTGGGGGGTTGGAGAAGAGAGGCCTGTAGACCTCCATTTGAGATACCGAATGAATCTAGATTTACTGCATTCTGAAACAAAGTACTATGTATGTAAAGGCAGCATGCTGTTTGTCAAAGAGACAGAACGAGTCGCATAATAAAACAAATTACCAGATGGATCATGAAAAGTATTCAATTCGATGTGGAACTATTATGATTATTAGCTAATGGATGACTTAAGTGCTGAAGTAATTATGCAATTTTTGATTATTACCTTGGATTTTTTTTCAATTTAACTGGGAACCCATTAAAATGAATATCATTTTATTAATGTATGATTTCATTTCTCCAGGTTGTCCTTGATTTACACAATGCGATTTCCCTGTAATGGATAACATCTGCGTGGATTTCTTCAGCAGCTTGCTTCTTATGCAAGGCACATTGTATGAATTTAAAAGCCCGTCCCACTCACTTTTGTTTCACTCGGTCTATAAGATGAATTGGGAACATTTCGAAAGGTTGTGTTTTGATTCCTGTGCTTGCGTAATGTATTTTTCTTAATGGCTCGCAGGGCGCTGTGCGTACTGCTGCTCCCTGCTTTTATCATCAATTTCATCCTTAAAAGGGGATTTTTTTCTATCTAAACAATAGCCAATAAGCACAGCAGCCATAGCAAAGCTGCTTTGAGAAGAACTTTAATAGCATGTGAACTGCTCTGTTGTGTATTTTTAGACCAGGAAGCTGATTAATCTTTTTTTCTCCCCTGTTCCCTTCAATGGCAGTGCCATACAGCATTTTTGTGGAAGGGGTGAGGCAGGGGAAGGTAATGCATGTTAAAAAATCTCAATGGGATTGTGGGATTTCGAAGGAAGGTCAAAGTTATTAGTTTAGAGGTCAAAGTTATATTAGCGGTGGTTCAAAGCTCTGAGCGTTGACTCCGTGACTGTGATACACATTAATGAGCAGTTGTGACACTTGTGAGAGATCATGAGGTTGTCACATGGCCAGCCACAAATTTTCAGTACAAAAGGGAACAGCTTCACTGTTTCTCTCTGAACTCAGCCTGCAAAATAAGTTAGGCTGATAGTTTCAAAGTCACCCCCTGGAGTAATTGGTCCTCATGTGCCTTTCAAACAGAATGCATTTGATTTCTGGGCATGTTTGCAAATTTTATTATTTATACTCACAGTTGTTGCAAATTGTGCCATTTCTATAAACCAGACCAAAGCCTAGTGTTGCATCATGCCACATTTACACAAAAGATTACAATGCCTTTGTTAGGTTGACCATTGATAAGCTATGAAAACAAAATGCCCAGGTGTCATTTTTAGCAATGCAGTCTTAGTGCTGACGAATTAGCAAATCATTTTTTTTCAGTTTTGTTTTTGTAAAAAACAATAAACATTATGGAATACCAACATTCTTGAAGATGTGGCACAGTTTATATTTTAATGTGATTATATGTGTGTTTGGCCTACTTTGGCACAGACTTGAATAGGGTCCGCTCTGAATTGTATAATTGCCATACGTGTGGAATGATAGTAGTCTTTTCTTTTGTAGGTTTTACTGTATGGATGTCATATTTATCATAATAACATATGTAGCGGCTGTTGTTTTCATTATCCTTGGGTCTGTTATGAGTGCGCATAGCATGGAGCCGTTCATGCAGAAATAACAGACGGCCATGCCGGAGATCTGTACACTAGAAGCTCTAATAAGCTGCCGCTTCAGTTAATCAATTAGTTTCTGCATTCTGCCCCGTCCGTCTTTGTATGCAGAAGAATACTCAGCCAAATCGCATCTCATTTTGAGAAAATGAATGCCAACGCAAGCGCACTGTATCAATAAGGCAATTTCAAAGGAATAATTACAACATGACAAGAGCTTCAGTTTACCATTCATTGTGATGAGTTGTTAATGGTTTGAACAGTCGTCTGTTCCTGTTAGAGCTGGCATGTCATAAAGTCTCACTCTGGTGTCCTGTTTTTTTGCGGGTTCCGACCGTAGAAAAACAAAAACAAAAACGTGAAGAACTGAAATATTGCGAAACACAAATGAAAATGTTGTTCTTCTGCACCGCTAATTAGGCTTTGAGGTTGGTGACCTTCTTGAATAAAACTCATTTCAAAATGGCCCCCATGTAATTGCCAAAACAGAGTTTGGAATTGGTCACATTTCACACAATTAAGGCAGTAAGGTCACGGTGCTTCTGCGCCGGTTTTAAGTCACGTTAAACGGCTGCATCGTCCCCCGGTGGCACTTTGGCTGTGTAGACTTTACAGGTAGGCAAGAACATTTATTATTGCAGTTGTTAACTTACAGCCAGCGGAAGAGATGCAAATTATTTTTCACTTGACACATTCAAATATTTAATGGGTAATCCCATTGAGGCCATCCATGACAGCTTATCAGAGGGATCTATTTTTACAATTGTGTCAGAGCATGAGCAAAAGCATTCGGAGCATGAGCAGACCTGAAGGATATTATCCCAGAGCTGTACATCACAATTACAAACGACTGTTATTCAGTGGAATGAGTTCACAATTCTCAATGTAGCCGGAGAGCCCTTGATCGTGCTGAAATCCTAGCTAATGGTGTTAAACTTAGCTTTGTAGTAGAAGTTTTTATGCCCGTTGTTTGTCCTTGTTTGCAAATGTTGCGTTGGGGGATTTTTGAGTGCACAGGCGCGTGGATGCTTAAATGTCATTGATTTAATAACCGAGCCAATGAGCAGTGCTCATTGAGACCTAGTTTTCCTCAAGTTAAAAGCTTTTTTTTTTCTTTTTTTTTTGGATGTGAATGAAATCATAAAGCTAACAAAGTCCTTTTGAAGAGTTTAATTGCCTCTTCCTGGAACTGCTTGGTTTCGGTTCATTTGTTCCAATAAAAAGGCAATATGTGTTCTCTCAAGTGTGCATGTGTCAGAAATAAAGCTACAAACTGCAAGTATTGGGAATAGGCGTGAATAAACACAGGCTTTGCCTGGTTTGCTTTTAAGTTGCTTTAGTAGCCTCTGCTAAAATGCTCTGTGACTTCTATCACTCACTCATTGGACCGATAAGCTCGAGAAAAGAAAGAAAAAGGCAGTGGACCGACCCATGGTTGAATTTTACTGTTTGGAAATATGCACTTTTACACAGGTAGTAGTGCGTGAATAAAAGCGTTCTGTACGCACACATTGTTTTAAGCTACATACACAATCTGTTAGTTTGTGGTGATAATGCTCATATTGTGGAAGGTCTTTTGGAAACTGGAGTGACCCTGTGCGTTATCTGCATGTTTGGCTATGGTCAGGGGACTCCGGATTGGTAGTTTGCTTTGAGGGAGTGTGTATATCGTGGTACTTGGGATTCTTGTGAGGGAATTTCTCAGAGGATGGGTACTGAGGTATGATTAGTCAAGTAATCGTGTTATATTGGCATTGGCATTGCTGTCAGCCAAGATGGATTCCCGCTAGCACGTGAACTAGACGTCTTCCCTTCCCAACAACAGCCACGGGGCCTGTTGCACAAATGTAAAACACGAGTCTCTTTCTTTCAGGTGATCAACGATTTAGATAACACTGTTTATCCTAACAGTTGTCTAAGTACAGAGTAAAATGTTCACTGTTAATTCAACTCTAACAGAGTTTGTGTGTGCACACTGCCCATAGTGGACTCACATAAACTCTCTAAGCGTTGATTTAATACTGAACATTTTACTGTGTATGCTATTAGACTAGATGTGATTTTAAATAGGTGTTCTATAACCGTATGCCTCAGCTGTGTATCTACAGTGTCATCATCTCAGAACTGAAGTCTGTTATCAGAGGGTAAGAGGATGTTATCGTTTCTCAGAATGATGGGGAGCTGTTTTGTTTAAAACCGGAATAAAACAATAACAGGAGACGTGTGCAAAATGTTTATTCCCTGTGTACTGTGTGTGTGTGTGTGTGTGTGTGTGTGTGTGTGTGTGTGTGCGTGCGTGCGTGCGTGCGTGCGTGTATTTTCTTGTCAGTGTGATTTTCTTTTCTTGTCAGTGTGTGCATATCCACTTTACTCAATATTTGTACTTTTTAAATCTTTAAAAAATTTTTTTTATCACCCTCGCTTCTCAGGGTGTGTATGTCTGTTCTTGTCAGTATATGCATACATAACATACATAACTCTCCTGTCACCACATTCATGTCTTCTCTTATAGCGTGTGTGTGTTCTCACCTGTCAGTACAGTGTGTCCTTGTATGTCAGTGTGTGTGGTTGTGTGTGTGTGTGTACATGTGCGCGTGTTTGTAAAAATAATAATAATAATCCAGTAGGGTGAATGTTCAGCAGCTCACACAGAGGAGGGAGGTTCATGTAGTGTTCTTGTAAATACATGTTCAGAAACGATGGGCAACGTTTTGACAAGGAGCAGCAGCACAAGACCAGCAGTGTGCATGGCGGTGCTTAGCAATGATTTATGTCTCCTGCCTGCCGTTGGGCCTCATCTTGGAAACCATAAATATTCACAGATACTGTCTTCGTCCTGCTTTTAAATCACTTTTTCTATGCCAATAATTTGTTTTGCCATACATGATCATTAGACGTTATATAAATATACATGCGTTGCATGGGCCAATAAACATGTGTCTCCTTATCAAAAATAATTGGGGATTAAATCCATGGTGAAAGGAGGGCTTAGGATGTTGGAAGGAGTCCTGCTAAAAGAATTTGTCTCAAGCCGATGACAGACGCGCGTCCTACTGTGGGATCATATGAACTGCAAATCCCAAATTTGGGAACCAGCGGGAAGTGCATTTATCAACCGCTGTAACTCAGTGGTAATGTTGCCCACAATGGAATTAGCATTATATTACAGAAACAGACCAGGAGGGGGAGAAACCCGCTGGGTCATTCTGCCACGTGGTGAAATCCATTCCCACTGCCAGGACAGCAGAGAAGCATATTGCATCGCTCCTGTTCCTTTCAGAGTAGACTTTGGCTGAATCCCGTTCTCCGGACTCGCAGACCCGCGGACTCAAAGGCGCGACCTCGTCAAGTCCACGAGCGCTTAGGGCTGACCCGTTGTGAAAACAGTGTTTTTGGAAAGTTCTCTTATGTAGACTTTTCGCACCCTCTACTTACCTGCCCCTGGAAATACGCCATTAGAGTCTGCAAGTCCACAGTCCAGAGGCCTCAGTTTGGGGTTTGGCCAGAGATTAAAGGCAGAGGGCACTTTCTCCTCAGACAGTGACTGCACTTTCATCGTATACGTTTTGTTTATAGAACAGTCAGTTTATTATATACCACAAAGTTCAACCCCCCCTTCCCCCATTCTAATATGGCCTTTATCTTCAGAAACTGCTAACTGCATGGAGAACGTGTGTCAGATTACAATCATTTCTCAGTCATTTCTTTCTCTCTGGTTTTTCTGCTTTTACGCTTTGGGCTATGAAGTGTGTGTGGGGAACGAGATGGGTTTGTGCCCATTTATTATGAAAAATATTCAAAATCAGAGAAGAAAAAAACACAAAAAATATTAAAGTCATAAATAATTAATTTCTGTCTCGTCTTCAACAAGTGTAATGCATGTTCGATTGGATTCAGGTTGGGTGATTGACTTGGCCAGTCAAGAACATTCCACGCTGGTTGCCTTAGCAGCATATTTGGGCTCATTGTCCTGCTGCAAGGTGAAGTCCAATGAATGAATTTTGAGGCATTTGTTTAGATCTGAGCAGATAAGACATTTCTGTACACTTCCTATTCAGAATTCATCCTGCTGCTGCTGTCAGCATTCACACCATCAATAAAGACAAGTGAGCCGGTTCCAGTGACTGCTATACATGCCTAAACACTATCTCCACCATGTTTCACAGATGAGGTGGCAAGCTTTGGATCATGAGCAGTTACCTTCTTTCTCCGCACTTTTCTATTTCCATCACTTTGGTACAGGTTAATGCTCATCTCATTTGTCCATGCAATTTGTTTTTCCAGAACAGTTTTTTTTACATATTTTTTAGCAAACTCTTACCTGCCTTTCTGTTCTTGAGGCTTATCAGTGGTTTACATCTTGCGCTGAACCCTCTGAAGTTATGTTGGTGTAGTCTTCTCTTTATGTAGTCATGCCTACATCTATGCCTACATCCTGGAGAGTGTTCCTGCTCTGTTGGATAGTTTGAAAATGGGGTTTTCTTCACAATATTAAGTATTCTACGGTAATCCCCAACGGTTGTTTTCCGAGGTTTACCAGGCTGTTTGCTATTGCTGAGCTCACCAGTGCGTCCTTGCCTCTGAACAGTGTACCAAACAGTTGATTTTGACACAGCCAGTGTTTTGGCTATGTCTCTGATGAATTCATTCAGATTTTTAAGCCTCATAATGCCCTGCTTTATTGGCTTTGACTCTTCTTTAGTCCTCATGTTTAAGGATAACAGCAATAGACTCCTAATGCAAATGCCACATCCAGAATCAACTCTTGAACTTTTGTATAACTTTCTTGTGCATGAACGAATGATGCAACGACACACAGCTGACTATGCCTGAAAAGGGCTGTGATTCCTACATGGATCACCCGATGTAAGTGTAAATAACTGAAATTAAAGCTGACAGTTTGCACTTGAACCTCATATTCACCATTTCATTTCAAATCCAATGTGATGGAGTACAGAGCCAAAACTACTAAAGTTCTGTCAATGTCCAAATATTTATGGACTGCACTGTATAGGACCTGCTGTATAGGTCATGGGAGAGAGCAAAAATGTTTATAGGACAGGCCTTTGAGAAAGCCGGGCCTCTGACTGACTTTTCTAAAAAAGGGCTGAGGACATGGCTATGCTCACCTGTTATTTTATAATCCCCATAGACCAAAGTTTTTGCTGTCATTTTAAGGAGAGCAGACAGACAGTTCACCAGTATATTTTTTATTTATTCAGACAGGGGGAAGCAGAGATGGTTAGGGATATAGATGGGCCTACAGTGTAGAAAGTGGCGTCATGTGGAATCGAAACCCTCAACCGGGCAGGGGGTTTCATACTTGGCTTGAGAGTTGGCTACCCTATGGAATGCGCCACACATCTCATCACACCCGTCTGTTTGGGTCCCGTAAATGTAACTTGTGGCACATTGCAGGACTGGGTCAATTCCATCACAATCTAGTCAATTCAGGAAATTAATTGATGTTCCATTAATGAATTGAAACATCGTCATAGAATCTTCGCGTCACTTTATGAATTGAATTCCAGTTTATTACAATAATCGTCTGAATAGAAATTGAACCAACACCTCAACTCTGTGCCGCAACCCCCCCCCCTTTTCTCCTGCTTCTGCTGGCCTGCCTTTGTGGGGGGGGGGGGAGGACTGTTTTTTGTCAGCAGTGTAAGTTGCCTGTGCTTGTAAAAGAAGTGAAATGCTGGGATTAACCCACTTTAAGTGGCTGAATTTGCATGAAGCTTGTTTTTTTGTTGGTGGTGTTGATTTCTTGCCTGGAGTATTAGTCTTAGTGTGTGTGTGTGTGTGTGTGTGTGTGTGTGTGTGTGTGTGTGTGTGTGTGTGTGTTTGTTTGTTTGTTTGTTTGTCAGCACGCCCCATCCAATTTCCTCGTCTTCAGTAGTGATGGGTGTGTGGAAATAATTGAGGACAAGGGAATAGATGTAAATTCCTCAATGTGGCTCTTAATCAGGAAACACCATGAGCATACGGTACTGCTGGATCACTTAGCATATGCATTTAACTCTAAAGTATTCAACAAGAATAAACAATCACATTGTTATTTATAATTGTGAGATTCGGATTCATTTGTTACCTCTGTGATTGTGGTTGTTTTTGTCGCTAGGGAACATAAAACATAAGAAGCGTAAATTTGATGTAATGTTTTTTTAAAGTTTTTTTTTTTAAACGGAGATACATTGGTGTTAGCTGTGTACTGCGGTTGAATATGTGATACACGGCTGCGTTTCATGGAGGAATATTATTTTAATTATGAGATTATTTTACAATTAATTGGTCAAAGCTGCCTGAATCCAGATGTGACGGTAGAATAATTCTGTTCAGGAGTGAAGTGGTTAATTAAATTCTCTTCTCTCATTGGGCCAGTGCAGAGAAATAACCAACATTATTTCCATCTGTATGAGGTCATTATTCCTGAAATTTAGAGCAGTACCTCTTACTTACACTAGAGGGCAACTAATTGCCAGGAGGCAAGGCTTTCTAACCTGAGAGATGAATGTTAATGTTAATGTTCTCCACCATTAAAATTGGAACTATATTTGTATGCTAGTGTACCATCACTTAGTATTTGTGTTTGTCTTTGTATGTGTCTGTTTGGTTGTTTGTGTGTGTGTGTGTAGAGGATCGAGAGGGACAGAGAGAGGAAGTTGTTTTGCTATTCTTTCTGAGATAATGATCGTGTGACAGTTGGTCTTGAGTTTACAATGCTGGCTGCTAACATCAGCACACTGTATAAAAGATGATGAGCAAAATATCCTTTCTTGCCAGTATGTATTTGTCCTTTGTTCTCTGCATATTATGTGTGTGTGTGTGTGTGCGTGTGCCTGCGCGTGTGCGCGCATGTGCGTGTGCGTGTGCTAAGCAGCTGATATAGGCACGTGAATTCCAGTTATAATTTTCAACCAAAAAAATAAGTACATACAGTATATATTGCAATTTTTTTTTCTGCTATAAATTCCTGTCCATTTGTGTCTCACACATTTTCACTTATCTCATGCTGCCTGACACTTCATCGCGAGCGCCTACCGCACCGCGCTTCACGTACGACAGGTTCCACAGTGCATTCATCATTAACACACCCCTCCTGCAGTAGCTCTCTGTCTCCCGGGCTTAGGGGCATATGCGCGGGAGGGATTACAGCGGACAAGCTCAGATAAATATTACAAAAGCACAACACTCCGCAGTCAAATAGAGACGTTATAAATACAGTGTATCGAGATATGAATTATGAATGCGTAAGTCAAAGGAAATCCATAAATTAAACATCCCCAGTATGAGTTACAGCTGATGCAGCGGCACACCGAAATAAACATTGCAGAAGCGTGAAGAAACGTTATACATCGGGAACACAAGCCCCGCTCCGATGCGGCTGCAGAAAGAGAGAGAGAGAGAGGGAGAGAGAGAGAGAGAGAGAGAGAGGGAGGGAGAGAGGGAGGGAGAGAGAGGGAGAGGGAGAGAGGGGGAGAGGGAGAGGGGGAGAGGGGGAGAGGGAGAGAGGGGGAGAGGGAGAGGGAGAGGGGGAGAGGGGGAGAGGGAGAGAGAGGGAGAGCGAGAGGGAGAGAGAGGGAGAGAGAGCGAGAGCGAGAGAGAGGGAGAGAGAGGGAGAGAGAGAGAGAGAGAGGGAGAGAGAGAGAGAGAGTGTGTGAGAGAGAGAAAGAGAGATACAGCTTTCCTCTCCACAGTCCCACACCTGGCTTTCTCTGAGTCAGCATTTGACCTTTAACCTTTCACTTCCCAGAGCTTCACAGACTGCCGCTACGCTGTACTGTTTCCCCTCCGGTGGAGGAGAGAAAAGAACGTGTAAAATTAAATCATGTTCAGCCAATAGGACGTAACTGCATATTACAAGAGACCAGCATTCCGAGGAACGGATTTAGACGGTGAAATATAGGTCTCTGGTGATGTAGAACAAGCTACGTAATTATATAAGGTTAAAAAATAGAACGGTTGCTATTTTGGACAAGGCTTTTGGAGCAAACAGCAGTGCTTTACTGAAGAACGTATCATTTATTCATGGTGTATATGTTCCTCTGGCCGAGACTTGCTGTGCCATCTGCTGCGGACAGCAGTATTAAATCAGAGCGAGGGAGAGAGAGAGAGAGAGAGAAAACCGATTCTCCTCTTTTCATTTTTACAGACGTTACGCTGGATTCCCTGCAGACAGATGTCAGGAGACTGCCGTTTACTGTGCTCCATAGGCAATATTTCCCTGTGTGTTTTGCACCCTGCGCTATAAACTGATGAAACTGACATACCAACTGCAGCGAGGCTTGGATTCAGTCAACACACATCCTTAAATTTGACTTCTGAATAAATGAAAAGTGTTTGTGAGGGAGTTAAGAAGTTGTGTAAGTCGCTCTGCATAAGAGCGTCGGCTAAATGCCTGTAATGTAATGTTATGTAGTGTTTGTTCTCAAGTTAAGTTTGGTGAGTTCAGCGATCACCAAACCTAACTGACCAAGCTCTTTTACGAATGAAAAAACTATCACACTCACAGATTTATTTGCAAGTCAAAGTTAAATGTTGATTGTATCCAAGCTAGAAACTAAGAGATATACCACTGCTGGTTGTGCGTAATTTAACGTGTAATCTCATTAAATGCAGCTGGGTTTGACGGATGGAAGAATGAGGAGGATCGGATGGAGTACTTGGTTGAATGCCGCAAGTCAATTCCTGCATTATGCGGGGAATCGATGCATCAGAAAGACCCCTGTCAGTGCCACTACCAACCTCAGATTAACTTCCACCTTGTATCTGATTGAGTGGTCATATCTACATTAGGACATTGCAGAAATGTTTGGAGGTTTTTTTTTAACAGTCCTGTAATTGCAGTGTATTTGCTGAATACTATGTTTGCATTGCTCTTAATTAAATGGGATTGGATGAGCTTCTGTCAGACATTAAAGGATATGTTCTGTTGCATAGCAAATGAAGCCGTCTAAGTGCTGCATTGATTGTGGCTTTCACACGTTTGAGTGCTGCTTAAGGATGGAGAAATAGCTGGATGAGAGATGATATCGGGGACATTCCAGGGAGACTAATCCAATAATGATGATGGTAAAAATAGCGTGCGTGCCAGCAGTTCAGAGAACGCCCGTTTGATTTTGCGATAACGTCATGGCTGTCCAAATCTAAACATAATGACTTAATGTGCAGGTTACTCAAGATCGCGACAGCCAGCAAAGCGCGGACCGCGCTGAAATTCTTCACATACTCTTCGTGACCTCAGGGGAATTCTTTTTTCTTTTTTTTTAACGCTGTTCATTTAATTTGATTTTCTGAAAGACTTCCATCTCCAGCGAGAGATATTTGTGTCTGCACTCGGGCCAGAGATCCGGCTTAAACATCAGGTATTTCCTTAAAGAGAGAAGCAGAAATTAAATGAATTTTAGTAAAAAACATTTGTCCAGGCCTATATGCAGGGAGCCTCAGTGGTTTTCTCATTTGTCTCTGTTACATTTGGGGGCTTAAATATAGCGCAGCAATATAACTAATATAAACCCATGAGGTAATTCAAGCACCACTGTACACCTATCTGGATAATATATAATGTAGTAATTAAGAACAGAGCAAGCCTTGGTGTATTCTAGGTGTAATCTAGATTCAGAGACAAAAGAAGGGGTTTGTAAAAGCTTCTTCCTCCATTTGAGCTCTGTTTCCCCTTTGACTTTCTGGAGAGGCGTGTGACACAGCTTCGCCTGGTCACTTGACCTTCTGGGCCTTTTTTTGGCGACAGGAGGAAGTAGGGGCGCTCTCAGCCAGGAAGCCGCGTTCCAGAGTGTCTCGTACGGTCCCCTCGTCCCCTGTCTATTTCGGCCGGTCTCTAATCTGCTTATACGAGCTCTGAGGAAGGATGGCAGAAGCCAAAGCACAGAGACAAACGGCCAACATATTCATACAGTCAATGATCCCTACACTCAGGGCTGCGCTGTGCTGTGCTCTACTGTGTCGTAGCTGTGCAGTTCTGTGTTATGATGTGCTGTTGCTGGGCAGTGTTGGGCTGTGCTGGTCCAAGGTTGTAGCTATGCAGTGCTTCAGGTGTGCTTGGCTATAGCTCTGCTGTAGCTGTGCAGTGCTTCAGGTGTGCTTGGCTATAGCTCTGCTGTAGCTGTGCAGTGCTTCAGGTGTGCTTGGCTATAGCTCTGCTGTAGCTGTGCAGTGCTTCAGGTGTGCTTGGCTATAGCTTGCTGTAGCTGTGCAGTGCTTCAGGTGTGCTTGGCTATAGCTCTGCTCTAGCTGTGCAGTGCTTCAGGTGTGCTTGGCTATAGCTCTGCTGTAGCTGTGCAGTGCTTCAGGTGTGCTTGGCTATAGCTCTGCTGTAGCTGTGCAGTGCTTCAGGTGTGCTTGGCTATAGCTTGCTGTAACTGTACAGTGCTTCAGGTGTGCTTGGCTATAGCTCTGCTCTAGCTGTGCAGTGCTTCAGGTGTGCTTGGCTATAGCTTGCTGTAGCTGTGCAGTGCTTCAGGTTTGCTTCAGGCTATAGCTCTGCTCTAGCTGTGCTGGTCATTAGTTGCATACTACTGAACTAAAACCTGATTGGTCAGGGAGAGATGGGTGAATTGAGGGTAACTGTTTCTATGGAGTCTGATTATAAGTACATACAGTACTCCACAGTACAGAATGCTGACAAAATGTTATTTTTAAATTATTATTATTTTATTCCCACCATCGTCCCCTTTCTTTGGAGGTCAACTTTATTTTTAATCACAATTATATTTTTAACAAAACATCAGGAAATATAGAACAAGAACAAAATTAAGAAAACAAAGTAAAGTAAGAGAAGACAAAATGCATACAATTGGTAGGAGAAAGAAAAAAATATATGTCGTAGAAGGGGGCGGGGGGGCATATGGGGGCGGTAGTAACAGATTGGTTATGTGTGTGGATCATCTATATTTGCTGACAGAATGTTGGTTGAAAATAATTGTCACGCCTGCCTAACTTTCTATATCTCTGGCCACATTGCAAACACGATGTTAAACTCAAGTGTTTATAGTTAAAAATAGGCATGTGTTGAATATGTTTAGATTGTTGGCCCGGGCAGCAAGCAGGGAGCCACGTTGAATAGAAGCTATTTTTAATTCAGCAATCAGGACAAATTACTCACAGGTTTGGTGCAGAGAGGGAAAAAATAAGTGGGAGTGCGTATCAAGGTTGTGTGTAGCCTATATTCATTTAGTGAATGCAGCAACTCATATTTGTAAGGAATACTTTTTTGAAGACTGTCCCTGTATCCTCTGATGTCTGATATTTTGTTCCGAGGCCCAAGTAAAAGCATTTGTTACAGCGCTGGTGCGGAAAAAAGAAATAGCCTTGCCGTTGCCAAGGCGATAAGATGTAGTAAATGCCTGCCCGGTAAAACTGTTGTTAATTTGGTTTGCAATTCTGTGCTACTAGTTGATGGATAATGTAGTAAAATCTCAAGCTGTCACAACATATTTCAGCTCCAGTAATTACTTTTTTTTAAACTACGACTGAAATATGATTTGGCTACAAAAATAAATGAAATTACAGAGCCATTAGGCCGGAGGTATCTAACCTGTGATTTGATTTAATTACGATTGTGCGTGGAATACCAAAACTCTTCATTTGACTTGACTCAATTGAGCGCCACCACTTTATTTTACAGTCTGTACTTCTCTCAGAACTTTCAGGTAATTTAATTCCAGAGACATTCCAAGTACATTCTTTTTGAAAAACCGAAGAAATTAGCATTCAAACTGCCATGTTATGAAATCAATGTAAAAATGTACTCACTGCCCTGTGGCTCTTCTTGAAAGAAAGCTCAGTGTTATTTTTATCGGAGCGCTACTAAGAAATAATTATACTCTAGCGTCACAGTACAGATTATTGTACTGTGCACAACGTGAGCTAATATTGCGGTATAGTCACTCTGCTTGGGTAATAAACCTCATGTGTGTGCATGTGCTGTTTATATCTGTAATTTTCAGTCGTGATAATATGTGACCTCATCATAAGGTCATAAGAACCTAAACCTGTACGACTGGCCTGTAAGCGCTTAGAAAGAAAAGAAAACCGCGTACCTGTTTCTGAACGCTACAGGGTATCAGCTGCCCTTATTGGGTATTTTACCTCTACAAAGGTATGAGGTGGGTTTACCAAGCTACTAGAATCCAACAAAATGAGCCTTTCTGTGTGTGTGTGTGTGTGTGTGTGTGTGTGTGTGGGGTGTATTAGCCCTGGGTGTGTGAGTGTATGGTGTATTAGCCCTGGGTGTGTGAGTGTATGGTGTATTAGCTCTAGGTGTGTGAGTGTATGGTGTATTAGCCCTGGGTGTGTGACTGTGTGGTGTATTAGCTCTGGGTGTGTGTGTGTATGGTGTATTAGCTCTGGATGTGTGAGTGTATCGTGTATTACCCCTGGGTGTGTGAATGTATGGTATATTGGCCCTGGGTGTGTGAATGTATGATGTATTAGCCCTGGGTGTGTGAGTGTGTGGTGTATTAGACCTGGGTGTGTGGGTGTGTGGTATATTAGTCCTGGGTGTGTGAGTGTGTGGTGTATTAGACCCTGGGTGTGAGAGTGTATGGTGTATTAGTCCTGGGTGTGTGAGTGTATGGTGTATTAGACCCTGGGTGTGAGAGTGTATGGTGTATTAGTCCTGGGTGTGTGAGTGTATGGTGTATTAGCCCTGGGTGTGTTAGTGTATGGTGTATTAGACCCTGGGTGTGTGAGTGTGTGGTATATTATCCATGGGTGTGTTAGTGTATGGTGTATTATCCCTGGGTGTGTGAGTGTGTGGTGTATTATCCCTGGGTGTGTTAGTGAGCTCTATCTTGTCCCAACTCCTCAGCCCCCAATCTGAAAGGCCGGCCTCGCAAAAAGAAACCATCGCTCTCCCAGCGCCGAGACTCCCAGGGCACTAACCAGGACACCAGCAGCATGGAGACCACTGTACCTGCCCAGGTAACGCACTTAGCCCTGTTCCTCCAAACTCACATTCTGCTTTAGGGACAGAAATCCAACATTGCTTGGGAATTCATAATGATCCATTGTTATATAAACAAAAGTAAAAAAAAAAGCAGTATTTTAAAAAATAGTATAAAATATCATAATGTCATTTTTTTTCTTCCTCTTATTATTTCCTTCTCGATTCTTTTAATCACCTCTTTCCCTGAATTGGTTTTCTTTCCATTACCAGCTTGGTAAGAGTTTATAGTGTTTATTTTTCCTGTATGCTTGTAGGATAAGGCCTCGTGGAATTTGGGGGAAACCATGTTTCATTCAGACATATCTGTAGCAGTACTATGACTCAATGTTACAATGTACTGTTTGTCTCTACTTATCTACACTATTAATCAGAAAATGCATACCCGAATGACCAGATTAGATTTTGTTACATTGTTATCATATGTATATGTTAGTTTTGATAGGGGTAGTTTTGTTAGATTATGATTCATTTTTGCAGTTTGTGAAATGTCAGGACAGTTGGTCAAACAGTTTTGTTTGACTTTGCATTTCCTGCTTGCCTCGATATCACATTTAAAAACGAACGTCTTTAATGTGATATCAATGACGATGGCCTGTAACAGATGAACAAACAGAAGTGTGTGGGCCAGGAGTGACACTTCCTGAGGCAGCGTCATTATGACATCACTGTGAGTCATTATGATATCAGTCACCAGGATTCTCAGTCTGTCTACAGAGTATCTGCTATCCTTCAGACAGCCAAGGTCACATGCTGCATCCATGTGCCACTAACTGCTGCCTAGACCTCCATTTTTCAAGGTTTTTCTCAAGGTTCTCAACTTTAAAAAGATGCTATACAAAGATATTGGCCAGAGAAAATGTTAGTACCAAGCATTTATGACTATTTTTCTTTGAAGGTCATTTGCTTGAACACATTTACGTTTGTGCATTTATCTTATAGCATTACAGACTTTTTCCTCAAACCTACAATTTCATTTCAAGACCCAATTACATATACGTACGTGTTAGTTCATGCTCATAGGGGTAACCGCTGATAATTTAGCCCAGGGTGCCAGGTTGGCGTACGTTCATTTAATCAAAAGGAACTACTGATCTGTGTGCAAAGAACAGAGTGAGACTTAAAGGTCCAGCGCACGGGCTCTGGTGATGTTCAGTTTGAGAAGCATTTTGGATGGGGCATGATAAAAACCTATCCGTGATCCTCAAGGACATTCACCCGCTCAACAAAAAGGGGGTATCACTTTCTGATGTACAGATCAAGTCAAACAAATCTACTTCTTATCAAACGCAAGGTAAAAATTCTCCAGCTCCGAATAACTAAGAACCTTTGAAGTCACATTTATTTTTTTGCATCTTTCCTGCCTCTGGGTCATTATTAATCAATAATAAACATTAAACTGTATGTTCATGTGAGAATGTTTTTGAGGCCAGGGTCAAATACTGTAGATATTTGCCTGTAAAATTGAAACATGATACAGATCAAAATATGTAGTCATAGAAAATAATTTTGTTCTGAATTTTGGTGAAAAAGGATGCTTTTAAAAATAAAAAAATGTCAGTAATCTGCAAGAATCAAAATACAAGAACATTTTTGCTTTTTTTTTTTTTACTGAGTGTGTGTTTCTCGTCTTTTTAAAATGTCTTTTGATTTCAGGTAAAAACCGATCTGAAGACAGTCGTGACCAAACCCAAAATCAGTGGCAGTGGCTGTAAAAATACGGCCGCGGAGCAACAGACCAAGGCGAGGCCGGCGAAGGGCAAGGGAGAGGAGCAGGCCTTCCTCGTGTCCCTCTACAAGTACATGAAGGAGAGGGGGACCCCGATCGAGAGGATACCGTACCTGGGATTCAAGCAGAGTGAGTGCTGTGTTTCCTCTGCCGTGTTTTCCAGCCCCACCCACCTTCTGCTGGAGATGCGCTTGGGGTACCACTCAGGAGTACCACTAAGGGGTACCACTCAGAGGTAGCACTAAGGTAGTGGCGCCCAACCCTGTTCCTGGAGAACTACCGTCTTGTAGGTTTTCACTCCAACTCAAACTCAGATCTCATTCAATAGGTAGAGATCTCGTTAAGCTGCTAATTAGTAGAATCAGGTGCGCCAAATTAGGGTGGAAATGAAAACCTACAGGACGGGAGATCTCCAGGAACAGGGTTGGCGGCCACTGCATTAAGGGGTACTGCTCAGGGGTATCGCTGGGAGAAAATGATCTGGAGAACAAAACGTTTTGTATAGTCGAAACACAGCAGAGCCGCCTCTACCAGCAAGCGTAGGGCGCCCACCGTCTACCCGCTAGAAGAACTGGCAATTGGACAGTTGAGGCAAAGCAGTCAAGACGAGGCTGTTAAACGAATCGTAAAACGAAACAAACTGCGAAAAGATTTACGAAACGATTTGGGAAAAGATGGCGGGCCGAAGGCTGGGGTTGGTGGCGGTCCGACGGGGGCTTGCTTACTGGGAAAAAGGCTGATGCATGGACAGTTATCACAGAATGGAAATGATTACGAGCGATAATAAAAAATCGAGCTGAAATAATCACTTTTGAATACATCCCAGTTCCCAGCTGGATGTTCAATATAATGTAAAGGCTGTAAACTATCATTATTTTTACAGTAGTGTCTCAGCGTTCTGTTGTTACTTCGAAGACTAGGCTACTACAAAGTTTGTCTAATAACTGTAAGTGGGTCACTGTGCCTTAATAACCTGAAGGAAACTATCAACTTTATGGCAGCAATAAGCAGTAAAACATTGCTTTATAAACTGTACATAAGGGGTATATGTCATATGCTTCTGCTCAAGCCATTGGTTTAATTAGTTGCTAGGTTAAATAATCTTTGGAAGTTAAATTAAACGGCAGCGTGTAAAGCATTAAGGAAAGAAAACACTTCATGTTTTGCTTATCTTCAGATTGGGCTGCTTCTGGGAAAGGGTGGATAAATAGAGAAGTAGATTTGTGATACTCAATATTATAATACACACACACACATCTGAAAAACACACTATTTTTGGGGAACCTACAGTATCTCAGTACTCTTTTTCAGCATAGCATGCCGATAAGTAGCCATGCACAGTAAAATGTAGTGTAAAATCAATGTGATAGAGTACTTTTAACTGTAATAGAGTCTGTGTTGTCCGTATGGGACTCATAATCTTTGTTTGAGTTGATTTAACACAGAATCTTGCTGTGTGTAAAAAAAAAAAAAAACTGAACCGTAAATCACGTGCCAAAAAAGGGTATACTTTAGCTTATGGCTAAGCAGATATACTGTGGCACATGTCTTGTGGTTTTCTTGCCTTACCATGTGTGTGTGTGTGTGTGTGTGTGTGCGTGCGTGCATGCGTGTGTGTGTGTTTATTTCATAGTAAGTATTAAATAATGCAAAGTATCACACACGCACACACACACACACACACGCACATACACTCTCACACACACACACACACACACACACACATTGATGTGGGGCCACAGACAGCTATCCACCTCCAGCTTCCTCACCATAGTTGCATATGGAGAGAAGGTAATTGGTCTCATTGGACGTGTGCAGATCAAACGTGTGTATCTCCGTGATAATGCCCCGCTTGCATAGAGCCTGGTGAGAGACTGTAATCCTAATGCTATTAGCCGAGGTGAAAAAATACATCCTTTTGTTACCTCAACTGTGCATTTTCAACAGCAGCTTAGAGAAAAAAATATATCAAAAGCTAGAAATCTAGAGATGTGAAAACACTATTGTGACAAAATGCAAGCCGTTGTGTAAGGGCAAATCGGAATTGGTCAGGAGTCCCTCCGTAAAACAGTTATACTTTAATATATCACATAACTGAGTGCATTATATTCAATGTATTATGTCATGTATTGTATTTGATCATGTGTTTTTCCATTTATATTTTAGTGAATTGGGAGTAATTTTGTGAAGCTGTGCATTTTGAGTCTGGATATGAACGTTAGACAGGAGGAATGTGCTTTACGTATGTGACTATTTATTGATCCTAATGCTTGTTATCCCTCTAACAGTAAACCTTTGGACTATGTTTCAAGCTGCCCAGAAACTGGGAGGCTATGAGCCGGTAAGTGCTTGCGTCGTTAATGTTCGTCATTGCAAATTCGCCCCCTTTGACTGTACATCACTCCTTATTCAATTTGAAAAGAATTGGATCGTTTTCTGGTTTTAGGGAATCCTGTCAGATGTGTGTTCGCTAGGCTGGATTTGGGTCGGACACCAGTTAGGCTCACACGTGGAGAAACAGCGTAGCACTGGCTCTATCTGCAAGTGGAAAACATATGTAACTCTGTTATGAAAATTGGTAGAGTGTATTTTTCCCATGTTGAGTTTCTAGAGAGGCTTTTATTTTATAATAAATAAACAGCACAATAAATAGACTCCATTTGGCAGCTTACCTAACATGTGTTTGGTTACAATATGGGAAAAGTATCAAAGTCACTTCAGACTAATCTGTTTGCAAATGTAAGTAACTGTTTATTAGCAGTGTAAAGTTAAACAGAGAGAGAGAGCGGCAGCCAGATAGCAAATATTTTGAGTAAACAGGATGCCAGTCACATAGTTCTTTTGTCAGTTGGTTTATCGTGTAGGATAATCTGTCTTTGCCTGCAGGAAGAACAGAGAATTTATTTTATATGCTGATGAAATTAAATTAGGACCATACAGCTATGAATTACATTTCCATTCCATTGTCCACACCTCAGATTCAGTTAGAAGCAACTGACATCGGCAGTGAAAATCAGTGATCAAAGGACGATGATGTCATCGGAAATATTTGCATTCCGCAGAATGATGGGAATAAGCTCTGGCTAGCTTAGCCTTTCAGCATTTCTCGTCAAAAAGTAAACATAAAACCTGACTTTCAAATGTTCAGGATGTGAAACCATACATCAGTGCAGAGATTTTAACACTTGACACATTTTTTAGTGTGCACTACATTTGAGTTCACACGTTAAAAATCAAATGCAGGTACTCTCCTGCTCCTTCCTCCTAATTCTTTCAAATAAAGTGACAGGTTCCACAAATAAAACCTGCCCTATGGAATTTTCAACTACAGTATATGAGGTTGAGATTGAATTTGGCTCTTTTCACAAGGGTTTTATTGGTTTAGCTCTCCAATTCCATCCGTATAAACTGTATTTCTTTTTATGACAAAATTTTGTAATTTTTTACAAAAAATTATTTATCTAAAAAACACTTAAACTCATAAACTCATATTAGATGGTTTTCTTCATGAATTGTCTGGCTCTTGAAAAGGACTGTATTTGACATTGTTGACAATGACGAAGCAGACTTGACCCAGGTGTGACCACCCTAGGCTAATTATGGTGCAACTATCTTACCTTGAAGCATTTCATCAAGCGGAATAATTAACGGATCATGATGTCAAACTAACTTGCTCCATTGTGGCTGTCATGACTCACTTTATTGTCGTAATAAAAACCTAAATTACCATTTTGATTACCATATTGTATTAATAAAATGTGAAATGATCGTGGTCGTCCTTGGTATGTGCCGTCTTGCCATCTTGATTTGTTTTGTCTTGTCCAGCTTGGTCTGCCGGTTTACCACATACCTAAACAAACACGAGTAGGTCATCGGGACTATTCTGCAAATGCCTTTTGTCCACTAGTGACTATTGCTATATTGCAGTTTTTTTTAATGCAGTTTTTTTTGCCTATTAGAGTTTAGTGAAATGATTGAAAATAAAAATATGAATTGTCTGAAGCCTAGATTTAGTATACATTACTATTACTTCCTCCCCTCATAGTGTATGGTAGCTATTTAAACGGAATCATGACATATAGTACTGAAGTACCTCTGCCTCTAACTGAAGAATGTAGAGGGTGTTCCTCTGATAGGTAGAGCCTGCAGAGCGCTAAAGGTGTAGCCGCAGTCTCCGGAGAAAACGCGAGTCATCCTAGCGCGACACCACCAACGGTGCGAAGCGGCGGCCGGTCGTTACGAGGTTCCGATTCGGCTTTAGCCTTGCCCGCTTAACACTTACCTCGCGCCCGTCTTTCTTCTCAGATCACGGCCCGCCGGCAGTGGAAAAACGTGTACGACGAACTTGGCGGGAATCCTGGGAGCACCAGCGCGGCCACGTGCACTCGGAGACACTATGAGCGGTAAGGCCCGTGATCCTATAGACACACCAGATATTCAGCTCTGTACTCAATACTGACAGTTCAGTCAGTGACTGAAAAGTCACATTCTGTTATCAAATAAAAAATTTTCCCCCCTGATTCCATTGGTTGACTCAATTGAGAAAGGTGTTGCTACACTTGTGTGCGTGTGTACTTGTGTGCGTGTGTACGTGTGTGCGCGCGTGTGTGTGTGGAGACACGTGATGACCAAGTACAGCAGAGGCATGGGTTATATCTGATAGGGACTCTTGATTTAGCTTCAATGCTGGCCTGCTATAGGACTAACATGCTATATAGTATATAGTATATGGTGCTAACACTTACTGCTGATGAGGATGGCGAGGATTTATTTTATGATCAAAATACATATAATTCTGCGCTAGAGCAGCCATCACATACATTTAAAATCATCGAGGATTTAAACAAAAGCCTGTGAGGCTTATTTCCATTGTGGTCCTCGCAAGAAATACAAAAGACAACAAAACCACACAACAATTTAAAAATACAACCAAAGACAAAACAAAGTTTTAACAAAGTTAAAACAATACAGTACAAATCTACATGGACCAGATTCTCATTTAAAAAGAGTGCAATGTCATCTACACATAGAGGAGGTCTGCTGATGTAGTTGACTTATTTAGGAAATAATTTGACCTGTGACTGCCTGCTTTTAAGTGTACGTGTTTGTATGCGTATTGGCAGTACAGGTTAATTTAATATTAATTTACGTCTTGCAGAATGACGCCATTGTGCAATTATGTTTGTCTGTGTCTTCTCATTGTCTGTGCCTTCTCATCCCAAGCCGTCTTTCCGCAAAGGCTTGGCTCCCAGGACATCTTTAAAATCTTACGAAACAAGATATACTCTCCAACTGTGATTCCCCTCTCAGCCATACCCTTTAAATAGTGATTCAGTGAAGCACGGCCTGACTTCATTAAAGGCACCCATTTTAAACAATCCATTTTTCATTTTTGGAACATTCATGCACGGAATGATCTGCTTTTTTCTCTTATCTATATATAAGTCATTTATAAATGGCTTGGCTGGGGACATTTTCACCGGGGCTACATTATCAGTTTTAGTTAGGCGAGTTTCTAGTGTATTCTCTACAGATCATTCTCAGGGACATTAAATTACACTGCCGTAGCCGAACAGAAGATCATTTAAGTAATTGTATTAAATGTAGGCTGCTTAAATCAGTTATGAGACTGTTACTCTCATAAAGGAAATCAATATTTAACATCCACTAAGGCCCAGGCTCCAAATAATAAATGATTTTAATGATATTTATTTAACTAGTTCCTAAGATTAGCTGTCAGTGCAGTAACACATTGAATAAAAATTAGGTCATAAAAAAAGACATTAATAACCTTGGGAGAGACTCCAGCATCCATTACCTTACATTTCGCACAGTTTTTTTTTATTATATAGGTCAATGCCATTGATCAGTGGTGACCCTGTTATTTATTTAAGTTTTTATTCTAGTTTGTAGTGAGGCCTTTGTTTCAGAAATTTTAGTTATGAATGGGCCCGTCCAGGGTGTATTCCTGCCTCTTGCCCAATGCATGCTGGGATAGGCTCCAGCAGCCCCCACGACCCTGACCAGGAATAAGCGGGTTAGATAATGGATGGATGGATAGTTATGAATGCAGCTCTGTAGATACCAGGAGTCATCAGACTTTATTAGGGACTTAATATATACTTCTGGGAAATCCATGTGCGTATAATTAAGTGAAAAAGATCCATGGCAACTGTGTGCATTACAAATAATTATTTGATTCGCAAGGCTGTGCAGTACATTGTCACAGTAACCAACCTCTACAGCCAATCCGTCTTACATATGATATAAAATCCCATACATATCATGTATGGTTATCAGGTTTATTCATAATTAAGATATGCAAACTGAAATGCATGCCGAGCATGGAAGCTGTGTATGCGGGTATTGTGCTCGTGTAGAAAGAGAAAACCTTGAATATAAATCCCACTTTATTGATCTTGTATTCCCCTTGGAATTAATATTTGCTCTAAATTCAGACCTGACATCTCTCAGTGAATGTATCTGAGACGGTAGTGAATATGACAGGTTTATAATGCAGGGCTTTTAAGTGTACTTTACTGACTGAGCTTTGAAGCAGAGTGTCTGCTCTCAGCCTCCTATACACCGTCTCTCTCTCCCCCGTCAGGGATTAAGGCCTTATTCTAGATTATTTTTAACAGAGCACAGTCAAAAAGATGGTTGTTTAGCAAACATGACAGGTTAAGCTTGGATTATTCCAATCTCATACATTGCATGTTATTCAGCAATGTACAGACGCTTATTCAAATGACTGTTTTATTGTGTCTGAAATATTCAGAGGCAGACGATGGATTCATTGAGGTTTTTTTTTTTTTTTTAATACAGGTTGGCTTCGCGACGTTTCTTTGTTTACGTTGAAATCAGATTCTGAATCATAAAATCTGTGCTGTGTCTAACTACCTCATCTCCATTTGCATTTGAGTGTCACAGCCTCGATCCTACTGACAAATCATCGTGGCGTTCGTTCGTTCGTTCGTTCGTTCGTTCGTTCGTTCGTTCGTTCGAGGGAAAAGCACGGCCCGCGGGTGATTGTGCTGTTCTGTGATGTTCATCTTTCCCAGACGATGGAAATGTTCGTTGAGATGCGCTCACTGTGAGCGCTGCCCATCACTCTGAGGAACACTATATATTCAGCTGTCCCCATTCAGTCTTCTGTCAGTCACATCTCACTGGTGACTAAAATGTCTCATTTCCCTCCACATGATTCAACTGCCATAACTGCCACAAATAATATTTAAATTTGCCCTCTTCCAAATCAAGCCAGTGGGTGCAAAAGTTAACTTGCAAAAATCTTGGTGTACATTTGAGACTGTGGTCTCATATAAACACTCTAGGGTGTTAAATGTACACCCTATGTGTAATGGATTTTAGTGGCGGATAATCAAACGCGAAGGTAGGGGGATCAGAAACAAGTCACTCACGAGTGAGGACCAATAAAGGGAATAACAAAATAAATGCACAGAAAGAATTGACAGGAAACTAATTTCTTGTGGCTAAACAGCCAAACGAAAATCAACCCACTAAAATAGGGCTAACTCGAATAACGAGTGAAACACAAACTAAATCTCCCAAACTCAATACTGGAGCCAAAATGGGAAACTTAGCAAAAAAAAAAAGAACACCTTCGGCACATGAGTTCGGACAGCCGGAAGAGTGTTAAACAAAGAAACAAACAAAGAAAACTGTCTCAGAGAGAACAGCAAAGAATAAAATAAATAACACAGAACGCTAACAGGAGGAATAATACCTATACCTGAACTAAAAGCTAATAGCAAGTCCCCCGTGAACATAAACAGCGTTTAATATCACAAGGTCGCTAGTACCTGGCTATACCTGGCTCAACGCAATGTTGAATGACAAAGAAGCACTGGGGAAGAGGAAGTGAGGAACTTAAATACCCCGCAGGTAGAGGCACAGGTGAAAACAATAATGAGGGAAAGCAAACCCCGGAATGGAACATGGAAAAAATCTGATGACGAGACGAGAACTGCAACGGAAAAGAAAAGAAAAGAAAAACCCACAAACCATGACACTATGGTGTTAAAGTTACACCAACTGTTCTTTTTCATAATATGAGCTTGATGTCTCGCTATGGGATGTGACCCTCCGCAGCCCTGACAGAAGTACCTATCTCAAATAACCAATCCTGATTGGTCAGAGAAGCGTGTCCCTCCGCTGCGTGATGTAGTCCCCCCCACTACAAATACCGCAGCAGGAAGACACGCCCGCCATTCTAAAAATTCTTCTCACCTAGAAGCATTATCTCACACCGAGCCTAGTTAGTTTAACTGTCCACAGACGGAATTATTTATTAGCTTCTGTCGACGGACGCTAACTCAGCTCACTATATTCGCCGAGGTTTTGCACGCCAGCTCCCCTCGACGTTTCCTGCTAACACACCAGTTAGCCTCCTGCTTTTAACACTCCAGTTATCAGCATCTTGCTTTTAACACGCCAGTTATCAGCCTCTCGCTTCTAACACGCCAGTTATTAAGCACCTGCTTCTAACACACCAGTTAGCTAGCTACCTGCTCCTAACACACCAGTTAGCTAGCACTTACTGCAAAAGACACACGCGCACCAGCCGGTGTTTTTTGCCCCCATGGCGTCCGCTGCTCCTCATGCCAGAGGAGACTCCCGGCCCTGCCCCTGTGGTGCCCGGATTTCGGGGAAGGATACGCACCCCGTGTGTGTGAGTTGTCTCGGGACTGACCACGCCAGGCTGTCCCTATCCGTCCCCGGTTCGTGTGTGCATTGCAAAATGTTCACGACGAAAAGCTTGAGACGCCGCCTGGCTCGCCAAGCCAGCCTGTCCGACCAGGACCCGCTTCTGACCGCTGCTGCCCCGGTAGCCGCTGACGAAGAGGAGCCCATGGTAGAGGAGGTACAGGAGGTGCACACCGACTGGGCCGCCCTGTCTGTGATGTCCCCGGTTCCTGCCTTTCCTTCCGACGATGTGTTAGAGCTGGAGTGTGTAGAGGATGACTCCGATTATCCCCCTCTCATTTCAGAGAGCGAGGATGAGGATGAGGCCTTAATCACTCCGGTGCCGGCTGCAAAGCCGGGGCTGCTTTCCGGGGGCTCGGAGGACGGCGAGGACGCACGTCCCTCGTCCCCGGTTCCTGTGGTTCTGCTCGACACGTGCAAGCGTGCGGCAGCGAGCATGGGTATTCCCTGGCCTGCTCCGGTGACACAGCCCTCGCGCTCGCGCTACGAGGGCAGGCTATTAGCACCGGGCGGTAACACGGCCAAGCAGCTTCTTCCCGTCTTTCCTGACTTACTGCTCGAGCTCACCAAGATGTGGAGCGACAAGCCGTACAGCGGAAGGAACCAGATTCCGGGTGCCTCCGTCCTCGACACCGAGAACATGGAAGCCCTGGGTCTCCTCGTCATGCCCCCGGTCGAGTCCCCGGTTGCAGCGCATCTGTACCCGGGTGGCGCCATGGCTGGCTCAAGCAGACGTCCGTCCCTCCCCGCTAAATCGGAGCGTCTTCAGTCTGCTTTGACCGAGAGGGCGTACAAGCAAGCCGCGCTCTCGATGAGGGCTTTGAATGTGCTGTCGCTTCTCTCCGCTTACCAAGCCGACATTCTCCACGGTGCACCTAGCGCCGCGGTTTGGCGCGAGGCGGGGGTGATTACGGACCTGTGCCTTCATGTCCAGCGGGTGGCTGTGCTCGCCACGGGGAAAGCTATGGCTTCTCTCGTGGTCCAGGAACGAGCCAGGTGGCTCAATCTCGCCAGGCTGACTGACAGAGAGCGAGATGACATCCTGGACGCGCCCGTCATACCGGAGGGTATCTTCGGCTCAGCTCTGACCTCCATGCAGGAGAGAGCGGAGGCGAGGAAGAAAGACAACGAGGCGTTTGCGCTCTGCCTGCCGCGTAGAGCCCCCTCGCCGTCTCCCCCGCCCCGGGGAAAATCTTTCGCCCAGGCCGCTGCTCAATCTGCGCGATTTAAGGTCCCGAAAAGGCCGCAGCAGCAACCTTCCCCGGCCCGATCCCAGTCGCCTGCCCCTCGGGTTGGTTGGAAGGGTCCCCCCGGCGCTCAGCCCGCAGCCCCGCCGCCTCCACCGGCCGCTTCAGCTGCGCAGGGTAGGAGGAAGAAGAAGGCTACTTGACCGCCTCCGCCTTTTCTCCGGGTGACGCGCCCATCAGTTCCCCGTTCATGGGCTCCACCAAAGAGGTTTTTAAGTGCGCATCTCCAGTCGCTGATCTCCGCCCCAGGGCCAGACGAGACGAGGAGGGACATTGTCACCGGGCTGTTTGCCGTTGCACAGCCGTGTTCACATGTCCACAAGCACGCGCATACACACAATGTTCTGCCTTTGTTCAAAGAAATAAAGTTGAAAACAAAATGTGTAAAAAACACCGAAAACAAAGCAAGCACAAACAAAATGAATGCTTTGCACATAAGCAACATGTCCGCCGGGCATGCTGTCCCTCTGTTGCCGGCGATGGGCATCCCATTTCCGGCTACGGAGGAATTTACCCAGGCTGCTGCGCGAGTTCGCACATGCGCAGTACGGCCCGAGGGACATTCTCTCGCTCTGCCACTGGAGGGAGCCATACCACCACTTATGAGCCCTCCCGTGTTGGCAGAGCCTCAGCCGATATTCTCCCCTTCACTGTGTTTCCACATTCAAAAGTGGAGAGAAATAGGGGCTCATCCGTGGGTATTACGCACGATAGAGCGGGGTTACCGGCTGCAGTTCAACACTGTGCCGCCTCGTTTTTCCGGCATAATACAGTCACGAGCACAGGGACGTTTAGCTGGCGTGCTAAAGGAGGAGATAATGTCTCTTTTAGACAAAAAAGCTATTCAAATCGTCTCTCCCGAGCAGAGTCAATCCGGGTATTATTCAAGATATTTTCTCGTCCCCAAACGGGGAGGGAGAGGAATTCGCCCTATCTTGGACCTCAGGGCTCTGAACTGTCACTTAAGGAAATACAAGTTCAGGATGCTGACACAGGCATCTCTGTTGCGTCTAATAAAACCAGGCGACTGGTTCACATCAGTGGATCTGAGGGACGCTTATTTCCATATAAAAGTGTACGCTGCCCACAGAAAGTATCTGAGGTTTGCGTTTCAGGGAGTGTGTTATCAGTACCGAGTGCTCCCGTTCGGACTTTCCCTCAGCCCGAGGGTGTTCGTGAAGTGTACGGACGCGGCGGTCGCCCCGCTACGGCGGGGGGGAATACGCCTGGCCACATATTTGGACGACTGGCTTCTCCTAGCGCGCTCGGAGCAGGAGGCCAGGTCGCACACGGAGTTTGTCACACGTCATCTGTCAGAGTTGGGCTTTGTGATAAACACGGAAAAGAGCAATCTCTCACCGGGTCGAGAAATAATCTTCCTCGGGTTACAGCTGCTATCAATGCCGTTCACTGCGCGCCTCTCGGAGGAGAGGGCGAACAGTTTCAAGGCATGTCTTGCTCCTTTTCAGAGACACTGTTACGTCCCATTCAGGGTGTGTCTGCGCCTGCTGGGCCTGATGGCCTCGGCTATACACGTAATACGCCTCGGTCGCCTCCACATGAGGGAGTTTCAGCGCTGGGTTGCTGCGCTCAGGCTGGACCCCGTGCGTCATGGCGCACGGAGGATTTTGGTGACGTCGGATTGCGTGTTGGCCCTACGTCACTGGCGGGCGCCCTCTTTTCTGACTCAGGGTGTGCCCCTGGGCACCGTCCTGTCCAGGAAAGTGGTCACTACGGATGCCAGCCTCCAGGGGTGGGGCGGCATTCACGAGGGCAGATCTGTGAGGGGCCGCTGGAGCCTGGGTCTCCAGCGACATCACATAAATTTTCTGGAGCTCTCGGCAGTGTTTCTCTCTCTGAAACATTTCCTCCCGTTCCTCAGGGGTCATCATGTCCTGGTGAGGACGGACAATACGACCACGGTGGCATACATAAATCACCAGGGGGGTTTGCACTCACGTCAATTACACATATTGGCACGCAAACTGATCCTGTGGAGCAGTGTGCGTCTCCTGTCATTGAGGGCAACGCATGTCCCGGGGACCCTGAACGTGGGGGCGGACCTCTTGTCCAGGGGTGCGCCCGTATACGGAGAATGGACTTTACACCCTCTTGTGGTGACTCAGATTTGGTCCATTTATGGCCGCGCCAAAGTGGACCTGTTTGCGTCGGAGGGGAACACCCAGTGTCAGCTGTTCTTCTCCCTACACAGTCGGGGGGCCCCCTTGGGGCTGGACGCTCTGGCGCACGACTGGCCTCACGAGCTGCTCTATGCGTTTCCCCCTCTGGCGCTGGTTCCTCCCACCCTGGCGAGGGTGAGGGAACACAGACACTCTCTTATCCTGATAGCTCCACACTGGCCGGCGATGCACTGGTTGGCGGAGATTTATCAGTTGCTGTGCGCCCGGCCCTGGCAGTTGCCAATACGCAGGGACCTGTTGTCACAGGGGGGGGGGACGGTGTTCCACCCACACCCGGACAGGTTACAACTGTGGGCGTGGCCCCTGAGTGGCTCTCTATGACCACTGCGGGCCTTCCTCCGAGTGTGATTAACACTATTCAGAATGCTCGGGCCCCCTCTACCAGGTCTTTGTACACTGGTAAGTGGGGGGTGTTTGAGCGGTGGTGCCATGATCGGAATCACACCCCTTTTCAGTGCTCTGTTCCGGTGGTCTTATCATTTCTTCAGAGCCTCATCGATGATGGCAGAGCCTTCTCGACAGTCAAAGTGTATCTGGCGGCCATTGCCGCCAGTCACGTGGGCTTTGGGGACAAAACAGTGAGTCAGCAGTGTGCCGCTTTATGAAGGGTGCCCGTAGACTGCTCCCAGTCTCCAGGCCGCTTATGCCCCCATGGGATCTGACGGTGGTTTTGGAGGGGCTTAAGGGTCCCCCCTTTGAGCCTTTACAGGGTGCTAGTTTGAAGCATTTGTCTCTTAAGACAATGTTGTTGCTGGCGCTCGCTTCCGCGAAGCGGATCAGCGATATTCATGCACTCTCGGTGCATCCGTCATGCACTCAGTTTGCCCCAGGGGACGTAAGGGTGTCGCTGAGACCTAACCCAGCCTTTGTGCCTAAGGTGGTGGGTTCATGCTCCCCGATTACTCTCGCTGCGTTCACAGCTCCAGCTGCTGACCAGCGGGCTCATACATTGTGTCCGGTCCGGGCCATACGTTGTTATATGGACAGGACTCAGTGCTTCCGACGGAGCGATCAGCTCTTTATTTCCTGGGCTAATCCCAGGAAAGGTCAGCCTGTTTCGAGGCAGCGCCTCTCACACTGGCTGGTGGAAGCTATAACTTTGGCCTACGCTAATGAGGGGTTGCGCCCGCCTGCGGGCCTGCGCGCTCACTCTACGCGGGGCATGGCTGCATCCTGGGCCTTGTTCAGGGGGGTGTCTATTCAGGACATTTGTGCGGCGGCGAGTTGGACTTCGCCTCTGACTTTTGTTCGATTCTACATGCTGGATGTGTCGGGCCCGTGCGTTGCCAGCGCGGTCCTTCAGGCCTAGCATCTGGACATCTGGACCCTCCCATCGGTTGGTGGCTGTTCGATAAAGCTGTCTGGCAATTCGGGAGTAACCACATCCCATAGCGAGACATCGAGCTCATATTATGAAAAAGAACTTTAGGTTACTGTCGTAACCCCGGTTCTTTGAGTAATATGAGCGAGATGTCTCGCCAGACAACCCTTCTTGCTGGGCGGTGAGAAGGAATTTCGGGCTTTAGAATGGCGGGCGTGTCTTCCTGCTGCGGTATTTGTAGTGGGGGGGACTACATCACGCAGCGGAGGGACACGCTTCTCTGACCAATCAGGATTGGTTATTTGAGATAGGTACTTCTGTCAGGGCTGCGGAGGGTCACATCCCATAGCGAGACATCTCGCTCATATTACTCAAAGAACCGGGGTTACGACAGTAACCTAAAGTTTTGCTGTGCACGGTGAAGTGCAAAATTACTAGACTAACTATCTTTATTAAATTTAATAGAGCAGTCTAATTGTCCCCTCTTAGTCAGCTAAAATAAGTGGCCAACTGTGACCCTGAGCCATCCTTGTGACCTTAGGAGTTCTTAATTTACATCTCCACTCTGTCCGCCATTTGCTCCCCTGGGTTGAGATTTATGTTTGCATCCTCGCCCTGCAGGGACCGCGCCCTATTATGCTGTGGCCAAAGTTGTGTTTTTTTCTGTATAAAAGAGGCCCTGATTCTTAGGTCCATGTGCCTTAACATACCGGCCTGGGAACCTCAGAAATACAAGCAAGAGGCCAACAATCGACTTCTGAAACTTAGAAACTTCTTGATTTGAACTTGAAAATTTATGCTTATGACATTTAGTGTCTTTTGGTAGCTCGAAGTGTTATTCAAATTAATACCATCTTAACAAGAGTTCTTAGTCTTATTCTGGGTCAGTTTGCACAAATCGCATAAGGCTGATTTATGATTTAGAGCTTCAGAAAGGCTGGAGAAAAAAAAAGGGGTCTGTGTTTGTACTACATGTTGAGTGAGGAGCTCGGCAGCAAGGTACAATCTTCCTTTTTGTGTGTCTTCAGAATAATCATTGTAATGTCTTCATAAATCAGCAGGCGAATTCCAGTAGCAACCAAGTGGAACATTATAGAAAACGTATTACTGGAATGCACCTATCTCTGCATGTTATTCAACACATTTAATAATTAAGGTTTATTGTTCGCAGTTAATGGATGTCAACTGTCAGGAGCGGGTGAGGACATTTTGGGTCAAAAGCCAGGCAGAACAAAAAGTTGCGTTCGTCTTTCTCTACGGTCCCTTAGTTACGAAAACAGAGGCATTAAAATCCAGGGATCAGAAAATGTGTTTCTTCCACCGATGAACTCAGCCAGCTGATTTCACTAATTATTTCTACGTCCTGGCTGAAGAATTGTGCTAATTAGCAAATCCAAACTCATTGGAACAAAATACTTGGGAGGACTTTGACTTCCTGAACCCAGATTTTACACCTCAGTACGAAACATGGGGTGGTTCAAAGACCAGTTTCTTGACGGAAGTTAGAAAGCTAAGACACAAGAGATGTGTGTGCACGGTCCTCTTCTTCAAGACTTTTTACTTCCTGCGCTCCTGAGTGCAGCCTTAAAACTAGTTACTGATCGTTTACTAGCTGACTTTAATCATACCTTTTCCTGTGGCGCTACTAAAACTCTTGTTATGGGCTCTCGTCTGTAAACTGCTCCCAGGGAACCTCACTTGTTTGAGCCCTCAATCACATTCAATAACTGGCTTCCAGTTTTTTGCTTAGCATTTATTATTAGGTAGCAAAAACTTTCTTGTCTACCGTCTAGCCATGCATTTATATTACAACAACTGAGGGGTAATTTACACCCTCGGAGAGCTACATTTAACAAAGCAGACATTAAATGCTTGCCCATGTCTCGAGGCTTTAACATGGTAACACTGTACAGGTTCTCTGAGGTCATTTTCAGTGGTCACTTTAAGTTGCAAAATTATTACCATGCAAAGCAAGTTTAGTAGGACAGCGCTTAGTTCTCAATGACATGACAATGAGCTTAATGTAATAGCATTGTTTTGATTGCAACAACAGGAAAAACCCCATGGACCTTCCTGTACTGAAAATGTATATATTACGATACATCGTAAATATTTTTTCCTTTTTTGAAAATATGATAATGAACATAATTCACATAAGTGCATTTTAATATATAGCCAATACCTGGAAGCAGCAATAATTAGTATCGTTGTATTTGTCAAATAACCACAGTCAGTTCAGGGTGTGTTGATAAATGAAACATAAAAAAACATTTTCATATCTGGTAAGGGTACTCCCATAGAATCTACCTGTCACCACTATAATGTCACCATCACATGCAGTAATATTGAAAAACCACATTAACAGGAATTTATCCAAGTCTTACAAATTATTTTACCCATGAAGCAGATAGAAAGTATAGTACAGTATGGACTTTTCCAGTAAGCTGGAAAGGCAGTTGGGTGTCATATTCTGTCAAAACTTCAGTTCGGTTAGAAATCACTGGTACTGTCTACGGGGCCACACTGTCGAATTCCCAGAGAAACGTTGAAGACGTGGTCTACCTTGTAGCTGAAAATGACACATTTGCTGAAAATCGCACACAAAATAATTGGAAACACTTCAGCTTAGGTGAAAAGTATGTAGCATTCTTAAAGCCTGTATGTACATTCGTATGCATGTCATAAGTGGACACACATGAATTCATATCCATTCATAACCACATAAAAGTGGTGCCAAAGGAACAGTTGCGCTGACTGGGGCAAGATGTCCCAGACCTCTTATCAACAGAATGAGAGAATAAGGTATTATTGAGGAGACGTCAGTACATGGCACCTCCTCATGACTGTAATTTTGTACAAGAGCTTCACTTATCACTGTATTTCCCTCCTTCTGAGTCTAATTCCAGATTGGGTTAGTAATACCTCTTTATGACCAGGGTGGGAACTTAGCACCCGCCACCCGCCAAATACAGCTAGATTTCAGAATTGTCAGGTAAATGTATCAAACCTACCCGCCACAGTGGCATGTAGCAAAGTGGATACAAGCAGAAAAAAGAAAAAAAAATTATGTTTCTTTCTCTGATTGCCTAAGCGTGAGACAGAAAAAAAGAGCTTGTTAGAATATCCCGAGACGAGCCTGCCTTACACCGTGTTCTGTTCACAACTCATCTGTTGTTTTTATCCTCAACGTAATCCCCGCCCCCAGAGCAATGCAGCGCCATAACAGAAACAACAAGAAAAAATAGGCTACCGTCTGAACTCCCTGCCAAATAAGTTAGCTGGAGTTAGCAGGAAAAGTCTATGATAATCTTCTCTCTGCATCTCAGCAGTGGGTGAACCCAGTAGCCTATCTTGCAGAGTTTCTTCTGCTAACGCTAGAAGCAGAACTTTGTGAGTCTTGGCTTTCAAGTTAAATGAAAGAAATAGCCTAGGTTACTTACCAAAATAAGATACGGTGTTATGGCATACCCTCAATATAAAGATTAATTTTGGATGGAGAATATGTTAATTATTTGCCTAATAAAATTTGTATAGCCTAATTTTTATAAAACAAACATTTCAGAATGAAAATGGGTGTTATTTAATATTGTCTGTTAACATAATTTTATTAGTTTGCTGGAAAATAAGATACAAGCAGTGAAATACATTTTTTTCCTACTTCCGCCAATTCCGATGGTCCGTTTAGCAACGTTTAGAGTCCAGTGCAACTGATATGCATTCGATTTACTTCTGCCGAAGCGTCGCTATGTGGTGCCAAAGGTAGCCTTTTGCATCGTATATTGACGCTTGTGGCCATATAACTTTTTTTTGGTTGTGGCACTTCAATATTATGCTTTTTTTTTTCTTCATCCGGTAGAGAGTTACGTGAACTCCTGTGGTCGGGCTCGCCCACTATCTTAACAGTTCGGGCATGAGCCCGAGTTACGTGAACTCCTGTGAGGTTATGTTTAGGGGTTGGGGTACGGGAATCACAAGCTCACAAAAATCAACGCGCACACGGTGAAGACTGAGCGGGCATGCTCGCGGTGAATATTCATGAGCAAAGCCTTCGCCATAGTAGGATTCGTAAATTAGCAACCGAGTGCGTCAACATGCTGACGCAAAAGGCCTCCTTCTGTGTCTAAAGTATGACGCCGTAGGCTGCTGCCCAAGCGTCACTTTATGACGCATTGGGCATGAGACCAGCCTGGTCACGCAGAAAAACTAAAAACTGACCAATACCTTTGCCAATACGCTCTAAGGTAAAAGTGATATCTCCGGACAGTTCGCTCTAACGTTAGGCCTACTGGCATCTGTTCGTTCAGAAAAACGTATCTACTATTAGATAATAGATTATATGAAATGTATGTAATACATTTATACACAATGTTTGACCTGTAATACATGATATAATAAATACTATTTTATTAGAGCTACTAAACATGAGTGCATTCTGAAACGTTATTCTAGCGCAATGGCCTATGAAAAAAAATTTTTTTTAAAAGGTGTTGTAAAATTTTGGGGTGGCTGGTAAAATTGGCATGCACCAGCCACTGTGGCTGGTAGGTCAGAAAGTTAATTTCACACCCTGTTTATGACAATGGAGCCAATTGCTGAAACGTTTTGACGCTTAATTAAAGCACTTAGGTATATATGACAGTGGCATTAGTTGGAGCCCTTTTTATTTGGACTGTAGCTTTCATTAGCTAGTTTACATATTAGTGCATATATAGATATACATATCTTGTTTATCGGCTGCTACCTGGCTGCTTATATCGATGAATGCAACTTGATCGTGATTAAATATAAGAAGACTTGGTGTGAAGTGCAATGTTGGAGCTACTCTCGAAAGTTTAAGAACAATGATGTGAAGATAAATGGTCAACAAATGGTCAACGGGACAAATGGTCTTTTAAACATGTCAAAAGAAACCAAATGTCGAATTATTCTAAATTGGCTAGAACATCATTTTCACCTTAAGCGTTTAATTGTCTGACATCAGTTATGGGTCTCTGGTTGTCGGAATTAATTAAAAGCAATCACACACCTGCTGGTAATTCAGTCCGTGCTGGTTAAAATCAGGTGTGCGGGGAAGGTTTGGGAAATTATTTTATTTTGAAAGACGTGTGATAGGGTGTGCTCCTGTTTGAATGAAGCACAGATTTTTGTTTTATTTGTTTGAAAAATACTTAATTTACATAATTTACTCTAAAATTATGTTCAGACTGCAGCCAATAATGGCCTGATTATGGTTTTCTTTCCCTCTAACCTTGTGACCCTCATGTTTTCACTTCAGAAGTTTCACGAACAGCAGAGAGCCACATTCAGTCTTTTCAGTATTGATTTATGCCACGTTTGTATGTGAAGTTTATATCTCACAGGTAGCCGTGCGTGTGTGCTTGAACATCCATTCAAATCAGAATCGTTCTGTCCGTGCATTTGTTTAGAATACAGCTGTATGCTAGTTGGGTGGGGCATGCCCTTGATCAAAAGCCCAATTGGTACAGAAGGGCGTACCCCTGCCAACCCACACTGTGATCACTCTACCCGGCAGGTTAATGTCATAATTCTGCATTGGCAGTGCTATTGCATGGCTTTCAAAAATGAATATGGTCAGTCAAAAAAATATATAATAATAATAATAATTTGATTCCAAGCAACTAATTGAAAATGAGCAATAAGACCTTCAGTCTGAGCATAGCTTTATCCTCTATATTAAGTGTTTTTTAATTATTTTTTCAAAGTGAGGGACAGCTCTGTCTAATCCTGAAGCCTTTCTGATAAGATTTTGAGTAGAGTTCAATACATTATCAATGCTGTATCATGGAACAACTGATTGAAATGATTTTATGCAATTGCTACTCAGTAATATATGTGAATTTCTCTCGCATGTAGACTATAATTTGAAAACATTTGATTTTTTTTTCATTTTTTCAACATGGCAATAGTGTGCCCTCTAATGATCAACAAAAGGAGGTGCATCGAAATAAAATGGATTGCATATAATTGCTTAATTTTGTCGTGATTTTGATTTATAAATGTCATAAAAATATAAATTCATACAATGCCATTTTTACTGGCATCTATTGTTTAACCATAGCTGCTGTGGGCATTTGCACTCGGGGGGGGGGGGGGCAGACTTTGGTAAAGGTCAGGGTGGCACAAGGCTTGCGCGTACAGCAGCAATATTTATTTTCACTTTTTTGTGCTTACCAACATCAGGGGTTTAACTGGGAAAAGGTCCCCGAAACTTGCTGCCGCAGAGAATCGTTGAGACCGATGAGTCGACCGCACCCCTTTGAGCGAACGCTCAAACGTTCTCCGCCTCTAAGGTGCGTCTGCTGTATAGCGAAGCTCGTGCTCCCCACTTCCTGTTTGCGAACCCCACCCCACCCTCCCCAACGGTTCTTATCTAGCATTACTTGCCTCCTGTGAGCAAGACAGGAAGGCTCCATTTGCCTCAGCTGGGCCTGGCTTCCTATACACAGTGCTAATGTTGGCTGTGCAGGATATTCATAATCACGCCATCCGAGTGTAGCTTTCAGGACAGAATACGCCTCAGTCACTCTTCTTGAAGCAAACGGTCGTTCCGATGCATATTATTCTCTTACCCTGTGGTTTTGCATGATCACGTTGGTATAATGCCTGTACCAGTATTTAATTTCTACTTGTTTACTGGCGGCTATCTTTGCGTTATTATGACAGTCAGTCCACTTAGTGTTATGTGTCCCTGGGCAAGGACATGGTTAATCAGAACTCTGGCTCGGAGTGAAGCGCATCGCATTGTGTGATTATTATGTTCCTGAAGCAATATTATATAAAGAGTCTGTTTCGAATGCTTATTATTGAAATGGCTGTTATATAAGTCGAGGATTAGAAGCTCGGAGGAAGTGGTTACTGCAGATGAATCTCATTACCAATGACCGAGCAATGGCACCCCTAGTGGACAGTTGATATCACTACAGCAGTGTGTAGGCTTAGTCAGCTCACAGCTAACCCTGAAGTATTAACAGAAGTGTATTTCTGAGCCCCCCTAATACCATTTCTAAAGGTAATTTCAGTTAAATTCATATATTTACATTTTTTTACATTTTACCTCATCCAAACTTAATTCAGCCATTAGAGCAAGGCACCCTCTTGCCCCAGCTCTCAATCCCATTATACACATCCAATGAGCCTTTTGAGCATTAGAACAAACCCAGGTATTGGACTACTTTACTTTAGTAGACAATAAAGAATACAGTAATGTGCCATGCGTTCCGGCCAGATTCAAGTGCAATCCTGATCGTTTCCAGAGTCATTTTGGGGCCTGGATTGGTCTGTTCTTCCTCAATATGCGGCATAAGCCACACCCACCACTTCTAGAGAACATAAAAAAACAGTGTGGCTTCCCAAAGAACTTTGCCTGAAAGGGATTTCTTACGCAATCAATCTGTCAGCCAGTCAATGAATCAATGACTCATTTATCCAGTATAATTTTGCAATGAATCGAGTACATAGTTAAAAAAGCCATTCTCTGGAAAATCCAATTGGGAAATATTTCAGAACATGTGCAGATTTGACCCTTGGGGAAAGCAGTCATTTATAATTATTCCAATGTAGTCATTCTTTTTCAAACGCAGTCGATTTCATCATACGCCCCATGCATAATGCACGAGCTACATGAGAATTAAGCGAATACTCTGAGACACAACGTGTAATGTGTTCAGGTGCTTACAACGTGTCCGTTCATGAAAGTGTTTTAAGTGTGTTTTCTTTAGGAAAACACTACCCATTTGTGGTGGTAAATTATTATGCCATAATTGTGTACCAAGTAATACATTGTATGTGTGTGTGTGTGTGCGTGCACGTGTGTGTATTGCTCCCATCCACAGTTGACAGAGGCAGTTGAAGAAGTTGGTGAAAAGGATGAAATTACTCATAAATTGAATCCAGCATTCTGCCAAAAGCGATATCATATTAATCAAATTCATATTCCGATGAATAAGAGAGATGCGGAGGTGACTCATCGGCAGACTGCATCACGTGGCCCTGGACTGGAAGTGCAGTTATATTGCCCTGGTTTTAGAATAGAGGGGGCAGACTGCATCACGTGCTCCTGGACTGGAAGTGCAGTTATATTGCCCTGGTTTTAGAATAGAGGGGGCAGACTGCATCACGTGGCCCTGGACTGGAAGTGCAGTTATATTGCCCTGGTTTTAGAATAGAGGGGGCAGACTGCATCACGTGGTCCTGGACTGGAAGTGCAGTTATATTGCCATGGTTTTAGAATAGAGGGGGCAGACTGCATCACGTGGTCCTGGACTGGAAGTGCAGTTATATTGCCCTGGTTTTAGAATAGAGGGGGCAGACTGCATCACGTGCTCCTGGACTGGAAGTGCAGTTATATTGCCCTGGTTTTAGAATAGAGGGGGCAGACTGCATCACGTGCTCCTGGACTGGAAGTGCAGTTATATTGCCCTGGTTTTAGAATAGAGGGGGCAGACTGCATCACGTGCTCCTGGACTGGAAGTGCAGTTATATTGCCCTGGTTTTAGAATAGAGGGGGCAGACTGCATCACGTGCTCCTGGACTGGAAGTGCAGTTATATTGCCCTGGTTTTAGAATAGAGGGGGCAGACTGCATCACGTGCTCCTGGACTGGAAGTGCAGTTATATTGCCCTGGTTTTAGAATAGAGGGGGCAGACTGCATCACATGCTCCTGGACTGGAAGTGCAGTTATATTGCCCTGGTTTTAGAATAGAGGGGGCAGACTGCATCACGTGGTCCTGGACTGGAAGTGCAGTTATATTGCCCTGGTTTTAGAATAGAGGGGGCAGACTGCATCACGTGCTCCTGGACTGGAAGTGCAGTTATATTGCCCTGGTTTTAGAATAGAGGGGGCAGACTGCATCACGTGGCCCTGGACTGGAAGTGCAGTTATATTGCCCTGGTTTTAGAATAGAGGGGGCAGACTGCATCACGTGCTCCTGGACTGGAAGTGCAGTTATATTGCCCTGGTTTTAGAATAGAGGGGTAAAATTTCACCTCATATTTCTGACAGAATATAAATTATTATTGAAGTTGGCCACTTTTAGAACCGACCGGCGGTGACAGAAGGGCAATAAGGCCTGCAGCCTCACTTGACAGTCGACTGGAATGTCAGCGTACTATCGCCGCTATTTTCTGGGCTGGCATCCTACTGAGGTTTAAAGACATGAGCAGGCTCCATTAGTCAGCTGGGAAAGGGGGAATAGAAGCCCCTCTGTATCATGCATTTCAGTCCACGCCATGTTCCTGGAAAAGCAGTGAAATGTCGGGAGTGAATGAATTCGTATTTCACTTGGAATTAATGAAAGGGCATTGAGAACAGCACTCTGCCATTGGTTCATTTCTCCCCGTTATGCAATATGCAGTTTCTGCAGTTTACCTGATAGAAAAAGCAAGAATGGCAACTTCTCTCCCATGACATATGGGATTGCTTCTTCCAGCCTAGAAAAACCCTTCTCCTGCATTTAGCCCCTCTGAAAGAGCAGGAACCATTTTGCCATATTTTTTTAATCTGCAGGGCTCTTAAAGAGGAGGGGGCTATCTAATTGTTTTTCCTCAAATGGAAACATAGAAGAAATGCTGGCATTTGTGTAAGGTTAATAAAAAGTGTAGTTTTGTACATGCTATAACCTACATAAACAAGAGACTTACATCTCAGCTCAAACTGCGTCAGATTTTCTTGAGATTTCCCAGCATTAGTTGATACTGGATAAATCCCTATGTGTGTATTAGGTTTTCATTACATAAACATAATTGAAGCATTACATAAACGTAATTGAAGCATTACATAAACATAATTTAAACATTACATAAACATAATTAAAGCATTACATAAACATAATTGAAGCATTACGTAAACATTATTGAAGCATTATGTAAACATAATTGAAGCATTACATACACACAATTGAAGCATTACATAAACATAATTGAAGCATTACAGTGTGGGGAATCAGGTATTTCACAGCCGTCTCTTCTCTTTCTTTAGCTGTGTAGAGAAAACGTTTTCCAAGTTTTAGCAGCTGTAACTTGTTTAAACTCTTGGTAATGGGAGCTGATGATGAATGTTCTCTCTGGGCATAACTTCATAACTGGCTGGCTGCCCTCACCCTGCCCAGGCACGCTCAGTGTGTACCAGTTTCTGTATGACTGAGCACGCTCAGTGTGTACCAGTTTCTGTATGACTGAGCACGCTCAGTGTGTACCAGTTTCTGTATGACTGAGCACGCTCAGTGTGTACCAGTTACTGTATGACTGAGCACGCTCAGTGTGTACCAGTTTCTGTATGACTGAGCACGCTCAGTGTGTACCAGTTTCTGTATGACTGAGCACGCTCAGTGTGTACCAGTTTCTGTATGACTGAGCACGCTCAGTGTGTACCAGTTTCTGTATGACTGAGCACGCTCAGTGTGTACCAGTTTCTGTATGACTGAGCACGCTCAGTGTGTACCAGTTACTGTATGACTGAGCACGCTCAGTGTGTACCAGTTACTGTATGACTGAGCACGCGGTGTGTACCAGTTACTGTATGACTGAGCACGCTCAGTGTGTACCAGTTTCTGTATGACTGAGCACGCTCAGTGTGTACCAGTTTCTGTATGACTGAGCACGCTCAGTGTGTACCAGTTTCTGTATGACTGAGCACGCTCAGTGTGTACCAGTTTCTGTATGACTGAGCACGCTCAGTGTGTACCAGTTTCTGTATGACTGAGCACGCTCAGTGTGTACCAGTTACTGTATGACTGAGCACGCGGTGTGTACCAGTTACTGTATGACTGAGCACGTTCAGTGTGTACCAGTTACTGTATGACTGAGCACGCTCAGTGTGTACCAGTTACTGTATGACTGAGCACGCTCAGTGTGTACCAGTTACTGTATGACTGAGCACGCTCAGTGTGTACCAGTTACTGTATAATAATAATAATAATAATACATTTTATTTATATAGCGCTTTTCAGGAACCCAAAGACGCAATTACATAGGTACAAAAAAAACAACAAAAGAAACAAAACAAAAACACATAATGAACACATATCACGTAGTAACACATAACATAACAGATAACATAGCAACAACATATGGGCAGTAGCAGTGGGGGACTGGAACATAACAAAACATGAAAACAGATCGTAACAGCATCAAAGGTAGGGGGGGACAACAGTAGAGGCAGGTGACAACAGTACAACAATAACAGCAGTAGTGAGTGGATGCAAGAGATGACAAATGGGGGGGGGGGGTCAGGGGATGAAGTGCATGGTTAGGGGTAGGGGAGGTTGTAGGCCTGGGAGAAGAGATGTGTTTTTAACCGGGATTTGAAGATTTGTACTGTGGGTGAGTCTCTGATGAGCTGGGGGAGTGAGTTCCAGAGGCGGGGTGCTGTACGTGAAAATGCTCGGTCACCGTAGGTTTTCAGTCTGGATGGGGGGACGGTGAGGGTGAGTGTGTGAGCAGATCGGAGGGCTCGGGTGGGGTGGTGAAGGATCAGGAGATCGGACAGATAGGGGGGGGCCAGGGAGTGGAGAGCTTTGTAAGTGAGGAGGAGTACTTTAAAGGTAATGCGGAATTTGATGGGGAGCCAGTGGAAATTAATGAGGACAGGGGTGATATGGTCACGGGATCGGGTGTGGGTGAGGAGGCGGGCAGCTGAGTTTTGAACCATCTGGAGTCTATGGAGGGAGCGAGAGGTGATGCCGGTAAGGAGGGAGTTGCAATAATCCAGACGGGAGGAGATGAAAGCATGAATGAGGGTTTCAGCAGCAGAGGGGGTGAGGCAGTGTCTGATTTTTGCAATGTTGCGGAGGTGGAAGTATGAAATTTTGATGACAGAGTTGATGTGGGGCTCAAAAGAGAGGGTAGGGTCCAGAATGAAACCAAGGTTCCGTGCCAGGGGGGAGGGGGTGATGGTGGAGCTATCAACAGTGAGAGAGATGGGTCCGGTTTTTTGGAGAGTGGATTTTGTGCCAATGAGGAGGAGTTCAGTCTTATCGGGGTTGAGTTGGAGAAAGTTGTGAGTTAACCAGGTTTTTATTGCGGAGATGCAGTTTTCAATGTGGGTGAGGGGTGGGTGGTGGACTGATTTGGTGGTGAGGTACAATTGGGTGTAGTCAGCATAGAGGTGAAAGTCAAGGTTGAAGTTACGGATGATGTAACCAAGGGGAAAGATGTAGCAGATGAAGAGAAGGGGACCTAGGACAGAGCCCTGGGGGACACCCTGCGTGACAGGGGAGAGGGTGGAGGTGTGGCCGGAGAGAGAGATGAACTGTTGTCTGTTGGTGAGGTAGGAGGTGAACCAGTCCAGTGCGATGCCCTCAACACCCAGTTGGCGCAGCCTTTGAAGGAGGATGGAATGGTTGACCGTGTCAAAGGCTGCGCTGAGGTCTAGTAACAACAGGATGCTGAGGGCACCGGAGTCTGCAGAGATGAGGAGGTCGTTGATGACTTTAACCAGGGCTGTTTCAGTGCTGTGGAGGGGGCGGAAACCAGACTGGAGGGGTTCATAGAGGAGGTTGGACTGTAGGTGGGAGTGAAGTTGGGCAGCGACCAGACGTTCAAGGGTTTTAGATAAAAACGGGAGATTTGATATGGGACGGTAGTTGGAGAGGTTGGCTGGGTCAAGGGTGGGTTTTTTAAGGATGGGGGTAACGGAGGCAAGTTTGAAAGCAGAGGGAACATGGCCGAGGGACAGTGACTGATTGTAGAGGGTGGAGAGGTGGGGGAGGAGAACAGGGAGGCAGGCCTTAGTTAAGATGGTGGGGAGCGGATCCAGGGAGCATGTGGTGGTCTTGGAGGCGGTAATGATGTCAGAGATGAGGGAGGGGGTGACGGGAGAGAAGGCTATCAGTGGGTGGGTGGGGATGGGGAGAGTGACAGAGGGGGGGGGGAGGGGCGGAGGGGTCCGAGATGGAGGCAGCCAGGGAGGTATTGATTTTGGAGATTTTGCTGTTGAAGGTGAGAAGGAAGGAGTTACAGAGGTCAGTGGAGGAGGGTGGGCTGCTGTCCGGGGGCTGGAGAAGGTACTTGACAGTGGAGAAGAGGGTACGGGGGTTGGGGTTGGTGCTATTGATGAGAGAGGAGTAGTGGGCAGATTTGGCAGCTTGAAGTGCATCACGGTAGGAGGAGAGGTGGTGCTTGTAGGCTTCTGCGTGGACGGTGAGGTGAGTTTTCTTGTAAAGTCTTTCAAGTTGACGGCCGGTTTGTTTCACGGTGCGGAGTTGAGGGGTGTACCAGGGGGAGGAGGTGGTGAAGGACACAGTAGCGGTTTTCCAGGGGGCCAGGGAGTCAAGGGAGTCAGTGAGAGTGGAGTTAAGAGTGTTAGCATAGTCATCTGGAGAGGAGGGGGCAAGGTCAGGGGGGGGGGAGGGCGGAGGATATGCACTGGGAGAGGATGAGTGGGTCAACAAATTTAATATTGCGGAAGGAGATGGAGCGTTTCTTGGGGTTGTGGGGGGAAGGGAGTGGGGCTGAGAAGAGGATGCAATGATGGTCAGAGAGGGGAAAAGGGACTGGATGGGGGTTGGATATGGGTAGGGAAGAGGAGCAGACGAGGTCAAGGGTGTGACCTTTCACGTGGGTGGGGAAATGAATGTGCTGAATGAGATGGAAACAGTCCAGGAGGGAGAGAAAGTCAACATGGATGTTAAAGGTGGGCAGGTCAACATGGATGTTAAAGTCACCTGTGAGTAGGAGACGGGAGGAAAGAGAGGATGCGGTGGTGAGGAGCTCGGATAGTTCAGACAGAAAGGAGGGGTGTGGCTTGGGGGGGCGATAGAGGAGTAATGCGGTTATGGAGTTGGGGAGGGAGACAGCGAGGCATTCAAATGAAGTGAAGGGTGGGAGATTTAGGTCCAGTTTAGTGACAGAAAGGGATTGTTTGTGCAGGATGGCGAGGCCCCCGCCTCGGCCTGAGAGGCGGGGGTTGGCGATGAAGCTGTAGTTGGGGGGTGTGGCTTGGTTGAGGAAGTAGTAATCAGCGGGTTGTTGCCAGGTTTCAGTGAGGAAGAGAAGATCAATGTGATTGTCCAGTATCAGTTCAGAAATGACAAGTGATTTGTTGGAGAGGGAGCGACAGTTCAGGAGTGCCAGGGAGATGGATGGGGAAGCAGGAGGAAGGGGCCGAAGGTTGTTGAGGTTGGCAGCGCGGTGGGTGGGGATGACGGGGGGGCGAGGGTTAGTCCAATGTGCGGGGATGCTGGTGCCATCAGGGTGATTGCGATGGGGGGAATGTCCAGAACCTCGGTGAATATAACGGCGTCTGCGGAGGATGCCAGCTTTGCTGGCAGCAGTGGCAGCAGCAGCAGGGAGCCGGTGGTTGTTGTTAAGTGAATGGAGGTCCGAGAGGGAGTAGGTGAGAGGGGGATAGGTTGGGGGGCTGGAAAGGGGGGGGGGGCGTGGAAGGTGGGAGCCAGGAGAACAGGTTCAGGAGTAGCAGGAGTGAAGGTCCGAGTTGGAGATGGGGGATAATGACAGGTATAGGCAGTCCAGATAGGATGTTGGCTGTGACAGGATAATGAGAGGGGATGAGGTGTGCGGCTACGGCGGTGGACCAGATGTTATAGAGAGTGTGGTGGTTGCTGTTGGCCCAGGGTAGTGCCCGTGCGGCAAGCCAGCCTAGCCGTGCCATGCTAACAGCCAGATCCCCGGGCGAGGGTGCCGACGCTAGGTAAACAAACCCTCGCCCGGAGAAAAACGGCTGCAACCCGCGAGCTGGAGAGAGTGTGAAGGCACCCTCCGAGCACGCAGGTCAGATAGCCGACACAGCTAGGCTAGCAATACAGCCGGCCAGTCACTAGCCAGACAGCCAAACCAGTGACAGAGCCAGCTAGCGTTTTAGCTAGCCAGTCTGTAACTAGCTAGCTAGCTGGCCAGCAACAGAGCCGGGCAGCCACTAACCAGCTAGCCAAGCCAGCTAACAGCCAGATCCCCGGGCGAGGGTGCCGACGCTAGGTAAACAAACCCTCACCCGGAGAAAAACGGCTGCAACCCGCGAGCTGGAGAGAGTGTGAAAGCACCCTCCAAGCACACAGGTCAGATAGCCGACACAGCTAGGCTAGCAATACAGCCGGCCAGTCACTAGCCAGACAGCCAAACCAGTGACAGAGCCAGCTAGCGTTTTAGCCAGCCAGTCTGAAACTAGCTAGCTAGCCGGCCAGCAACAGAGCCGGGCAGCCACTAACCAGCTAGCCAAGCCAGCAATACAGCCAGCCAGCGTTAGTCAGCTAGACTGAAGCTAGCTAGCCAGCCGGCCAGCAGCAGAGCCGCACGGGACGATTAGAGGGCACAACAGACCCACACACACACACCCACGAACGGTGGTCCACACACACGCATGCACGCACACTCACGGAGCTGATGATAGATGATGGATGATCCGGAATGGTGAGAAGTAGTGGTGACGTTAGCAACCGATGCTAGCTTGCTAGCTAGCTGGTCCGTGCAGGTGAAAAATAGCAGAACGGGAGGTCGGGGAAAGCTGACGGTGATCAAAATAAACGAATGAAAAGACAAAACTAGACAACTAACTCAACTAAGACGACTGACACGATCAAACAAGAACAAAAAACAAAAGTGCAAACGAGAACAACGAGAGAGACACGGGAAGAAGCGGCAGCCCACAGCAAGACGCCAGCAGTACTCTAACCCGGAAGCACAACTCAGTGTGTACCAGTTACTGTATGACTGAGCACGCTCAGTGTGTAATAATAATAATAATAATAATAATAATAACTTTATTTTATATAGCGCCTTTCACGAAACCCAAGGACGCTTTACATCAACAAAAGACAATCACAACAAGTAGACGACAAAGACACAATCAATAAACAGACAACAACAACAACAAAACAACCAAACTAGGTGCCAAAGGCCTGGGTGAACAAGTGTCGTTTCAGTGCAGATTTAAAACTGTCCAATGTTGGTGCCTGCCGAATCTCCATGGGAAGAGAGTTCCACAGGATAGGGGCTGCGACGCTGAAGGCTCTGTCCCCGAAGGTTCGTCTGATGGTGCAAGGGACAGTGAGGAGACTTAAATCAGTCGACCGCAGGTTCCGTGAGGGAGTGTAATGATGGATGAGATCCGACAAGTATTGTGGGGCGAGGTCGTGTTGAGCTTTATAGGCGAGGAGGAGTAGCTTGTAATTGATACGGAATTTAACTGGAAGCCAGTGTAGGCGTTCCAGGGTGGGGGTGATGTGCTGCCAAGGTTTGGTCCGGGTGAGAACCCTGGCAGCTGAGTTCTGCACATATTGCAGTCTGTCCAGTGCTTTGTTGGGGAGCCCGAACAGGAGTCCATTACAATAGTCCAGGCGGGAAGTGATGAATGCGTGGGTGAGGGTCTCAGCAACAGAGTCAGACAGTGAAGGCCGGAGTCGGGAGATGTTTTTTAAATGGAAGAAGGCAGATCTAACGACAGATTTTATGTGGGATTGGTAAGAGAGGGTGGAATCCAGGATGACCCCCAGGTTGCGAACCTCAAGGGCTGGAGATGTAGAAGAGCCATCTACATGGAGGATAAAATCCCCCACCTTCTGACGCAGGGCCTTGGGAGCCACGACCAGGAGTTCGGTTTTTTTGCTGTTAAGTTTGCGTAGGTTGGCGGTCATCCAGGTCTTTATTGCAAGGAGGCAGTTGACAATGGACTGAGGAGGGAGGAGGGTGGTTGGTGTAGTGCTGAGATACAGTTGTGTATCATCAGCATAACAATGGAAATTCAGACCATGCTGGCGAATGATCTGGCCCAGGGGAAGCATATAGATAGTGAAGAGAAGGGGACCGAGTACAGAGCCCTGAGGCACACCATGGTTTACTGGGGTTGAGTGGGAGCTGGAGCCATTGACGGAGACAAACTGCTGTCTGTCAGATATGTATGAATGGAACCAGGAGAGAACTGTACCCGTGAATCCAAGGTGAGTGGAAAGGCGAGTGAGGAGAATGGAGTGGGAGATGGTGTCAAAGGCTGCTGAGAGGTCTAGAAGAATCAGGATACTGATGTGGCTAGGGTTGGGCATCGAGAACCGGTTCCAATTTGGAACCGGTTCCGAAATTTCGATTCCAAAGGAATCATTTAAAAATAAAAGATTCGATTCTTCGAATCGGTTCCTAAACAAATTTCACTCGCGCCGTCGCGCTAGTTTCAGTTTCCTTGTTGGCGGCAAGGCGGTGTATTTTGCTTTGGTTTTCAGTCCGCCAGTAAAACCAACGAATAAGAAGTAGTTTCCGCCTGCGCGATTTGAATGGGCAGTCGTGCGCCATCATGGACCGAAGCAAGTGGCGCTCGAAAGTGTGGCTTCATTTTGTTGGGAGAAATGACGGGTTGGCAAAGTGCAACACCTGTGGCAAACTTATTTCATGCAAGGGAGGATGCACTACGAACATGACTAAACACCTTCGCCTGCTGCATGGTGTACTTATCAACGAATGTACCGTTTTTGATGTGTTGCGTGCGTCTCCCTCTGCTGTCCCCAGCAGCCAGCACCTCGTCTGAGTCGTCTCAGTCGGGTAAGTGAATATTAACGTTTGTCTTATTCTCAACAGCGAGACAGCAAACGAGTTCTACTTCACCCAATAGCTATGTGTGTCAAATGCTAATAGGCCTACTGTAGGGCTGGGACGATTCGTCGACGTTGTCGACGTCATCGATTATGCAAATTCGTCGACGCGAACTTTATGCGTCGATGACGTCGGTTCTAATGTGACAAGTTCAAAAGTACACAATGCTAACTGATGCTACACAATGCTCACTCGTTTTTGTACAGTTTGCATCGCACCATCTCCTTGGGCTCGTCTTGGGTGAAGTATTCCCACACAATCTAAAGCGAAATGTAAAATCCAGCGCGAGCCAAGTATATCCATGTAATGGCTGCGGACGGTGTACTGAGAATGCAGCATCTAAAAAATCTATTTTCTGCCGCGAAACGGTTGTTTTCATCAATCTGTCTTAATGAATCGCTAGTTGTGCTTACATTGAGCGAGGGCTTGTTGTGGTGTTTCACATGCCTCTGTAATATGATCTTTAGAAACGTCGCAGCGTAGAGAATGTGAGCCGCGAGTGTAACCTACAGACGGAGAATAGCCAGTTTGCGCGCTGTGCGCATGCGTGCTGGAGCAAGTGGGGAAGCTATAGTTTCTAAAGACGTTTCTAAAGATAATATGAATTAGACTCCTTACTAAAATAGTAAAAAGGGCTAATTTATATTGCATTTCATGGTTAAAAGTTAAAAACATAATTCATGGATGGATGTAGAATGTAGATTGTAGATAAGATAACCAATTAAGTGAATTATTGAAGGAATACTCTAGCTATACCTTAGATATTTAATACATTTTTAATGTTTCATGTCATTATTTTAAATTGGCATGAGAAGTATCTTGAAGGCAGAGATTGGACAACAGGGTGACATTTCCAGAGGTACAGACTTCAGTGGGTGAGTTAAAACATGCACTAGAGGCCGAAAGAGGAGCAGATTCAAGAGATTCAAGGCATGACCGGAACAAATGACTAATCGTGACTAATCGAAAAAATAATCGTTAGATTAGTCGATTACCAAAATAATAATTTATCCCAGCCCTAGCCTACTGTAATGTAAACATTTTGACCCCGCCCCTCAAAGAATCGGAATCGAGAATCGTTTAGAACCGGAATCGAAAACCGGAATCGGAATCGGAATCAGAATCGTTAAAATCCAAACGATGCCCAACCCTAGATGTGGCCTGAATCAGCAGCTCTGAGGAGATCATTGGTTATCTTGATCAGGGCGGTCTCTGTGCTGTGGTAGATTCTATAGCCAGACTGAAATATTTCAAAGAGCTGATGGTTTGACATGTGCTGATGAAGTTGGGCGGCGACTGCTTTTTCGAGGATCTTGCTGACGAAAGGCAGGTTGGAGATTGGCCGATAGTTGGTGAGATCATCAGGGTCCAAGCCAGGCTTTTTGAGTATTGGCAAGACAGAGGCGATTTTGAGACTGGTAGGTACGGTGCCAGATTGGAGAGAGGGGTTAACAATGTCCGTTATGATGGGGCAGAGGGTGGGTAGGCAAGCCTTCACAAGTGCTGTGGGCATGGGATCCAGGGAGCAGGTGGAGGCCTTGGCCTTGGTGACCAACTCAGTGATCAATGAAGCATCCACTGGAGTGAAGGAGGAAAAGGGGGGGCAAGCAGCGGAGGGAGCCACGTCCTGTGACTGAATTGCCTGAGGGGGTGTGGAAGCAGGTACCATGTCCTGTGACTGAGGTGCCTGAGGGGGTGTGGGAGTAGGTGTCCGTAACTGCTGGTGGATGTTATTCACCTTTTCTTGGAAAAAATCCAGGAACCTGGAGCAGAGGTCTGGGGCGGCAGAGGGATTGGGGACAGTGAGGGGACTGAGCAGTTTGTTAATGGTGGAAAATAACAGTCTGGGGTGGTTCTGCTGAGAGCCAATGAGGGTAGAATGGTACTGGGTCATGGTCCTGGTGAGAGATTCCTTGTAGGCCTTAACATGGTCTTTGAAAGCCAGATGGTGAACAGTGAGGCCAGTTTTCTTATAGAGCCTCTCCAGGCGTCGACCAGCAGCCTTCATGCTACGGAGCTCAGGTGTGAACCAGGGGGCTGGGCGGGTAAATGACACGGTCCGGGTTTTAAGGGGTGCGAGAGAGTCGAGGCTGGTGGATAAGGCAGCATTGTAGCAGGCTACCAGATCACCTGCCATGATGTCCGGCGACACCCCAGCCAGATGGGCAGCTATCTGGGTAGATAGGGCTGGGGGACTCACTGTCTTCGTGTTCCTGAACGTGATGGTACGCATAGGACGCTGCTTGGGCAGAGTGGCAGGAACGCTGAAGAAGATGGCATGATGGTCTGATACCGCTAGGTCCAGGCACTGCAGGTTGGTGGGGGGCGTGCCACAGGAGCAAACCAGATCCAACGTATGGCCTTTGTTATGAGTGGGGCCTTGCACATGCTGGACAAAGTTGAGACAGTCCAACAATGAAAGGAATTCAGCGGCGAATGTGCAGGTGTTGGAGTCCACGTGTATGTTGAGGTCCCCAAGGAGAAGTGTTGAAGGAGACATGGCACAGACAGGGGTGAGCACTTCGGACAACTCAGACAAGAAGACAGACTTGTTAGAGCTGGAGGTCTTGGGAGGGCGGTAGATGAGGACGACCTGATGTTGGGCGAGTTTGAAAACTACACACTCAAATTAAGTGACAGTTGAAATGGTCAACTCCTTGATCAGGATGTCGGCGCGGTGTACAATAGCCAGCCCACCACCACCACCCTTTAAGCGAGGCTTCTGTATGTAAGCATAGCCTGGGGGAGTGGCTTTGTTTAGTGCTACAAAGTCCTGTGTTCTTTGCGTGTGTACCAGTTACTGTATGACTGAGCACGCTCAGTGTGTACCAGTTACTGTATGACTGAGCACGCTCAGTGTGTACCAGTTACTGTATGACTGAGCACGTTCAGTGTGTACCAGTTACTGTATGACTGAGCACGCTCAGTGTGTACCAGTTACTGTATGACTGAGCACGCTGTGTGTACCAGTTACTGTATGATTGAGCACGCTCAGTGTGTACCAGTTACTGTATGACTGAGCACACTCAGTGTGTACCAGTTACTGTATGACTGAGCACGCTCAGTGTGTACCAGTTACTGTATGACTGAGCACGCTGTGTGTACCAGTTACTGTATGACTGAGCACGCTCAGTGTGTACCAGTTACTGTATGATTGAGCACGCTCAGTGTGTACCAGTTACTGTATGATTGAGCACGCTCAGTGTGTACCAGTTACTGTATGACTGAGCACGCTCAGTGTGTACCAGTTACTGTATGACTGAGCATGCTCAGTGTGTACCAGTTACTGTATGATTGAGCACGCTCAGTGTGTACCAGTTACTGTATATCTGAGCACGCTCAGTGTGTACCAGTTACTGTATGACTGAGCACGCTCAGTGTGTACCAGTTACTGTATATCTGAGCACGCTCAGTGTGTACCAGTTACTGTATGACTGAGCATGCTCAGTGTGTACCAGTTACTGTATGACTGAGCACGCTCAGTGTGTACCAGTTACTGTATGACTGAGCACACTCAGTGTGTACCAGTTACTGTATGACTGAGCACGCTCAGTGTGTACCAGTTACTGTATATCTGAGCACGCTCAGTGTGTAACAGTTACTGTATGATTGAGCACGCTGTGTGTACCAGTTACTGTATGACTGAGCACGCTCAGTGTGTACCAGTTACTGTATATCTGAGCACGCTCAGTGTGTACCAGTTACTGTATGACTGAGCACGCTCAGTGTGTACCAGTTACTGTATGACTGAGCACGCTCAGTGTGTACCAGTTACTGTATATCTGAGCATGCTCAGTGTATAACAGTTACTGTATGACTGAGCACGCTCAGTGTGTACCAGTTACTGTATGACTGAGCACGCTCAGTGTGTACCAGTTACTGTATGACTGAGCACGCTCAGTGTGTACCAGTTACTGTATGACTGAGCACGCTCAGTGTGTACCAGTTACTGTATGACTGAGCACGCTTTGTGTACCAGTTACTGTATGACTGATCACACTCAGTGTGTACCAGTTACTGTATGACTGAGCACGCTCAGTGTGTACCAGTTACTGTATATCTGAGCACGCTCAGTGTGTAACAGTTACTGTATGACTGAGCACGTTCAATGTGTACCAGTTACTGTATGACTGAGCACGTTCAGTGTGTACCAGTTACTGTATGACTGAGCATGCTCAGTGTGCCTCAGTGTATATAAAAAAGTTAATTTGAGATTATTGAGTATGTTTTTGTCTCTATATATAGGTTAATATACCCTCATGTAAACGTTGATCCTTCAGTATATAATATATTATAATATAATATTGTGTGTGTGAACACATACTACTCCATTACCAGGCTGCCAGACTGAAAATTTCCAGCATCCTGTAGTTGCTTATATTTTTCATTGTACATGCCTCAAATTATTCCCACTGTGACTCATTAATCACATAACATTATTTTTCTAACTGTATGATTGCAGCACAATTTATTCTGTACAATTACAACCTCTTATCGGAGGCCTGTGTGGAATGTGGAACAAAATAGATTAGAGCAGAAATCTCCATAGTGTTTAATCTGGTTGGAACAAATTCGGTGGGGGAGAAAAAGGGAAGGATATCGCATGACGTTGGAAGCGGAGAATGGCTGTGTTTTCTCAAGCTGCAGTCATTTGCGTAGATCCCTGGGGACTCCACTCAGAGAGATTTAACTGGGGCACAGTTACTGTGGCGACACACGGGGACTGGGCTTATGTCAGCAGCTACTGGGAACAGACAGGCTTTTAATCAGAACCAAGAAGATTCACCTCCATCTTGATTTTCTTCAGGAATACAAAGGTGCACCCATGCGTGTTACTTCCAACAGGCTATTTAACACATTTAGAAGAAAAAAATATATATATATTTTTTTTTTTATGTTTCGTTTTTTTCCCCCATAAACTGTAACAGACTGAGTTTGTGAATGTTAATTATTATAAAATGCCTGTGTTTGTAGAAGGCAATGTAAAGGGATCAGGGTAGAGCTTTTCTGTAATAGGTTTGGTAAGTAGGAAGTGGTAAAGGCTGGCTCTTGTCTGGCCAATGAGAACTGGCCTGTGACCAAATCTTAGAGCGATGCATCAAAATTGAACGTCCAGAGCTTGGAAGGACAATCATGGAATGGGGAGGGCGGAGTCAAGGGTCAGAACCAATCAGCTTTCTTCTTCCCCCTACCTCTTCTCTAGGCTCATGCTCTCCTATGAGAGATATATTAAAGGAGAGGAGGATGTGCCCCTCCCCCTTGTGAAACCCAGACGGCAGGAACCCGGCGTTCAGGAGGTCGACGGCAGGTTCAAAGCCACGGCGGGGAAGCGACCGAAAGTCACGCAGGACCACAAGTTGCCGGGAGAGACGGACACCTTCCCGAAAAGCCCCGAGCCCCCATTGGTTAGTCACCGATGCTTCCACACTCACTGCCAAACAACTTTGTTCTCAAAGTAAAAAAGACAACTCGCTTCAGACAAGCTGTTTCTTTTTTTTTACTCAACAAATAAGCTGCCAGTTTTAAAACAGTGCTGCCAGGAACAGTTGGGTTGTAACAGAATAAATTTAGGGCAAATTGAGATACATTACAACACCGTAGAAGCCCAGAAAATGTTCCTATCATCGTGAGTCCAGGTAATCTACTGTTTTACAATCCAGTTTTCCTGTGAATTCTGGGTGAATTTTGTTTTAGGCACAATTTTCAAAAAGTATATCTCTTGTTTTCACGTGAAAAACACTGCCATTAAAAACTATAAACTCCAATATCAATTAACACAGGGGTTCTCAAACTTTTTGTTTATGCGGACCACTTTTTATGATCAAGGATTTTCGCGGACCACCTCATATGCAAACCGCAAAAATAAGTACATATATTGTTACGAACCCACGGCTGTAAAGTCTAAGGTGATTGCTTAATTTCCCTTTATTGCCATTATCTGAATTTGCTTTGCGCAATGCTCACAGGTAGCTCAGCAATATACAAAATATACAGTGCACAACATAACAAAACAATTTTGGCGGTGTACAGAGACCGCGGCACTGCATGTATGGAGGAAATTCGTGGATGTGGAGTTTGTGCGTTGGACTGCTTGGTGACACTGGACATCTCGGGACAGCGGGGGCTATTTTTAATCATGGCTGTATTGCACTTTCATTCACTTGATTGATGTAATGATTCTGTTGGATGTCTTTGTTTGATATGTTTGTTTGTGTGTTGTGGGTCCCACTGTCTATGTCTTTTTTGTTGTTGCTGGGGCTACAACTGAAGTTCCCTAGCGGGAAATAAAAGTTATTATATTCTATTCTAATAATACCAACATAAACAAATATTATAAGGAGTATTGGGGGGGGGGGGCGGGGTATACGTACGAAGCAAGATTAATTACAGAGTAAACCCTGGAACCCTCCCAAATCTGGAACATGCATGGACTGAAGTAAAAAGAGCTGTTCTGGGTTTTATTGAGTTATCCAGCTAGTACTAACTCAGTAATCCTGTTTCGTAGTATACCACCTTGGTAAGTAAAGTGCTTGTGCAGTTAATATGGGAGCAAAGTGATACGTTACATGTTAAAGTATTAACGGTAGGCTACAGTAGCCTACTTCAGCAATAAAACATTTTAGCTCGTTGGATAGAATATAATAACTTTTTTTCCCCGATAGGGAACTTCAGTTGTAGACGCCATAAAAGGCAAAGTACATTTACCGTTACTTTCATTATTACTTTCAAATACATTGTTATTTGGTGCTTAATATCGTAACGTTACATTTTCTTTTCGCCCTCTTCTGGATTCTCATATTGCTCACACCCTGCCTGGCCAGCACAGGTAGCTAATGTTTACAGTTTATCCAATCTATTTGTGAGACATCATACAACGTAGCACCCCTAGCAATGTAATAATAGTTCAAATGAACACTGTTTTGATGTTCACAATATGCTTGACGTATCACATTAGGTTAACATTAATGTTTCGCAGGCGTAGCAGTCGATCACACAAATGATATAGCTACTAACGTTAGCTAAACCAAGCGATTAATTCACTTTTAACTTTCTAACATTAAGATAATGCACATAAATGTACATTAGGCCAGCTAGTTATGTATATATTAACTGGCTAACTTTATAATTTGTTCATAAAACGTAATTTACCATTAACGATCCGAGCCTGGTTGCTGTCTAAATCCAGCTCACTCCTCACTGCTTTCAACCACCAGTCTCTTCTTTCGGTCATAAAATTTAGTTTGTTCACCCTGCCTGGTAGTTTAGCTACTATGGTGAGTACTCAGATTATCATGTAAAAGGACATTTTCGCCTTTTCCCAGTTTTATTCGCACATCAGTACGCAGTGCAGAAGTTCGTCATTGTAGGACAGCAATCATAGTAGCGTTAGCATGAAACTCGTTTCATGGAGTAGCGAACACTACTAGTTCAGTGGTAACGTTAAGCGTCTCTGTTAGGGTTGGTCCTCCAAAATGGCGGCGCGTCCCTGTAACCATTGGTAACGACAGTTCTAGTTCTATGTGACAGGCCTCTATTGCAAGATAGTGAGTAAACACATTCACGTTCATTCATTCTTTTTTCTACGGACCACCTGCAGTACCCTCGCGGACCACAGTTTGAGAACCGCTGAATTAACACACACATTCTTTACAGGTAAAACACCAGTTGATTTAATTATTCAATCAGAGCTTTAGCACAAATAAAAGGGCAAAATGTGAGCTCTCCTAAATGTGGAGAACAATGGCTGACGGACATCTAGACATGCGAATAGGTAGGCCTGCTCTATTGCTATTTACTGTAACATATCAATACTCCTGATTCCTGTACTGCAGAGTACCTCATTTATACTACTACAAGAGGACCACAGTACAGACATCATAGTGTGCACAAGCTAAGCTGGCAGTATCCCTCATGTATGTACTGAAGCCACTCCTACATGGAGCAAATACGGGAGAGCCTATCCCCTCTGCAGATCAGAGTAGCTAAGCACGGTCTTAGCATCTTACCAGCCTTACTGTAAAGAGGACCTGAAACACGGGGGAAATATGCCTTTTGCAGTGCTGCAGAAATGAGCTCCACACACATTCACACAGACACACGCATATGCCCATACACATACACACAGAAACACACACATATACACACTGACATGTGCACACACTTACACACACACACACACACACACACACACACACACACACGATAGACCAGAGCAGCTCACACATGTTGTCATATGGGACAAGGTGAGTTTCCACAATGATGTTCTGTTTCAAACTTGGTTCAATGAAACCATTGCCGTTTCATTTCTTAGTCATGCCAAGGGTGGCTGTCATTCCAAAAGACACTTCTCCCACTGCTTGACCAGAGAAAATATAATGTGTAATGTACATGAGAATATGTGGCCTGATCAACAGCAGAGACCAGAATCATTTATTTTTGGTTTTACTTTTACAATTTTTGTTTTCTCCCAGGACTGTTTTTATTTTACTGTCTCTACTACATTTTTGTAATTTGGAAAAATAAAATATAATAATATTTGAGTCGGCCAGTACACTCAAACAATACTGATGCCCAAGTAATATAATGGTAATAGTGTCTTTAATTTTTTACACCAGTGTGTAATTGGCATTTATAATTTGTATTCACTTGTTGACTAGAGTTTATTATTCGAAGGAAAAATGTCATTTTGGGATGAGTGTGTTGTTTTGAAAATAGTGCTTGATTTTGACAAGAGATACATTAGGTTTTGCAGAAAGAGTTGACCCGTGTGGGTTTTGTGTTTATAATTTTGAGAAATTGGTTTTAATTTCAGAAAATGTGTCTAAACAATTGAGAAAAACTGTAAAAACAGCAAACCTTAGAGCAGCTGTATTACAGGAAAGGCAAGAGTGAAGCGTGATATTTTAGGCCTGCTGCTGTTTAGAGCAGTGCGTTTCCTGTTTAGAGCAGTGCTGTATTAGGTCTATTTGCAAAGTGCAAACTGATGGTGTCCGTGGAGATGCTTTAGATCAAGTCCGATAGACTGTTGTGTGAGAAGTGGTGCCATATGTTCTACTTTCATAGGGCTGTTTATATTCAAAAAAGCCAGTGATTCCATTGTGATTTGCCAATTCCCCCAGTTAAGTGAAAAAAGAAGCAAAGAAAGCCTCATTTGAGAGCAATGAAAACTTGCCAAAGTGATTTTTCTGTGGTTAGCCGAGCATAACAGAGGGAGAGTAGGCTTTAAGAATTGTCTTCAAACAGCAATGTAATGAATTCATGTATGCAGTTTATGAAGACATTGACTGTGTGTTTGCAAACTAAGTATCTAGCAGTCTGTCCACCCGTGGTAGAGCTTACTCAGCTTTTCAGAAAGTGCTGAATTGTAAGGCACACGAACACCACCAATATCACAAAAACACCTACATTTGATTGTCACTATTCAGGTGGAACTCAGTTCTATACTGTGTATGCAGTGGACATTCAGCTTTGTGACAGCAAGATGTGCAACACAGTTTGTGTCGTTCTGTACCGGGCAAAATAAACGGGTTACACTGTCACAGCAGTGTCACTTTGTGAGTCTCAGTGAAATAATGAAAATGTCAACGACGCATCATTATAAGGAATAAAGTTTAAGGAGCCTGAAGCATGACTTAAATATATGTGCAGCCATGCTGAGCAGACCTGGGTCAGATACTGATTTGAAATGCTGTACTTTAATCTACACGTGTTGGGTTTATTATGGTGGCACACAGTCACACAGCAGGTCAGTCTATGGCTGACTCCTCTGTGTGTAGTAGAGGCAGAAACTCTGGATGTTTTCAAGACCAGGCTTGATATGGTGCTGGATATTATCTAGTTTGTAGGGGAGCGCTAGCTACCCGTTGGTGGTAGGAAAATGACGAGCATTGTTGGGTTGAATGGCCTGTTCTCGTCATTAAGTTATGTTATGTTATGTGTGTTAGCAGGTGTTCGGCAGTAAGGAGGAGAGTGCTGAGCCGGCAGACCAAGCTGAGGAGGAGAGGAAGAGGGAAGACAAGGACGAAGAGGAGCTGCAGCTCACCGTGAAAGAGGAGACGCTTTGTGGCGACCCAGCGGAGGAGAAAGCGCCGCCTCTTGAACTGTCCGCTGAGGATGACGCGACAGAGAGGCTCTCTGGGGTCCCGGCTGACCCGCAGGGGTACCCCAAAAGCCAGGGCTGCACGATCCGGGATGAAGACCCGGGGGCAGAGTTCCACCACTCCCTCACGGGTCAAAACCGGGGGGTCGACGTACCCGAATCCGCCGTCCCGTGCTCTGTCGGCAAGGCGGACCCGCCCGCGGCCAAAGAGACCGAGACTCATGTGGACCTGGTGCTGCCTAACCCAAAGCAGAACCCGCCGCAGGCCGCCACAGACGAGGAGGAGTCCTGTTTTACCTACAAAATGGGGGCGCCCTCCGGGGGTAATGCCGGCATCATGTCACCCCTGGCCAAAAAGAAGCTGCTATCCCAGGTTAGCGGCTGCACTTCGCCCAACGGTTACCCGTTCGCCCCGCCTCTTGCTTTTGCCCATGCCAACCACAACGGCCAGAACTCTCAAGCGCCCGGGGCCGCAGTCAGCAGGCCGTCTGTCATCCAGCACGCTCAGAGCTTCAGGGCTCTGGAAAACAGGAAACAGGAAGTGACCTCAGAACTTTACCAGCGGGACCCGGGTCAGTCCGTCCCCACTGCAGGTCCGTACCCAGTGGAGAAACAAATGGGACACCCCTCTCACGGGCCCAGCTTCCCAAACTTCTACTCGACCCACCCCCTGCTGAGTCTGTACCGGCCGGGTGAACCCTGCCTGAGCCGGGAGGCTTCATTTACCCTGAACGGCGGGACCGGTCTATGTTTCACCCCGAACATGCATCCCGACAGGACGGGGTCAGGCTACCGCTCGCCTCTCATCGAAGAAACAAGCCCACCCTGCGGGGAGATGCTGCCTTCTGACGACCAGCCGACAGACTTGAGCCTCCCCAAATCCTTCCCCTACACACCATCCTCTATCAGGCACGGGCACTGCGGCCTAGCCCACCCCGCCCACCATCGAGACTCCGCCTGTCCCCTCCTCCAAGCCTCTAGCCTGGCCTATCACCCCAAAGCCTGCCGCGTGCCCCCCATGACGGTCTCCGCCCCCCAGAAACCCCTGGACCCACCCCCTCCTCCCCGAGCGCAAGGGAAAGACGTCGTCTTCGGGCGCCATTTGGGCACAGCCCGGCCCCTGCGGAGAAGCCTGGAGGAGCTCGAGAGGGGGCCCCCGGAGAAGAAGATCCGGGCGGTCACACCCATGCACCCGGTCACAGCCCGCACGCCAGACCCGGAGGTCGAGGATAAACTTGGGGACAGTTTTACGGAGGGTCTCAAATACCCTTTCCGCACCCCCTTCTTCCCGCCACTGTACCCCGGGGTTCAGGAGACGCACGACAGGCTGGGCGCCTCGGTGGGGGCGGGGTACCCCCACCCCTTGCAGTGCTTAAAGAGCCAGGCCGTAGTGTCGCCCTTCCTCTCCCCGTTCGCTCTCCACTCCCTCATGGTGCAGAGACAGCTGCTGGCCTCGGCCGCCGCTCCGCACCTGTATCGCCACCCGGGCGGGGCCTCGTATGGAGACCTCCTGCACCACGGCCTGTTCCCCATGTCTGCTCTCAACCCCCCGCCCGCCTACAGCCCCTCCCAGCTCCCCTCTCTGCACCCCAGCACCAAACTTTAATAGCCTCTCCCTCAACACTGACCTCCCATTAAATTTATCTCTCGTTTCTCACCTATTACATATGGTACACCCCCCCCCCCCTCCCCAATGTTACCTGGGTATCTCCCCCACTCCTTTATTTTGATTTTGACTTCAGAAATATAGAGAGAACAGATAACCCTTAGCTACACATTCTCCATAAATTATAAAATGAGGCATTATATAATTTATAATGGTCTTGAGTGGATACAGATAAAAAATTTCACTTTGAAAAATTAAGTGCCGGTCAAACCAATTATTCTGGGTAAGACAGAAAATACCAAATTATGTTTTTTTTTGGGGGGGGGGGTTCTCCTGAGTTGTCATTCCTTTCGGCTGAAAAGCGCGCGGGCAGTGACATCAAACCGACAAAACCGCCAGGGGAGGGAAGACGCCAGAATCCGAGAAGAAACCTCTTTTCCCCCCACCACTCACGTTGACGATTTGCACATTTGTTTCTTAAAACGTGCCAGTAAGCTTGCCTCGGCCCTGTGAAGCGGTTGTAGATCTCGGAGTCAGGGATGATGAGATTGCGACGCCAACGGGGTGCCCAAAGTTCGTTCGGACAAAACGGAAAAAAAAAAACCCTGCGTGACAAATCAATGCAATGTACAGTGCAATTTATCATTTCAAACATTTACAACTTAAACATTTACATTACACTTAACACTGTTTAAGCACTGTATTCATGGTGTACGGCCAGGAAAGAACAATCTGCATTTCAACATGGTTCCTGTCTGTTCGTCGTAGATTTATTCACGTGCACAGCACAATGATCCACATCATAGTACTTTTGAGTTTACTAAGTACTACAGGTATTAAGTTCAGTTGAACGCAACCACAGCAATGCAAGAACGGACATAGTTATCACAGCCATGGTCATATCTAGCTAAGCTGAACTACATGCAACTGTGCGTGGTCGGAGCGTAATGACGCAGCGTAATGTCCAGTACTCCTCGTTAAAATGATTTTAATTACATTTTCTACATGGAAAGTGTGCACCGTTTTCAGCCATTTGATTTGTGCAGCATTGCACAGCTGGAGATGTCATTGTGAAATCATGTTCTAAAAGTGTCTGTGTTCTTTCCAATGTACACTTTAAGCATGTTAACTTTAATGGAATCTCAAGAAAAGTTTATAATGACAAGAAGATGATTACCAGGGTTGAAGAAAAGGGTTTTTACTATAATGATGCGATATGTGAAATATGAGAAATTTCTGTAAGCTCTGAAACATGAGAGGCTTATGTCATTTTTGCACAAAGGAATTGGGAAAAGAAAAGAAGTAAGACACAAGAGACATAGAAGAGCCTTTAAATGCGCCAGTCGCTATTAGAACTTACATTAGTTGGAATGCATTTTCTCCAAATAGGACTGGAGAAGCACTCATGGTTGCTAAGTAACATTTTGGGTAATAAAATGTTTTATAATTGCTAAGCAGCGTTGATTTTGGTGCAGGAGTCAAATGTTTTTTTTGTCATTCTTGGAATTTTCTTGTATGTGGTCACATTTTTTTGTATACGAAGAGAAGTGTGTTAAATCTGCTTTGCAAGTTCTTGTGCCTTTTTATGAGTAGCTACAATGTATTTGATAATAATCAAGAGTTGTATATGTCCAAGCAAAAACGAGAACAATAGTTTTTTGAAATGACAAGCTTGGGATAAGGTTTCTTCTCACCAGTCATTGGCCTGCATTCAATCAACACTGGCCTGAACTTTGACTCGCGAGTAAACCCGTTACGTAACCTTTGACTCGCGAGTAAACCCGTTACGTAACGCGCGACTCTTTTTCTTCACAGATTCAGTTTGCTTTAATGATCCGTGAACATGCCAAACTGTATTTGTGCAGAAAAAACAAAAAACATATTACGGACAAAGACTATTATTGACTGAGCCAGTGCTTTACACACGTACTGTATAATCAGTGTCACTCTCACTGATGGCCACAATAAAAGTTGTCGACCAGATGATCATTACAGCCATAAAAAGCACTGGGAATATAAAAAACAAGAATGTTTGTTCTTAGCACTTAAATGATTTCTTTCATTGTAATTATGTCGCATTAAGCAGTATGTGAGCCTCAGTCAGTCAGTTTGTTTTGGATGTCTGAACACAAGCCCGTTCATATGATCTTTCTCCACTGTAAATAATGTACATTTAACTCTTTAGTATTGTGCTTGTTGTACAGTATATAGTAAAGCTATAGTAAAGGTGTAGTTTTATTGTTTTGAAGGTTGAATGACCACATAATTAAGTTTAAACACTACAGGTAGAAAGGTACGTGTGTTTTCACCCTTGGTATGTTTTGTATTTGTTTTTTGTTGTTTCTGAACGTCTGGAAATGCTTTTGATACTATGTGCTGTCAGTTCCCCAATCACATCACTGGCAAACAAACAAAAAACTTTGTATTTTATGATCCACTGTATAATTAAAATATTTTGCTACCTACTTCAATGATATTTTATTTCCTGCTTCAACTGTGTTTCTCTGCCCAAAAGCATTGTAAGCAGTAGTATACTGTTTACAAAATAATTGCATATTGTGTATTTACTTTTCCAATCTCAAGTTGTTCATATTGAAAAACTGGGCATAATGAATATCACGGTGAATAATTTGAGCAATCCAAACCAGCATTTCCACATTTTGAGTTATGTCTGTGTTGCATTTGTAGTTTCGGTCTCCACAATGTCCTACTTTCCGTTGTTACAGCATACGGAACACGGAATGCAAAGAACTACATGTCCCAAAGGCCCCAAAGACACCTGCGCTTGGATCCATTACCGAGAGGTATCTTAATGAGTTGCAGAGAAAGACGTCTGATATCAGCACTCTTCTTCAGTGTTGTGCCATTTCACAGCCGTGCGATTTCTACATCCTCGGCAAAACGTCCTCGGTCACAGGCATTTCCTCGGGAATTATATTACAGGATTACACTCACCCCTTGTACCCCAAAGCACGCTCTATAAATGAATCCGAGTCTTCCCAAAACGGGGTCACCTTCGCGCCTCGTATTATGACTTTACAATAACCCATTTCTCATATCTACACAGTGCAGCGTTTTTACAGATGATTCACACCCATTTCCTGGGCCTGTGCAGCGATGTTCGCGGGATCTCCCAAAGGGCCCGTCTATATTCAGCCTTTATCCATTTCTGCAAAACTAACAGTACACCCAACCTGGAAAAAAAACCCCGATGAAAACTAATCTGTAAAATGCAGGCTAAGGCTGAATAAATTGAGTCCTGTTTGTTATGAAGGGGACTGCGTATCAGGTCAGCCAGATTTACTAAAGTAATGTTTTTACTAACTGGAACACATCTCAAGGTCTTTAACCGCTTTATCGTCTTATGAACCGCATGTACATTCACACACACACACAGACAGATACAAAACTGTCTTTTGCAAACAGCGATCTATTATATGACTGGAATGTTAAAGCTATAGAATAATTAGCATCTTCACTGCACTGGCCTCATATCTGCAGAGTGGAGTTCCTGCTAGTTTGATTTTAGCGCCACCTGCTGTTCCACAGCATGTACTGATGTTACCGTATTTTTGGCAGCGATCAACTCTTCTGATTTAGTTAGACCTTACAACAGCAGGTAATCAATGGGGAGTGATTTTGACCATCGGGGGTTATTCCACAAAACAGGATTATGAAGATGTCCAGATAACTGAGAATGATAAGGCTGAGATGTTGGTTGATGAAAATGCACTAGATCCTGGTTTAGAAGTATCTGCAGCCAACATATTGTTAGCTGCTGATATTGGAGTTATCTGCCCAATTGGCTTATCCTCCTTTGTGGAATACTCCCCAGATAAGTCCATCTCATTTTAACCAGCCATGTTTAAAGTGAACAACTACTCCTGATTTGAGAAATGTATTTTTCCTCTCTAATCCATTGTCTTCATAAACAGATATTTAGATAGTAGTATTTGGTGTATAAAGTCTGGACAGATGTTATACAACACTTCCTTGTATGATGCAATATTTTCATATCTGGCTGGCCTTGACTTAAAAAAACAAAAAACATTTTGCCTACACTCAATAATGAGGCAGTTTCCATTTTTTGTGACATCTAAATGCAATTGGCTACCCCCCCCCCCCGGCTTTCGTTCTCAAGAGAATGTCATAATAAACTATCAATGTTTAGCCTTCGTAAGAGCCAGAGGTAATTTCCAGTGAACAGTAACATTTGAAAGGAGGGCATGTCTGAACTATTTATTCTGAAGGACCAGAAACCACTCCTCCATGGAATGTACCATTTGTTACGTTACAATAAGACTATAAAAAAAAGGGTGAAATGAAGGAAAATGAATTGCACGTCTTCCTGCTATAAAAAACTGTACATTCTGTACTACATCTTAACCTTTGTTAAGGTTGTTAAGGTTGTTAAGGCCGCCAGCAGCCATACCACCATGCAATATGCTTCTGTTGAATGGCTGAAGCTAAGCAGGTGTGGGCTTGGTTTGTACTTGGATTGGAGACCTCCTGGGAAAACTAAGTTGCTGCTGGAAGTGGTGTTGGTGGGCCAGTAGGGGGCAGTCTTCTCTCTGGTCAAATGCCCCAGTGCAGTGATGGGGACACTGAAGGAGATGCCGTCTTTCGGATGAGATGTTAATCCAAGGTCCTGACTCACTGTGGTCATTAAAGATCCCATGACACTTATCGCAAAGAGTAGGGGTTTCCCCAGTGTCCTGGCTAAACTCCCAACACAGGCTCTTTCAATCTGCCACCTAATGATCCCCCAGTTTAATTGGCTAAAAAATTAGCCAATGAGAGAAAAAAAATATTCTTCTCTCCACCTCAGCTGATATGTGGTTAGCATTCTGGTGCAAAATGGCTGCCGCTGCATCACCCAGGTGGGTGCTACACATTTGTGGTGGTTGAGGCGAGTTTCCCCTCATCATTGTAAGCGCTTTTCGAGAAGAGTATCGAGAAAGGCGCTATATAAATGCCAGGTATTATTATTAAGATGGCTTACATTAATTTCTCATCATGATACATTTTTCAAATTTAGTTAGTACATTAGTAGTATACAACTTAATCTTAAACTAAAATGCTAAACAGTCTATTGTGGCTACTACTCGGTTTTCTAAAGTGTATAATGCAACACATTCATCTGTGTGTATGGAATTATTAATTAATAATAATAATTTGTAAATTTCACAGGTTCAAAGCAGCATGGATAACATGAAATAAGTGGTGTTAAGTGGCTAGTGGTTTGTTCAGTTTGAAAGGATCTGGGCTGCATTAGGATCCAATTTAACACATTCCCTTCCCTTGAGTGAGCTACACTGCATGGCCAAAAAAAAAAAATTGCCGTTGCACCCGTCATGCATAGTGCCCACTGTACAAGCCTCTGGAGGCAGTGTTGTGATCTGGGGTTGCTTCAATGAGTCAGGTCTAGGTTCAGCAACGTTATGCAGCAATAAAATGAAGTCAGCGGAGTACCTGAATGTACTGAATGACCAGGTTATCCCATCAATGGGCATATTCCAGGACGACAATGCCAAGATTCATCGGGCTCAAATTGTGAAAGAGTGGTTCAGGGAGCATGAGGAATCCTTTTCACACATGAATTGGCCACCAGTCCTGACCTTAACCCAATTGAAAGTCTGGGATGTGCTGGAGAAGACTTTACGGAGTGGTTCAACTCCCCCGTTGTCAATACAAGATCTCGGCGAAAGATTAAGGCAAATCTGGACATAAATAAATGTTGTGACAGTGCATAAGGTTGTCGAAACAATGCCACGACGAATGCGCGCCGTAATCAAAGCTAGTCGGCGGTCCAACAAAATATTAGAGTGCGCAACTTTTTTTTTGGCCAGGCAGTGTATCTTGTGACGAAACTTGTGACGTGCAGCAAGCGTGGAGGATAAAAGAGGAAGTGAGGGAATATAATTACTCCCTCCACTTTCTTAAATTGGAACCAAATCCCACTTGGTGTGGCTGCCATATTTCACCCTGGAATTTTGGAGATTTACCTCCTTGAAGCAAGGGAAGGGAACGACAGGAAGAAAGCATAAAATTGGGATCCGAATGCAGCCCTGCTTTATTAGCGCAGTCTGGTGGTCAATTCACCAGCCTTTGGGATTGATCTTCTCCCTGAAGGACTTCCGCTTGTGGCGCGGGGCGGGGACTGGCTTTGGGGGGCGGTCGGGCGGCTGGTTCTCTGAGTCTTGCGGGCGGACGGGGGCGGGCTTGTGGGTGGGGCCATGGCTCTTCTGCAGCTGCTGGATGATGGCGGAGAATTTGGCGTCCAGAGAGGGCCTGCCTGTGCGCGTGCCTGGCTTCCTCCGCTTCTCCTTGTCCTGCTGGAGGGCGCTGGTTATGCTCGGGGCGTAGGGGGCGCTGTTCAGCTGGGCACAGGGGGCGCTTTTCGGCGGGGTGCTGTTGAGGGGGACGCGAGGGGTGCGGTCGGCGACTGGCGAGTAAGGCTGCTTGTTGGGGGGCGGGGGCGGGGCACGCCTCTTCTTGGTAGCGCCGCTGTTGGGGCTGGTGTGCACGTCGGGGGAGAGCACGCTCTTCTGCACCACCAGAGGGCGGGACCCCCCGAACAGAGCGGCCCAATCAGGGGCCTCCGTTTGCTCCTCCTGGCCAATGAGGAACCTGCCGCCTGTTTCCTCAATCTTGTTGTGGATGATGTCTGTGAGGCTTTCAAATTTCCCCGGTGAGCCGATGCCTGCAGGAGAAATGGCGTGGCGTGTGATTTTGTGTAATGATGTTGTCTACTGATATTGTGTGTACTGATGATGTTGTGTACTGTATCCTATGTCAAGCACGTCAGTGCAGAAATATCTATGATAATCATGCTGAATAATTGAATAAACTACCAGTCATCACGCACATGACCAATCACCTCTCACTCTTTCTCAAATTCATATTTTGAAACTCAAAATATAAACTTTAAGCAAACTTTGAAGAATTAAAATATTCATGCCGCCGCGGGTGAAATGCACTCACTCAGATCGTTGTAGACCGAATCTGCATGTCTGGCCTGGAAGAGGGGTGGTTTCCGTGGAGACAAGACCTCAATCTTCATCAGCTCACTGCAGCAGTGCTGCCATTCAACTGAAAGAGCGAAAACGCTGCGGTTACGACATCGGCCTTCTAGGAGGAAGCCCTTGGCGAGATCCGTTAAACTCACCGGTGCAAATGGGGCACGCGGGGGAAGATGTGTGTGCAGGCAACTAAAGGCAGGCTCGCGGGACAGAACAGCAGCCCTTCAACCAGAAAGCAATCGCGACCAGAAACGGCGTAGCTATGCGCACACATGTTCAGGGTGTGAAATTAACACCCGCCAGCAGACATATGCTGGTAAACTTTTGATTGTGGCTGGTACGAGTTCTACTCTAACACCCACTTTGGTAGGTAACCAACCAGGTTGTGTTATATTGTAAAAGGTAACGCAGCTGGTAAAACGTTGAAAATGGCTGGTGATTTTTAGAATCCACAAACCACTTTGGCCAGTGGGTAGAAAAGTTAATTTCATACCCTGCGTGTTGCCGTGCGCTGTGTTTGTTGCCGTTATTTGAGAAACCGTGTGTTCTGTTGAGAGACCGCTGAACGCGGTCGAAGGTCTCGCGGCCGCGCGGTTGGCGCTCGGCGCTCACCTTGGTCATAGAGGTGCTGCCAGAAGGCCTCCATCCAGGCCTCCAGCTCCTCGCTGCTCTCTGCAGTGAACAGGCTGCTCTCTCCTGCCTGCCCCACCACAGGGTTGATGACCATTAGGCTGTTTGATCCTTTTCTGTGGTTCTTATCCACCCTGCGTATCCGCGTGTCCTGCACAGAGGACAACCATTTCATACTGATAGGCACTCCAAACATAATTATAATAATAATAATAATCCCAGTCATATGTATTTGAATATGTACACTGCTCAAGAAAATGAAGGGAACACTTAATCATCACAGTATAACACCAAGTCAATTAAACCAAACCGGTCATGCTGGATGATGTTGCAGGCAGCATAACATTCGCCACGGCGTCTCCAGACTCTTTCACGTCTGTCACATGTACTCAGTGTGAACCTGCTCTCATCTGTGAAGCGAACGGGGCGCCAATGGCGAACCTGCCAATTCTGGTGTTCTCTGGAAAATGCCAATTGAGCTGCACGGTGCTGCGCTGTGAGCACAGGTCCCACTACAGGACATCGGGCCCTCATGTCACCCTCATGGAGTCTGTAGAGTTTGTCAGAAACATGCACACGAGTAGCCTGCCGGAAGTCATTTTGTAGAGCTCTGGCAGTGCTCCTCCTGTTCCTCCTCGCACAAAGGAGAAGATACCGGTCCCGATTCACAATCGTTTACACTTCCTAACTGGACAGATTGATATCCCAGAAGTTAAATTGACTTGGTGTTATATTGTGTTGATTAAGTGTTCCCTTAATTTCTTTGAACAGTGTACCAAAGGGGGCCTAACAAAAAAAGGTTTGGAAACTACTGGAATAAAACCAAATTACTCACATTTTTGCAAGAAGCATTTTTTTTTTGACCAAAATTGTTATACCATGTTATTTCATGTTTTTCTTTTTGAAATTACCAAAGATTTTCAGGAGGCCTTTTTCAATTTCTACCAGCATCTGAGGTGTTGAAGTATTATTGGACCAGGGTCTGGCTGCTACCGTGACCATTTTGACCTAACCCTAACTCTAACCTTGTTGATAGGGATGGTTAGGGCAGACTCCATTTTGATCTTACCTTGTTGATGGGGATGGTTAGGGCAGGCTCCATTTTGACCTTACCTTGTTGATGGGGATGGTTAGGGCAGACTCCATTTTGACCTTACCTTACCTTGTTGATGGGGATGGTTAGGGCAGGCTCTATTTTGACCTTACCTTGTTGATAGGGATGGTTTGGGCAGGCTCTATTTTGACCTTACCTTACCTTGTTAATGGGGATGGTTAGGGCAGGCTCTATTTTGACCTTACCTTGTTGATAGGGATGGTTAGGGCAGACTCCATTTTGATCTTACCTTGTTGATGGGGATGGTTAGGACAGGCTCCGTTTTGACCTTACCTTGTTGATGGGGATGGTTTGGGCAGGCTCCATTTTGGCCTCTATTTCCTCTGGAGAGTAGTAGCAGGCCAGGCTGCCGGCTTTGAGCACGCAGTACAGCGAACAGCACCTCATCACACCGCCGACGCTCTGCTGAGCACACCGAATGCACACACTTTAATTCAAAAATCTCGTTAGCAGGGAAAGCTGAAGCTTACAAGTGTAGCAGTCATCCATATCCTACGCTGCTTGCTAGTTAGTCTCCTTCAGTGCGTGTCATATCATTTTTCGTTTCAAATTCGATTTCTTCTCAATTTCGTATTCACTCTGTTCAAGATTCCTTTGACTATGTAGTTGATTGTAGGGCAATGTGGATCAGCTGTTTATCAGTGTCTTTGAGACTGGCTGCTAATTAGTGATTGAGAGCAGATGTTGTGCATTCTGCTCTTGTCCAATCAGACTGTGAGAACACCCTTCTCTTGGGATTAAAAGAGGCAGGAAATTAAGGGGGGGGGGTTAGTAGTGAGAGTATTGTGAATTTTCAGGGCGTTTTATAATTTTTTAAAATATATACCTGCTTTGCTGGGTCACCTGTGTTCGGGTGCTATCTATTCCAGATTTTCCTGAATCATTGCCTAGCTGTGCAGCATTTCGGCACAGACAGCAGGTTACCTGCTGGGGCTGCCAGTGATACAGATGTGCAGGTTACCTGCTGGTTAAGGAAGCCGCTCATCATTTCCTGGGTCATGCAGTCCGGCTGGGCCACCAAGCGGCAACAGAGGCTTCCGTACAGGGGCAGCCAAGAGGAACACTCATCTAGACCCAAGCAGACAAACAAACACGCACAAAAATTATTCGGCAGCATATATAACCCCTGAAGTGACTGTAAAATTACCCAGATAGCAAGGAAGTATTGAATCAACATTGATATTGTGTTATAAGCATCTGTGTCAGTCATCAACCAATTTCCAATAGTCTAATCAACATTCACTTTCTGATGGTAATGGTCACCGATGTATTAGGTTGAAATGGAAACATTGTATCAATGTAACAATAACAACCAAAGTCATCATACTAATGAATAACATAGATTTTTTAATCAGATTCAGGTGCGCTTTCATTTTCAAATAAAAAAACGTATTCATTGCCTGTTTCTGCGGTCACTGCTGTACGTGCTAGCACGCTCGTATATGTGTATTACGTGGTAAGTGAATTTATTTATTTTTGGTTAAGTTAAAAGTTCAAGTTGCTACGGGTGACGTAGGAAAATAAACAAAATGAGACTTAACAGCAAAGCGTGTTTATAGTTGATGCTAATGCTGCATTAGTTTATTCATTTATTAATTTCCAACTAGGAATCCCGATATACGACGAGGGGCAATGTAATAAAATGCCCTTTCAACTAGAAGTTGATTTCCATGTCTGAAATCAAGGCTCGGGAAAACAACCCCGACCTCCCAACGAGGAAGAACTTGACATCACACCGGCAGCTCACACCGCGACCCACATTGTGAACAGTAAACAAACATTATTTTTTAGACGAGTTTAGCTTTAAAAACGTTTTTCATTTTTCAACATGAAATTATAACTACTATTGCATGTATTGTGTCCATTAAGCAGAGGTTTAAAATCAATAAAGAGGTTTGCATTTTTTAAATTGCTGTTAATGTGTTATCTATTTTAGTAGCCTAACTCAAAAGTACTTTGATTTGTTTTTTTGTAGATTTTGACTTCTTTGAACAAGAATTAGTTACTTTGAGCAATGTAAAATGTAGTTATAAAATTATATTATCATTAGCTATGATAGATTACATTGATAATTGATTTAACATCAGTTACGTTGATTTTTAACATCAACATTGTTAACATCAACATTGTTTCAACGTAATTTCAATGCATTGATTCAACGTAAATGCGATGAGCACCTGGACGCATAATCAGAGATCAACATTGAATCAATGCTTAATGTTATGTTAATTCAACATTGATTCAATGTTTCCTTGCCATCTGGGTAAACAATTACTGATGTGTTGAGTAATTTCACAAGGTGAAACTTTGAAACAATATTTACATCCCATTTTAATAAACCATTTCTGTGTAAATATATTTTGAATGCTCCGGGGCAGGTTTTTTTTTTTTTTTTTGGCGTAGTGGTCTCACCATTCTGGGCGACTAGGAGCGAATGGGACTGGAAGGTTCCCTCTGCCTGGTCCAGGCACAGCGTTGTGTATGCCAGCAGGTTGTACCTCGCTGCGCTGGAAAACAAAACAAACATAGTCATCACTCCCACTAGAGCCACTCCCAGCACAGAGATGTGTGTGCTTCATGCTGAAAACAGCCACCCACTGAGAGACAGGTATACATACAGCTGTTGCACAGAGAACAAAAAAGATTTAATACAGGGTAGTGCAGTAGAATGATTAGGTAACTGGAGGTTGCTGATTCAAGGCCCAGGTGGGGCACAGCCTTTGTACCCTTGAATAAGTTACTTAACCTGAATTGCTTCACAAAATATTCAGCTGTGCAAATAGATTGTAAGTAAAAAAATTTAAAAAAAGTAAGCTGTGTAAGTTGCTTTGGATAAGAGGCAGAGCATCTGCTAAATGACCGAAAAATAAACGTAAACGAAGGCATTCATTTGGGATTCTTAAATTGCCTTGTGGAGCAACATCCTTTATTAGAAACACTGTTTAGCAAAGCCTCGGGAGCAGAAGCAATGAGACGAAGTCGGTTATATCAAGGATGACATAATTGGCAAAGGGAAATGGATATTTCTTACGGGGATATGGGATTGGACTGCAGGAAAGACTCCGGATCCCCAGCCTCCAGCAGGGGGCAGTGTTTTTTCCCGGAGGCCTTGCCCAGAGAATTCCTCAGCCTCTTAGCGAGTTTCTTTGGTGTGTTGACCAATGACACGTCCTCTTCCATGGCACAGCTGTACAGCTCCAGGGTGAGCTCAAACTGCGGTCGAGCCTCCGAGCTGCAATGGGGAGCGCACGCGTGAAACGCGAGAATGCTGGCTAGGTCAGCTTCCGACGCTGAAATTCCACCCTAGCCGCCGAGATTAATGGCCCTAGTGAAAGCCTGCGGTGGAGGACGGCCAGAAAAGGCATCTGCTTCTGAAGAATGTTCACAAATTAATTTCTGATTTGATTGCATTTACAGCTTGCATTGTATCAAAGAGAACCTCTCTGGAGGCCCCTTCACCATTCAATCACACTTTCCTCAACTGCAGGTTTTCATATGACAGAAAGGGCAAAACAAACTATTGTCTAAACCAGGAGTTCTGATCCAGGGACCCCCCCAGCCAGACTCAAAGCCCCCCCATCCCAATTTCCCACTTTGAAGACATTGTTCCATGCCTGGGATCGCACAAACAAAGAACGCAGACAGTAGACAAACAGTAGCAATGACCACTATCAACCAATAACATTAAAATGGCTTCGCTGTAGTCAACAAAAGCACAGAAAATTATATTAACTCAATATCTAGCTGCAGTTTTTCATTTTAGAATTTTAGCAATGATAATAATCTATCCGTATAAGCCAATAATAGCTTGAAATAAACTTTTCTGTATTGGCAGCAGAGGTGACTCATTTGATCTGCCGTGGATGCCGTATATTCAATGAAAATGTCATTCTGAAGGTAGCCTAATCAGTCATCTGAAGTTCTTATTTTTTATTTTTAATCATTTACATCCCAGTTAAACTCTATACAGAGGCTCAGTAGCTTTCTAGACTCACACACTTCTCAATAAAATAGGCAAGTTGAAATATTGTTATACAAAAACGTCTGTGCTCATCTACATCTTCCACGAATGTGAAAACTTTGTGGTTGCAGTTTGCATTTGTGCTATAGTGTAAAACGGGCCCCAGAATTTCCATATTGTCCATCTCTCATTCTTATAAGTCTACTTATGCAACCTGTAAACTCCACTTTCTGTGCATATAAGATCCATTCAATAATGTTACTGACTCAATACTTACAATATTGTTAAGCCCTCAAAACAAATATCTGTTGAAGATTTATCCACCACCACCATTTCTGTGTCAAAAACTTCCGCTCCAATTTTCATAAGGCAAAATACAGCCACTCGTCTCGAGCCTGCGAAAAGGATTCATAAATACAATAATCAAAATGACACAATAAGGCAACGATTAAAAATATGTCACTCATTACATCTTTTTTACATTACATTACATTATAGACATTTAGCAGACGCTCTTATCCAGAGCGACGTACATAGTGCATTTTCAAACTAGGAACAAGAGCGTTAAAAACAACCCTAAAAAGGCAAATACGAATCTAAGTACTCAATATGATTGGGGTTTTTTTTTTTTTTTTTTGGGGGGTAATTACACAACATTAATAACAATAGTCACAGGGAGGTAGGGATGGGTGGAGAGAGGTGCAGCTTGAAGAGGTGAGTCTTCAATCTGCGCTTGAAGGCGGTCAGACTTTCTGCTGTTCTGACCTCCATGGGGAGCTCATTCCACCACCGTGGGGCCAGGACAGACAGACGTAGAGACCGGGTGCTAGTATGAAGAGGGGGGGATACTTTTGCTGAGTATGAGATTATTGAGTAATTAGTAATGGGATGGGAACAGCCAAGGTGTTTTTCCTTTATATGAAAATAATTCAAGTTTGCGATTTTAGTCAAAATACTAAAAATACCTACTTCCTTTGTTGCTGAAGTGATCAGAGTCTTTCCACATTAATGGTATTCTGAGCCCTAGAGAGGTAACAAAACAGACATCATGTTGTACTGTTCATTACTTTTGATGCACTGTCACTTTTTTTTTTTTTTTTGCATCTAATGCAAATATATATGAACATAGAAAGATTGATCTGGAAATTAGATAACTTTTCATCCAGTTTAAGATTTTTCCCAGGAGCAGTGGTCTATGGCAAGCCGTTTTAACATTTATTCCTCGAGACATACTAGTAACTATTCATTAGATACTAGTACTTATTTTTTAGTTACTAGTAACTATTCCAATAGTTACTAGTATCTATTTCAGTTTTGATAGTAACTATTCATTAGATACTAGTACTTATTCTTTAGTTACTAGTAACTATTCCAATAGTTACTAGTATCTATTTCAGTTTTGATAGTAACTATTCATTAGATACTAGTACTTATTCTTTAGTTACTAGTAACTATTCCAATAGTTACTAGTATCTATTCCATTTTTACTAGTAAGAAATTGAGATTTTTTGCAATTGAATTCTATGGGGCTCTGCGGTTCAGATATCAACTATTTGCTTCTGACTAGTAACTATTCCAATAGTGACTAGTATCTATTTCAGTTTTACTAGTAACTATTCATTAGATACTAGTACTTATTATTTAGTTACTAGTAACTATTCCAATAGTTACTAGTATCTATTTCAGTTTTGATAGTAACTATTCATTAGATACTAGTACTTATTATTTAGTTACTAGTAACTATTCCAATAGTTACTAGTATCTATTTCAGTTTTGATAGTAACTATTCATTAGATACTAGTACTTATTATTTAGTTACTAGTAACTATTCCAATAGTTACTAGTATCTATTTCAGTTTTGATAGTAACTATTTCTGTTTTACTCGTCATCGGTAATGACTTGTCAAAATGACTATTTGATAGTTCAATTAACATTCTTACTAGTAGCAATACAAATGTTACTAGTAACAATTGGAATAGTTACTAGTAACTAAAGAATAAGTACTAGTATCCAATGAATAGTTACTAGTAAAACCGAAATAGATACTAGTAACTATTGGAATAGTTACTAGTAACTAAAGAATAAGTACTAGTATCTAATGAATAGTTACTAGTAAAACTGAAATAGATACTAGTCACTATTGGAATAGTTACTAGTCAGAAGCAAATAGTTGATATCTAGATCGGAATAACAACTAGTATCTATTAAATTGGAGATATCCTCAACTCGAATAACAACTAGTAAAAATCTATTTGGAGATATCTTCATTCAAATGAGTGAATGCATAAACATGAGGCAGACATCCAGCATGCTCTCCGGTTTGCCGACCGCCAATAAAATCGCTATACAGAGGATTGGGGGTTCGAGCTGAACAGGGTACAAGTTTATTTTCGACAAAAACAATGTGCAACTGTTAAATACTTTTGATTTATTACACTGTTATTATTTTCACATTATCAAACGTATTTTTATTGCAAAGGCAACGTTTCAAATATGAACTGTTCAATGTTTCACTTGTAGCCTACTACAGCGAAATGCTGAAAGTCAGACGGACACTGACATCACGTGAAACAATTCACTGGACACCACGGCAGAATGCAGGCTAGCTACGATGGCCATTTGTCAAGCAAAGAAAAAAGTTTTAACGCAGAATATCATCTGGTTAACATCGCGTTGTTGCATTCATGTAAAAAAAATTATATAAATAACTGTGTCATTGGCTACATGTGTTAATCTCACATAAATTCCGACAAAAAACATTGTCTGCTTTGCTCTTGCGGTCATGACTCACTGGAAACCGAACCCTCAACACTCGCCGGCCAACATTTCTTTATTATGTCTTCATTAATTTCTTCTCGTCAGCTCTGTTCAGTTTATCCTTTTCACACATAACACAATGTCACCATAAAATTAACTACTCGGACAATTAAGAATTTACGATAATACATTAAGAATTAATGATAGCCTACTTAAAGTTGCAACGGCTGAAGACACCGGATTTATAAACCTTTAATTCCCCAAACATAACAGTGTCATGGTTAGTCACTTAAAAAAATTACAATAGCCTCCGAACATGCCTCTAGTCTACACTAATCTGCAGACAATGTAGTTTACGGCAAACACTTTTAAATAAAGGCTCATGCTTTTAGTTTCATCGGCTTAGGTTTTAGCCTATTGGTTTTCGATTTCAGGCTATTTTGTCGGCTACAATTTGCCATGCGTAGGCTAATTTACGATCTGTAGGCCATTTCTTCTTCATTATTATTATTATTATATTACTAATATTTATCCAAATTTTTGAAGAATGCAAGTGTTATGTTGCACGTTAACTGTGGATCCACCGTTGGCTGAATAAAGTTGTACTTGTTGCTTTTCGTTAATGTTATTGCCCTATAGCCTTATAAGTAGGCTATCTTAATGTTGTAATCAGACTAACATGATTGATTATCACCGTGTTGCGTTTATTAGTCTAATATAAGCTAAAGATGTAGTTTTTAGGTCTTTTAGTCGGTAATATAATAGTGCAGTGCATTCGTCTATTGTAGGCCCTAGGCTATTTTATAACGGATTTCTTCCGTTCTTTCTCGGGTATGAAAAGCTGTATATTTGTGCAAACATAACTTATGTTTCGTTGAAAACATCACTATATTTCCCTGCTAGGATTTCTGCCGATTTTGGACTTTGGAATAGACTTGGCATACTGTAAAATTGTATTGAACTGCAAGCGAGAAGACACCCAGTGGTCGACTCGGCAGACAGCAGGGTCCGGCAATTGGAATAAATGTTAAAACGGCTTGCCGATATGGCAAGCCGTTTTAACATTTATTCCTCGAGACTTACTAGTAACTATTCATTAGATACTAGTACTTATTCTTTAGTTACTAGTAACTATTCCAATAGTTACTAGTATCTATTTCAGTTTTACTAGTAACTATTCATTAGATACTAGTACTTATTCTTTAGTTACTAGTAACTATTCCAATAGTTACTAGTATCTATTTCAGTTTTACTAGTAACTATTCATTAGATACTAGTACTTATTCTTTAGTTACTAGTAACTATTGGAATAGTTACTAGTAACTAAAGAATAAGTACTAGTATCTAATGAATAGTTACTAGTAAATCTGAAATAGATACTAGTCACTATTGGAATAGTTACTAGTCAGAAGCAAATAGTTGATATCTGAACCGCAGAGCCCCATAGAATTCAATTGCAAAAAATCTCAATTTCTTACTAGTAAAAATGGAATAGATACTAGTAACTATTGGAATAGTTACTAGTAACTAAAGAATAAGTACTAGTATCTAATGAATAGTTACTATCAAAACTGAAATAGATACTAGTAACTATTGGAATAGTTACTAGTAACTAAAGAATAAGTACTAGTATCTAATGAATAGTTACTATCAAAACTGAAATAGATACTAGTAACTATTGGAATAGTTACTAGTAACTAAAGAATAAGTACTAGTATCTAATGAATAGTTACTATCAAAACTGAAATAGATACTAGTAACTATTGGAATAGTTACTAGTAACTAAAGAATAAGTACTAGTATCTAATGAATAGTTACTATCAAAACTGAAATAGATACTAGTAACTATTGGAATAGTTACTAGTAACTAAAGAATAAGTACTAGTATCTAATGAATAGTTACTATCAAAACTGAAATAGATACTAGTAACTATTGGAATAGTTACTAGTAACTAAAAAATAAGTACTAGTATCTAATGAATAGTTACTAGTAAGTCTCGAGGAATAAATGTTAAAACGGCTTGCCATAAAATGTTTCATTTGTACTACAGCGAAATGCTGAAAGTCAGACGGACACTGACATCACGTGAAACAATTCACTGGACACCACGGCAGAATGCAGGCTAGCTACGATGGCCATTTGTCAAGCAAAGAAAAAAGTTTTAACGCAGAATATTATCTGGTTAACATCGCGTTGTTGCATTAATGTAAAAATAATTCTATAAATAACTGTGCCATTGGCTACATGTGTTAATCTCACACAAATTCCGACAAAAACATTGTCTGCTTTGCTCTTGCGGTCATGACTCAGTGTTGAAACCGAACCCTCAACACTCGCCGGCCACATTTCTTTATTATGTCTTCATTCATTTCTTCTCGTCAGCTCTGTTCAGTTTATCCTTTTCACACATAACACAATGTCACCATAAAATTAACTACTCGGACAATTAAGAATTTACGATAATACATGAAGAATTAATGATAGCCTACTTAAAGTTGCAACGGCTAAAGAGACAGGATTTATAAACCTTTAATTCCCCAAACATAACAGTGTCATGGTTAGTCACTTAAGAAAATTACAATAGCCTCCGAACATGCCTCTAGTCTACACTAATCTGCAGACAATGTAATTTACTGCAAACACTTTTAATTATAATATTAATAAGAAAAATAATCTTTGGTAGGCTAATTTCTTAGTAGTAGGCAATCTATTGTTTTCTTTCTGGCTAAGATTTCTGGGAAATATGCGTTGTCCAATTAAGCTTGTTAGCCAACGTTAGGGCCGAAACATAGCCTACCTCAGGCAAATACGCGAACGTGGACGCTTCGAGCTACGCGAACAGTTTTTCTTTTGCCATGACATTTGTGAAAGTCAAACTGGAGTAAAGCACAGATTGAACAAGAAAGTTGTTTACTGTTGTTGCCTGCTATAGCGTCCCTCGCTGCAACGCTCTGGTTTGTCTTTCACAAATGTCATGGCAAAAGAAAAACTGTTCGCGTATTTCCCTTTTTTTAGGCTGTACTAACTATCTGGGCTGTATGTCTTTCTTTCAGCTAGAATGTGCTTGCGTCTAGCCTATTGTGCATGCATGTCTCCACATAGACTTGGTTAATTAATTTACATGCTTCTTCATGATCCATAGTTCAGGTGGTGCTGTTCATTGTATTTCATTAGACATTAAATACAGCTCATCTACAAACTATTTTAATGTAATTGTGGGCTATCAATAGGAGAAAATATGTTCTCATTCTCGTCAGTAGATGGCGGTATGGTTACGCGAATTAGAGGTCTTCACGGGTCCACCCGAATACCCGAGACCCGAGCGGACACGGGTCCAAAATTCTGACTTGTCTCACGGGTCCGGGTCGGAACTGATATAATAGCCGCGGGTCTCGGGTAAGCACATGTGAAACTGATTGGCCCGTGAGGACCCGATCACATTTTATTTATTTATTCTGTAGCCTAATATTATATTCTGTATTATATTATATATTTTAAATTCTGTAGCCTAATATTATATTCTGTAATAATATTCCATATTATATTCTGTAATATTGTAATATAAAAAAAGAAACCATATCGTCTGCTCTCGCATCTTTGATGAGCAGCGCGTGCTTATTGTATTTCATATTGTTTCTCGTAGGCTACTGAAGGAGGCCGTTCTCAACCGATCCCATCATGCCAGACGATTGTCTTAGTTTATTTTTATTAGAACTATGGAAAAACAAATTTTTCGTATTCTATCTTAAATAAAGGCTCATGCTTTGTTTCATCGGCTTAGTTTTTAGCCTATTGGTTTTCGATTTCAGGCTATTTTGTCGGCTACAATTTGCCATGCGGAGGCTAATTTACGATCTGTAGGCCATTTTTTCATTATTATTATATTACTAATATTATTGCCCATTTATTTATTTATCCAAATTTTTGAAGAATGCAAGTGTTATGTTGCACGTTAACTGTGGATCCATCGTTGGCTGAATAAAGTTGTACTTGTTGCTTTTCGTTAATGTTATTGCCCTATAGCCTTATAAGTAGGCTATGTTAATGTTGTAATAATAATAATAACTTTATTTGTATAGCACCTTTCTAATGCAAGGATACAAGGTGCTTTGACAGGCAAAGGAAAATGACAAAATATATATAACAAACAGAAGAACAAGAACAATAAGTATACAGAAATACAAGATAATAAAAAAGAGAAGAATAAATGAATAAATAAATAAAATAATATTTTTAAAGTAAAAGCTAGTTTATAAAGGTGAGTTTTCAGGTTATTTTTGAAAGTGCATACTGAGTTTGCAGTTCTTAAGTTGAGTGGGAGGCTGTTCCAGAGTCTAGGCGCAACCACTGAGAAGGCACAGTCACCCTTCGTCTTTAGCCTAGAATCTGGAACAACCAACAGATTCTGATTAGCAGATCTGAGTGTCCGGTTTGGTAAGGGGTAAGAAGCTCAACTATATATGCAGGTGCTAAACCATTTAATGCTTTAAAAGTAATTAGTAAAATTTTAAAATCAACTCTAAAAGTAACTGGGAGCCAGTGTAAGGATGCTAGAATAGGGGTAATATGTTCTCTCCTATTTGTCCCAGTTAATAGCCTGGCGGCTGCGTTCTGCACCACTTGGAGCCGGACCATAGTTTTGCGTCCCAGGCAACTATACAGCGAGTTACAATAGTCTATGCGTGATGACACAAACACATGTACAATTTTCTCTGTATCTTGGAGATGTTCCTCAGTTTGTAGAAGCATGTCTGGACTGATTTCTTCATGTGACACTCAAAGTTAAGATGTTGATCAAAAATCACACCAAGATTTCTAGAAACAGATTTTACATTTAGGGCAAGAGAGCCTAAATTAGACTGAATGAAATCAGAGACATGCGTGGGGCCTATGATTAAAACCTCAGTTTTATCCGGGTTGAGCTGGAGGAAATTTTGAGATAGCCAGCTCTGAACATCATTCAGACAGTCCTTCAATAGAGCTAATTTGTTTAATTAATTTGGTTTGATAATCAGACTAACACAATTGATTATCACCGTGTAATATAAGCTAAAGATGTAGTTTTTAGGTCTTTTAGTCGGTAATATAATAGTGCAGTGCATTCGTCTATTGTAGGCCCTAGGCTATTTTATAACGGATTTCTTCCGTTCTTTCTTGGGTATGAAAAGCTGTATATTTGTGCAAACATAACTTATGTTTCGTTGTGAAAACATCACTATATTTCCCTGCTAGGATTTCTGCCAATTTTGGACTTTGGAATACTGTCAAATTGTATTGAATTGCAAGCGAGAAGCCACCCAGTGGTCGACTCGGCACACAGCAGGGTCCGGCAATTGGAATAAATGTTAAAACGGCTCGCCGATATGGCAAGCCGTTTTAACATTTATTCCTCGAGACTTACTAGTAACTATTCATTAGATACTAGTACTTATTCTTGAGTTACTAGTAACTATTCACTGTGGCTCAGGAGGTAGAGCGGGTCGTCCGCTGATCGCAGGGTCGGCGGTTCGATCCCCGGCTCTTCCTGTCCACATGTCGAAGTGTCCTTGGGCAAGACACTGAACCCCAAATTGCTCCCAATGAGCAGGCTAGCACCTTGCATGGCAGCTGCCGCCATTGGTGTGTGAATGTGTGTGTGAACGGGTGAGTGAGAGGCCATTGTAAAGCGCTTTGGATAAAGGCGCTATATAAGTGCAGTCCATTTACCATTTACCATTTAGTACTTATTCTTTAGTTACTAGTAAATATTCCTCATTAATATTTAGCAGCCAATTTACATGCCACGTAGATATCACGTTGTCAATGTTACTAGTACTTACTGGGTTGGAGATATCTTTCGTCTGAATAGATACTAGTAACTAAAATATAAGTACTAGTATCTAATAAATAGTTACTATCAAAACTGAAATAGATACTAGTAACTATTGGAATAGTTACTAGTAACTAAAGAATAAGTACTAGTATCTAATGAATAGTTACTATCAAAACTGAAATAGATACTAGTAACTATTGGAATAGTTACTAGTAACTAAAGAATAAGTACTAGTATCTAATGAATAGTTACTATCAAAACTGAAATAGATACTAGTAACTATTGGAATAGTTACTAGTAACTAAAAAATAAGTACTAGTATCTAATGAATAGTTACTAGTAAGTCTCGAGGAATAAATGTTAAAACGGCTTGCCATAGTGGTCTAGTCACATTCTTCCACTTCCCATCCATACCACCCTCACACTTCAGCATTACACCTTTAAGAAAAAGAGGTCTCTTGGCAGTACACCAGCAGATGCATTTTTATTCTTTGCCTGCATGCCACCCCAAATTGTGCTGCCATTTTAATTTCCCTATGGTTGAGATACAGATTACACTTAACGTATCATGTTACCAGCATGTTAGGCAGCAAACAGACCTGCTGTTCATCATCCAGGATAACATGAAACATCTGTATTTACTTCTAAAACATTGTCAAAATGTACACATGCAAGAGTACACTACATTAGTCCTTGTAAATTTCACCAATCCTTGTTCTTGTTCAGTTTTAATTCAACTTCAAATGCCACAATGCACTGATCATTACCTGAAAGGGCAACTTTTCCCTTGCATGGTGCCCGGTCCTTAGAAACCGGATCTGACAACCTGCAAAACGGAAGTATCATCAATGCTCTAGTTTCTATGCATCAAACGCCAGTATAAACGCACAAAACTGGTTCCACTGAAAAGACTGCTATATGAACAGTATAAAAAAACAGTCTTTTACAGGTGTGGAGCAGACTCCATCCACTAGGGGCGCTGTGATAAATAAATGGACCCTCACCACACCATAGCTGCGGCCTTTGCATCCAGGTCCTCCTTTCTCTTCTGCAGCTCTGTCATGTAGGCTTTGATGCGGGTATTACAGGTGAGGAGACTTTTGGAAGCATTCAGGATTTGATCTCGTTTGGTGCTGGCCAAAAGGAGCTTGTACGCTCCCTCTCGCATGCGGACTTCAAAGTCTATCTTCTCGTGAATACTGCTGTCCTGCAGGACCAAACAAATTATTTCAAAAACAAACAGCAAAAAAATATAAAATATATATATATATATATACTGTATATAGACACGTGCAAATGCAACACCTGCTTCTCAGAATTACAACTCAACAGATGGCAGTGTGTTGCAGAAGAGCATACGATGACAAGAGAATGCTCAATGTTTATTAGTAAAAGACAGTAGCTCGACTAAATGAGTGAAGGCGGGGGTGACGGGTGAAGGGAAAGAATTTTTTTTTTGAAAGAAATATCTCGGAAAGAAAATGCAATTTAAACTTTAGTGCAACAGATCTCATATCCTTTTAAAAACAAATGGCTAAGAGCTTAAATGTGATGTTTTGTATATTACCACGCTCCAAAAAAACACCATCTGTTAACTTGCATAGAAGGTTAGATGAGAAACACAGAATAAACATGAATGTAGGCTATGACCAATTTTTTTTTAAGTTAAGATAAAATACGCAATTTGTCGATAAGACCACAGAACATAATAACTTTAGTGCAGGAAACAGGCAGTTCAAGAAAATGAAAAAGAACAGTAGGATATGAACACTGCAGCTCTAACACGTCACTGAAAGTCACTCAGTTAATCTTAATGAACACTTTATTCTCATTCAATGCGTAGGCACGATCAATTGCTACATGCCAAGTCACAACAGAGGTAGTCTAATGACGAGACACTTATGTAGTGAATAGCCTATATGTGTCATACTGTATGTAAAATTTGACCTTTTTTTCTCTTTTTTCGAATCACGTAAAATGGAATGACGTCGATGCGTGCGTGGGGGTGGGAGTGGGGTTGTGAATACGTGACCAAACACAAAAGACATCTAGCATCTAGAGTGAACCAGACAGCGTCAAACAGGTGTTATGATGATGCTTATACCAAATCAAATCACTTTATCTTTCACATGCTAGGCCAGGTTTCATCTTTAGTAATGCATAATCTGGAAACTAGCCTAGGCCTACGTCACAAACTAGGCTATAATTGAATCTCTTTACATTATTATTTGAAAGAGATCAAGTGGATCGGAGCAAGCTGAAACTTTCGCCCTTTGGGATAGATTACTCTGTAGTTGAGATTAAATCCAATGCAACGGCAAAGATTTTGAAAATAACCATCATCATCCACCTTTTTAACACATAGTTGTCTACCTTTATTTTCTTAGAAATCTGTCGTATGTACAACAAGTTCATGTCCTCTACAATCTGAAGAGTGTCATTCAGACTTGTACACCTTGTCATGAACTTTGCCTGTAAGAATATTTTAGCTTGTTAGTGAAAAACAAAAGAAAACCGTGATCTAAACGTTGAAATTACACGAACTGAGTGCAGAGCATACTATTTTTACATAGGCTACTGGGTTTTTTTTTTTTTAAGAAAGACCTTTGGCCTTGGCTTCTCATTTCACAGCTTTTCCGATAATATTATAGACAGCCAACTGTCGGAAAATAAGATTACATCAGTCTAACAAAATAGCGATGAGGCTAATCGCCAACTGATCTCACCACTTGCATAGCTATCAATCCGAAACGGTTCAAAATGTTGGGAGAAAGATTACAATTACGGTTTCAATATAGCCTAAAGCTTCTGGTTCTAGCCTAAAATCTGGAGGTTTACGCAGCTGCAGAAGTGATTTTGGAAATTTGCGTAGTGTGGATTCCTGTATCAATTCCTTCGATACAACATGAGCAACAAGGAAAGAAAATCAAAGCACGGTAAACGGTTTCGATATGACACAGGGTTAAGTAGGCTATTAGCTAGCTTGCTTGCTAACTCAACAGTAGCTCTTGGGAACCAGCAATCTTACGTTTATATAACTAGCTAGTTTTCTAATAAAATGTTATGCTGACCAAACATTTGGATCACCTCGTTTCGTAGAAATACTGTACTTTGTCGGATCTTCTTTCTTTTTATCTCCATACCGAGGGAAGAGCAGGACGATACAGTAGCCCTGGCCCTTTCATTCCTTCGGAAGTTTTGAATATCGCGCGGACCATCCATGCTCGCCATTCGCTGAGCGCAACCCAGACACAATAAACAGAGAACAGCTGCTACGCCTGTAGCGTCACTAAGCGGAACGAGGTCCGCCCACAGGGTCCGCCTCTTGGAATCGAATCCACAATAGGATTCTACCATATTTCAATTTTTGAATTTTAGGAGTTTTCGCCACAATATTTCCATGAAAGTTAGGCCTATCTGTTTTAACTGGGATCGTACTTCATGCAACAATATCTCGAAGACGTCTTGATTTCTTTTAAGAAAAATCTGGCTATTTTACCCTTTGTTTGGAAGTTTCTTTGTGCAGATTTATATCCCCGTCTGTCGCGGAATGGTTTCGTTCAAATGCCCGTCTCGCATTGCTATGACTAGAATGCTAATATGTAAGGAATCAGATTGAGAGTAGCCTACATAACGTTATTTGATTTGATTTTGTATTTCACTCTGTGAATTATCCGATGGTATCCATTTATGAACATGGGTTCTCGTTTATTTCGAGTGAGGACATCGCCATGTAGCCTCGTCATGCATGTTTTTAATTGTTAAAATGATTTATCCATTGTGCCACAGTGGTTATATTCCCAAGTGAGGCGGCTTGCAAATTAAAATCTAGCCATAAAACGAATAGTTTATAGTTTGCATTCGTATGTAACTCAAAGGAATGGAATTTGTACGCTGAATGCAGTGACTATCCCAAGCAAGCTGCCACTCCCTGGTTTACTAGTCGACTTAAACCCGTGTTTTATCCCAAGATACATTTTGGCCAGTTTAAGTGGTATCCGTGAGAAAATCCAGGCAATTGATTGGTTCCCTAAATTGTCTGGCCAGTCTGTGTCACGGGAGTAACCAGAATAGCGACCTGCAAGGAATAAAACTTCGCATGAACCAAACTGGCTGTATGACGTCTTGTGCACCCAGGTAAAACTTCTAAGTATATCATAGATCGTTGAAATAGCCATTTTTAATTATATTCATACAGCCTTTTACTTGAGCTTGCTGTAAATAATAATTTATATAAAATCACGCTTCCATAAATATGCCTTCTGATTCAGTAGGAATAATGCAATTTTACTAACTACCATAGGTACTGAAATCAATATGGTGAACTGTAGGTTACATTTGAGTCTTTTTTTTTTTGTATAGTAGGCTACACCTCTTGACATGTGATGTCTCTCATCGTGACAGTGTAGCTAACGGAATGGACCTGTTACATTTTGTCTTCTAAGGGCGTTATGAATTACGTAGCTAGATTAATAACTAGATAGGTTTATTTCTTGCTAAATATAATTTATGTTATCGTATGTAAAATGATCGAGAGGGTTTGATCATTCCAAAATGTAATTGTCATGGATGCAGTAATGAGTGGCTTCGCTTGTGCACGCGCGATTGGTTACCGGTTACTAGCTAGCCAGTCACCTGCATATACAACCTACAATATACCATAATTTATGTGTATCGTAATTAAATTGAGCTGACTTCGCAAGTGTAAGAGGTACCTGATTACAAAAAAAAGCGTGTCTGTTAGGCATTCACAAGTCAGTGTTTATATGACTGTTGATAGATGTCCGATCTTTCCATTTTAAATCCACCTGCTCCTTCGCCAATAGGCTAGCCTACGTCTCAATAGCACTCCCAGAATACATTTTACACAGCAATTTATTGTGCTGGTGTTTAGTAATTGCTTTCAATGAGCAATGGCATGTCACACTTAGCGACGTCTGTCTATGCAGGGACAATTCACAATTTATGTCTGAACCAGAATCGTTCACTTTTCCTTTTGGTGCCTTTATCGGTCAAATGTCAAAATGGACAAAAAGTGGAGGTGCTATATGTTTTCAGTCGTTCAGGTCCTAAGTGGTCAGGCCTGTAAATTCTAACGAAACGTACATCATTAAATATGAGAAAGTGTCATTTTTGTAGATTCAGTGTTTTTGGCAGTATACAGTCAGCAAGTATGAGTATAATTTGGCATGTATTTATTTTATCCATACTGCACATCATATGTCATCAAAATACTTGAGTTGGGGATTTTTTTTAGTTAATTAGAGAGTTTAATTAATTAACTAGTTTTTTTTTCCTCCAAAATGCTCCAACTTAAACATCACTCTGTACATTTCCCTTGGGTCTGACACAGTAGCCTATTGTGAGAGGTTAGCTAGCTGGTCTTTGAGAAATTAGTCCAGAAGTTTCTAAGTAGAAAAACACTGATGTAGGTTACCTTTGAGCAAGGTACGCGTTGCGCTAGTAAAGGATACATCCAGCAGAATAAATACATATTTCTCAAAATAATAAATTGTAAAATGTCTGCTATAGTGGCGGGAGAGTGAGATTTCACAAACCCCCGCAATGGGCGAAGCTACAGTTAGCAGTCAATCACTGACTTCCTTCAGCCAATCAAAATATTTGGCACTCAAAACACAAAGATGGGTTAAAATCAGTGAGTCAAAAATGGGCTTCGGCATGATACCAACCCATTTTTGGTATCATGAAGCCTCATTTTTCCATCAGTAGTGTGCTATTAGCATTTCCCTTTCATAACAGAAAGGAAGCATTTCAGATAAATCATCTGTTATTACTACCTGTCCCTGCTTTTCTTTTTTTGTATTCTTTCTATTTATAATTGGGTATGTTTCAGTGCTTTGTTTAATCTACAGACGGGTGACAAATTAAAGGAAAAAACCCCTGCAGTCTGGCTCTGTTATGCTGTGGGGGGCATTTTCCTGGCATGGTTTGGGTCCATTTGTCCCCTTAGAGGGAATGGTCACTGCAAATCAATAAAAAGTTATTTTGGGTGATCACCTTTATCCTATGATGAAACATTTCTGTCCTGATGGGAGTGGTCTCTTCCAGGATGACAATGCCCCCATCCACAGGGCACGAGGGGTCACTGAATGGTTTGAGTATGAAAATGATGTGAATCATATGCTATGGCCGTCGCAGTCACCAGATCTCAACCCAATTGACCACCTACTGTGGACCTATGTGTTAGACAGCGCTCCCCACCACCATCATCAAAACACCAAATGAGGGAATATCTTTTGGAATAATGGTATTCCATTCCTCCAGTAGAGTTCCAGAGGCTTGTGGAATCTATGCCAAGGCGCATTGAAGCTTTTCTGGTGGCTCGTGGTGGCCCAACACCTTACTAAGACACTATGTTGGGTTTCCCTTTAATTTGTCACCCATCTGTATATGTATGATAATGACAGTTAGTCTTCTTTCCAGGTCATTGATGAGATGCAGCAGAAGTTGAGTGTGAGGAACCTCCCACTGTGCAAAGAGATCAGGGATCTTCCCTTTCGCTGCCCCAGGTGTGGCGAGGGCGAAAGGTTCGGGAGCCTGTCGTCCCTGCGGGCCCACATGGACTACAGCCACACCTACCACACCCTGCACGACCTCAGCCCGCACACCAGGTGGCGCCCTGCGGATGCTCTGCTGCCGGACCACAGGAAGGCCAGGGATGGCAGCTGCACGGAGAGGTGCAAGAGCGCGCGCATGGACGCCCGCCGCCCAGCGGACCCCGCAGATGAGGGCTGCCTGAAACTCGGCGTGGTCACGATAGTCGGCCGTGTCCCTGTGGATGAGCGGCGGGAAAAGGGGGCGCCCGAGGAGCCGGGGGGCGGGGGCAGCGTGCCGCGCAGGCTGGGGGAGATGCTGAGGGCAGCGGACGGCGTGGCGGAGGGGCGGTTGCAAAGGGTGAGCACGGAGCTGGCCCGCGCCGACTCAGAGCTCCTGCGCCACCGCGCCCGCTCCGAGCACCTGGCGAAGGAGAAGCGGGAGCTCCGCGAGCGGGAAAGGGCACTCAGCCGGCAGGTGGACACCGCCGTCATGGTGATCGCCACCCTGCGCCAGCAGCTTTCCGTATCCGAGCAGGAGCTGGAGAGAAAGGAGCAGTGAGTCGCCGTGGCGTCTTTTCATCAGCTTCGGCTTCGATGTCCGTCTCTTTCTGTCTGTGTATCTGTCCATCATCGGTATGCATGTGTATCTGTATCTATCTATGTCTGCCTGCCTGGCTGTCTTTCTGTCAGATAGCCAGGCACAGGTAGATGTGTATACGTCAATATCAGTCTGTCCATTAATTTATTGGTGTAGCATCCAACGCTTGCACTATGCAGGAAGTCTCCTATCGTCCATCTCCTGTACCTGTTTAATTGAGCCGCACAATTTTCAAACATAACTTTCCCTGCCCCCGCCCCCGCCCCATAGCGCTATTTTGCAGCACAAGTCAGCATCACAGACAACTCAATCAGGAGGGAGCCGTCCCTTATAATAAGAGAGGAGCAGCACAAGTACATGCACCTTCTGGCTATAGCACAAGGTACAAGGTACATATCTTACAAAGGAAAGGAACTCAATTTTGGTCTCCCCAATGTGGAATTAAAAAGAGCTGTAAATGTTAAAGAAACCCTCAACAGCTAAAACTGGTCCATGAGAAATAAATGCATAAGTAGTAAGATGTCCACACTCAAATTTGTATTGTTTATTTAAACATGGTCTCGAGGACAGCATGCAGCTGTTTTGAGTAAACACTTCTCTCTTTTTTTGATTAACTAGAGCACATTCTAAGCCAAATGGCTAACCAGTTCACACATTTAAAATGCAGAATGAAGAAATCCCAATAGGTTCAGTACTGATGGGTGCTGCCTTCATCTCTCTCTCTCTCTCTCTCTCTCTCTCACTCAAAAGAAAAATACATGTATATGAGGGCTGGAGAATTAGATACTATATTACACCCTGGGCTGTTTCTTTGAAGTATTATAAAAAGGTTTTTGCTGATGTCATTTAAACTCAGCAGAATTGGTGTGGACAATAAAACTCCTGCGAAGTATCTTGATTTAACTATGCAGCTCTATCATGTGGCACTGGCAGAAGATCTGAAGGCTGGCGTTCCTGTAACTGCCAAGGCCTAAACTTTGGCAGCCTCGTCACAGAACGATCCAGAAGAAATAAGCCTTCTTATTTCCCCTCTCGTTCATCCCCCCCCTCATCTTTTCATTTTTAATTCATTCCAGGGAAGTTATAACAATTCATCACTTTCTGGAGGCAGCTGTTCAGCATGAGATATGTGGGAAAGTTCGGCTTCAAAACTTCATTGAGAATATCTTACAACGGATCTCGCTGGCAGAGAGGCTTTTGAAATACTATCAAAGCACTTCCGGTCGGCCCAACTGCTCAACTCACTCTGTAAGTAACCAAAAGGATACCACCTGCCTTCAACGTGCGGACGTTGGACTGTGACACTTTTAAACCATACAGTCTGTACTAAAACACAAGGATATGGATTCTAACGACATGCATACCCTGCTTCTGTAAGCAGTACGGTCCAATGTCCCTGCTTATTGTCGCCTAAAAAAACGTTTGAATACTTCTTCAGCAGGGCTCGCTTATTTATGGTTTCTATCCTTTTACTGGACTGTATCTTAGTTAGTATTCAAGACAGGTTTGTTATTTGTATTTTCTTTCAGCTGAGGGCTCATCTTAGATTTATCTCAGAATTAAGCGAATACATTTTGAGTGGTGTTCACTTTTGATTGCCATTTATTCACTCGAAATGTGGTCACAAAATCACTACTGTCTGGCTTTGTGTGCTGGAGTGGCACATATGTTTGCCATTAGGAAAATTAGTTTTGAAATTGAGAGGTAACTAGCGGCCTGAGTCGGCTGGGGGAGGAAGTAGAAAATGGAAGGCAATTTCCAATATTTATTTTCCACAATGTCCATCTGTTGAGGCCACTTAAGAGATAAGATCAGACATGAGGAAGTGCCCGTCAGAGTTTCATTTTTAAGGGGATGAAGCAGAAACGTCCTTGTAAGCTCGTATAATTTCGTCTTTTTTCCAGCTGTCCCACACCATTGAAAATGGACCTTTGAGAATAACCAAAAGCAGGTAATTGCGGTGAAAGTTTTTGTTGCAAGAATAGAAAATCTAAACTTTCAGATAGGTGGTTTTAATTAATTGTTTCTCCTAATTTAATTTGAAAATCCCACATTGTCATGTGATTGATTGCTTCTTTACATAACGCAATTCTGCATGTAATATGCCGTGTAGATCTTCTACCTTTTCTTATAGGTGTCATTAGCCACAGTGAAAAATCGGACTCTGTAATTACAGGTCGGCAGGTGGTCCCCTGGCAACAGAGGACCCCACGGAGAGGAGGGAAACTTCAGATCGAAAAGGGCGGTCTTTTTCAAAATCGCCCAGAGAGAGCCAGGGACACTCCCCCGACTACAAGGGCAAAGTAAAAAGTCAGTACAGACAATTGGCCCACTACGAAGTCTAAGTATCCTTGCCCAGAGGGGGGTGCGCCCTCCGGCTGAAATGATCCAGAATGTTCTAGAATGTAGTATAGTGCCATGTTTTTTGTTAGCCGTTTGAATGTTTGCGTCTCAGGACTGCGGTTGTGTCTGAACCACTGAGCCTGTGGCAGATGCCTCTGGCCTCCTAGTGAGGGAGGATGCCATTTTGTCTTTCAGCTCTTTTCCCTCGCGTGTGCTAATGTTGGGAACCGGCGAAGACAGACCGAAGATGGCTGTCAGTACCTAAAAAGGACCGTTGAGTTGAGAGACCTTTCCCTCCAAGCGATTTTAACATTTGGCCTTTGGGAATCTGGATTTAATGTAGACACATCTCTGAATGTAACAAAATATTTAATCGATTGTTTAATGTCATTGAATATCGGTCGTCATATTGTCAGCTGGAATAGCAACTGAGTGTTATTCTCTCTAAACAGTGGTTTTTCCCAAATGGCGTTTCTCATACACAATATTAGGCAGGTTGCTTCTGTTTACAATGTGACACACTCCGTTAAAGGTGTGAATGTTTGTAAGATTTTGTAAGAGATCAGTCTTATGGTTAAAATAACCTTAGAATATTTATTGTTATGTCTTGTTTATAGTGTACTTTGTATTTTTTTGATACTGCGTATTCAGTCAAATTTAACTGTGGATAATTGGTAACTAAAGATAATTATACACTAGGGTTTTCTGAATGCATTACTTTGAATAGTGCTGTCATTATTATGGTACTGTTGTGTATATGCTTTTTGCTGTCCAATTCTGAGTATAGAGCAATACTGTGCAATAGGAAAAAAAATATATTTTTCTCTAAACTGATACTCCTTTACGTCCAACACTGTGTTTATACTGGAGAGCAGTAAATGCCAATGACTGCAAATTTTCACTCATAACTCGTACTACTGAATGTTAAGTAATGATTAGAATGTGAGACTGTGATATTACGGTTTTGTATATGCCTCCGGTAGGTTTATTTTTGTAGATGGCCAGATGCTTTCGGTTCAGCCTTTCTGAAGTATTTTTAAATCACAATATTAAATGCATGACCTGGTGATTTGCATATTGTTGGATCTGCATGCGCTTCTTTAGATGGTAAAACCTGTATTACGATATAGTAACTCGCACTACGTACTGTGGACAAAGTATATTTTTGTGGCGAAAAATCTTGTTGATGCAAAAGAAAAACAATGCAGGTTTCTATATAAAACAACACACCTGACAATCAGACAGATAAAACATGTGCTAACTTAATGTTTCGTTTTGTCAATTGACTATTGTGTAATATCTCATATAATAGGTATTGATATTATATATGATATATATTATAAAATCAAATATTTTTTGATGTTGAGTCCTGGTACTTTTGAATTCCGTTTAAGTGGGCAATGTACAAGACTAGTCACTTGTGTATGTGTACCTCCACTTGAACAAATGTAGCCTTTGAAACTGTGAGAAACACAACACTGTATATTCTTACTTTAAAATTGTGTTGCTCTCCATCAAATCATAAAGAATAAAGTTTTAAATGATTTCCTTTAGTCTCTTAGCTGTGTGTGTAACATGAAATCAATTTGGCTTTAATTTGCCTTAACTGCCTAACAGTGTAGTCTCTCAATGTATGGAAAAATGCTCTCTTTTTCCAACCCATAATTTTAAGATCATTATTTTATGTCTGGGTTAATGATATTTTTAAAATACTTGTTGTGTCCAGGTGAAATGACTAGCTTCTGTCGAGAGAACTGCTCTGGCGGGGTTTTGCCGCTCTGTCACCGTGCTTTGTTTATGTCCATGCTAGGCTTTGCTCGCCACTCCACCAGAAGTTTCCTCGTCGTCGCAGCCACGTGCGACCGGCTTCACCTCATGAAGCATTTAAAACCACGGCAGACGTTCCGGAAACTTCTCTTGCCCTCTGAGTGACATTAAAAATCCTGTTATATACAGTACTGTACAAAAGTCTTCGGCACATGTAAAAAACATTATGTAAGGCAAAGTTGCTTTCAAAAATAATGAAGTTTCTAAGTTTCTAAATATTAAACAATTGCCTATAAAAAGCAGTAAACAGTAAAAAGTTTAATCAAATTTAAACTTGGTGTGACCACCCTTTGCCTTTAAAACTGCATCAACTCTCTTAGGTACACTGTTCTGCAGTAAGAAATTAGCTGGTAGGTTGTTCCAAGCATCTTGGAGAACTTGCCACAGTTATTCTGCAGACTTTGGCTGTCTCGCTTGCTTCTGTCTGTTCAGGTAATTTCAGACAGCCTCGATAATGTTGAGATCAGTGCTCTGTGGAGGCCATACCATCTGTTGCAGAACTTCTTTTCGATGAAGGCAGTTCAGTTAATGTTTGGAAATCAAAAATGTGCCCTCATCTACAGGCATACTAATGCAGAAGATAAAAAATAAACATCTAAGAAAATGCCTAAGACTTTTTCACAGTACTGCATGCTCTTTCATTTCTCAATTAGGTTGTTTTAATGCTATAATAACAACTTATCAATTAATGTTTACCGTTATTAATATTACACCACATTTTATCATAATATTGAAAACAAAACGGTGATGAAAGATTGTGCCAAATTTTAGCCTAATATTGAAAAATGTATGTTAGAGATGAACTGTAGGTCTTGTACAGTGTGCAGGGGAACCATGCCAATCAAACGGCTCTGTTTGACGGGCAGTGCTGAATGTTGGCTTAGTGCTGGAATAGCTGACACTTTGACACCATCCAGACAGTAAGTAAACTGTTAAAAGCAAGGTTAGGAGCTGAGTATAACAAGTAATCCAGTGTAGCAGCGAACAACCACTGAAGTTATCTATACTGCCCTCTAGTGGTGATTGGGTAATTTGCACAGAGAGTGGAATAGTGGTCACTCATTGGTTGTGGGTTCAATTCCCCGCCATCGTGCTGCTGCGGTACATTGTACCCTTGCACAAGGTACTTAACCTGGATTACTTCAGCAAATATCCAGCTGTATTAATGCATTGAATGTGGATAAGAGAGTCTGCTAAATTCCAAAATGTTAATGTGTGTGAGTGTGAATGCATAATGTTGGGGAAAGTAGGTCATCTCAAGCCGACTCAAATATTGAATCATTAGCATTGGTTTCAGAAGTGTTCTCATCAAAATGACAAGGATGTAAAGGGGGGATGTAGTTTTTTAAATATATATATATTAGATTTGTTGAGTCCAGGGGCTCTATCTTGGCGATCTTAGCGCTTTGTCTTAACGCATGCGTAAAGTGCATTTAGGGCGTGTCCAAGTCCACTTTTGCTAGTTTACCGGCGTGTTTTTTTTAGCGCTAAGCACGGTGCAATGTGCAAATGGAGAATTTTGTCACATGACACAATGCCACAGGTGTTGCAATTCTTGAGAAAGCATGCAATTGGCATGCTCAATGCTGGGAGCTTTTTAAATTTTTTCAACAATTGACAAATTTCTTGTGTGAAATATTACTTCTCATTATATTTTCAACTTGGAAATCACTTCCATCTTATTTAAAAAGATGAACACACACTTTCGTACTGTGAGCCACTGTATTTGCCTTGTAAAATAAATGCATTTTGGGGTAAAATGAGTTCTATGTTACATTACATTACAGGCATTTAGCAGACGCTCTTATCCAGAGCGACTTACACAACTTCTTATTACATTTATCCATTCATACAGCTGGATATATACTGATGAAATTCAGGTTAAGTAAAAGTTCTAATCTAATGCAAAAATTATGAGGTCAAATGTTTTATACAGCTTTATTATTGACATGCAAGAACTGCGGTCGTGCCATGGTTGCACTGCAATTCAGTATATTGTGCAAATGGGCTGAACCTGGTCTCTTCATTAATTATAGGTGTGTCTTGGGCGTGACATGCAATAAACCAATCAAAATGTGACAAGTGTGTTTTACAACAGGGGAAACAGACCTGCTCCTGCGTGAAGTTAAAGCACACATGCAGAGAATGACATTAAAATGAATTGTGAATTAATTGTGTAACGTGCTGCAAATTTGTTTTCGTTTCTATAATTAGACGCTTAGTTTTTTTTAAAATAATTTTGTTCAGTTATGGACTAACAGGTTAAATCAGCTGGGCTTTAATAAGCTGAAAGTATGAAAACCTTGTCACTGTAATTTAAAACATAAAGGACGATAATAAGGTTCAAATTCAGTTAACATGGTGACACTTATCTGTAACATGGTGACACTGTAGCCTATAGGCTATTTGAAAAGCAATAAATGCAATATTCACTGGACAAGGTTTTGAACTTTTTTCAGTCAAAACCATTCTATTTACTTACAGGCTGTAGGCCTAGAGAGCTGTATTGTAATGACATCTGAAGCGCATTTTCAGAACTCAAATGTCCGTCTATTGCAGTGCAGGAGTTTCCCATTGAATGACAATTCACGCATTAGCTGTAAATGACAATTCGCGCATTAGGCTTGATATAGGTGTTATCAGCAAAGTGTTTAATGGATAGCCATTGTCCCATAACAGATGATTGTCCCCCAGAAGATTACAGGAATTATTGGCAAATATAGGGTAAATCCTAGCTTGATCCAGGATAATTGCGAATAGTCTATACATATATATAGTCTAACCTTACACGTACCATCGCACATCGCCTGGATGTTGTTGGAGTGGGCTGAAAGCAATTTAATGCGGCATTCCCCTCTCGCTGAGGGACAGGTATGTGGTCTTTGATCTATGGACCTTTTTAATATGCATTTTTTTATATAGCCTACACAATAATAATATTTCACATTGTAATCTTGATTTTTAGTCATGTTTGTGCGCGCCCCTGTGTGTAACAGACAGGAGGGTGTATATGCATTGTGCACTCACCTAGGTAGACGCACTTATATGCACCGTTAAAATAACATGTAAACAACTGCGACATGACTTTAGACCAGGTTTGTGGTGGTTTTAGCGCAAGCGCTTTCTGCTGGCTCAAGATAGCAATACGCCAAAAATTATCCTGGCCACACTTCATCTTTAGACCAACCCGCCCAGTTCACTTGCTATGGGCGCAAGATCACTTGATATTTAAATGACGTGAGCGCTAAGCGCTATAATGAACCCTTCGCCAGGTGTAAGATAGCAAAGACACTTGCGTTTGGGTTAGCGCCAGGTGTAAGATGGCCCCATATGTTATGTGAGACATAACATTGGTAAATGTAGGTAAAGAGTATATTCATATATATTATTTTGACATAATAAATTAATTAATAATCAATTCACCAATGGATATCAACCTCACTCAATATTCTATCCAGCACTGTAAAATGTTTTTCAAAAACTCACTTGTCGAAAGGCTCTGTGATCAATTAAAAACAAACACAAATTAACATTGCTGTTCAAAAAGGCTGTGCAGCTGTTTCTAAATTTGAACCGAAAGAGATATTTTGTATATAGACAGAAAAATACAAACTGTGATCTAGCTATCTATCAAATGACACTTTATATTGTGTGCTTATGTGGAATAATTATGTGTGTGTGTGTGTACAGGTCAGGTTTAATAAATATGCCCTTACTTCTTCTTACAATTAAGTTTTAGTCCACTAGATGGCACAAAATCTTAACAGCAGACACCATGTGACCAGCTGTTGGGCCGAAAACTGGCTTTGGAAGCTGACATCATCTTTGAATTCATATGTCGTATTTCATAGTCTCTCGTGTGTGTGTACATAATTTTAAGGGTGCATCAGTAAAACACAGATTGCGGGGTGTTAACAAACACACAGAAGATAATGTTTTGTAATTTATCTTTTTGTTATAAATGAATGCATCCCCAATAGGTCTGTGGACTTTGTGTACAGTTTACTAGATAAATCTACTTTATGTTTGTTCGTTTTTTTTTTTTCTTCATTGATTGTCATGATGGGTTAATAATATGAATAATGAAATGTATAACTTATTTTGTGAATGTTTTTACAATTGTCCACAACGTACAGTACCACCAGCTACAAATTATATGAAATGGCACACCTTGACATAGCATGTGGTCCTTCGTTTATTTGGAAAGAATGGCATTTTGGCAAATCTTTAAGACTTGTGGGTATTGTATTTCCTCACAGTGCATGGCACACAAGCATGGTATAAAGTATTTCGGTTTTTATTTCCTGTATTAGTCAACTTTCATCTTTTGTTGGTTCATACAGCTCATCGGCGAGTGTTTCCGTGTAGCGAGTTTGAAGTCCGTGCACAGCACATTATTCAGAGATATCACTCACCATAAAACTTTGCACTTTGTTCTTTGAGCAAACAAAAAGCCTGATTCAGTGTTGTGAATGAAATGTGTAGTTCATTGAAGGCCTGTCATGTGGTCTTTGAGGCAGCTCGGTGAGTTAGCTTTCCCTTTTCCCAAAAAAGGTCACGGAGGTCAAACCGCTGGTATGAATGAGGAAGTTGTGGATGAAGTGACAGAGTACGGAAAAACTCCCAACAGTGCAGATGGCCACAATATCATTGTTGAAATAGGATTAGGTGACTGTTAATTGCACGATGCAATGGCATCACTGGTTTCTCTTGACTGGAAAGCAGAAGCAAAAGCAAAGCTAACGTGCTAGTTTTTCAGTTTAGGCTTAGTGTTGTCAAAGAATAATGATGCAAATACATTAAGAGCAAGGTGTAACTTAACGTGTTCAAAGTCACAAGTGCGTAACCAAATCTGCCATCAGACTCACCTCACAGCTGCAAGAAGTCTGCTGTTGACAAAGATCAGTGCACCCTTAGTTTTGTTCAGTGCCAATATGGTTTTTTTCAATTCAGATACTTGGCATGTAGAGAATCTTCATTTAGTCAGGTCACTTGAGCCCAATCAAACATGGCGCTCAAAGTTCAGCGAGCTTTAGTTTTGTTTTTCATACTGTCACAGTAATTATTCCAACAACAGTATACACGTGCGGCACAGCATTCACAAGCATGACCATCGATAACAGACCTCTGTCTGGGTAGATAGGAACTTCAACAAAGCGATAAACAACATCTGGCATCCATGTAGGCCAATATCCACTGTGCACTGTTAAGTGATCTGTAATACATTTTTATTGAAACGGAAAATTGTTCAGTTGAGCAGACTGCTGCAGTTTATTATTGGAATGATTCTGAAGCTAGCCCCTTATCGTAAGTTGGGTGCTATTCAGTCTGCAAGATTGGCATGTTCCACTCGTAGGAAACAAGGATATGTTGTCGGGTCAAAGGTTAAATGTCAGAAAGAATCACTTCTGTCAAATACAGCCGATTGTAGATTTTTAGTATGGTATTTTTAATGGTTTCATGCCCACAGTCTCTCTGCACATTAATTAAAAGATAAACTATGAAACAGAGTTTTTGTATTTTAAAACTTTTGCATTGTTTTTATTAGAAAACTGGAGTTAGTAAGTATATGCAAGACAAAGCCCTTCTAAACTGCTGTTTGTTAATAAATGACTGTCTTTGCTCATGGCAGTATCCCGATAAATCATTGCACATCTTCAAACTAGCCAACAGCAACCTTGGAGAGATCATGCAATAACAGACATTTTCTTTACATTTTTTCGCACATATCACTTTTGTCAGCTGTGAAGTTTAAGCTTAAAAGAAGAGGAAGCAGCAGCAAAATAAAATCACGTACGAATAATAAAAACCGTTTGTCTTGTGGGAAACGCAGCACCCTGACTGCTGTCCCTTCGGTTTTATCAGTACCAATCTGAAGGAAGGGCTAAATGGATATACCGCTCCGCATGGCGTTCGTTACTTTGGACGGACACTGATTCAGCGTGGAGTATACGGGCATGCCAAAGCAGATGGCGGTTGTGCTCATCGGAAAGGTTTGATAAAAGAGCATCTGCTCTTCATTTGAGACACGTTGGCTGTGAAAGAACTAGAGTACATCGCAGGCCAGGGGTGTACAGGGAAAAAATATATATTTGTATCTGTTCAACCACCAAATTATCCATATCTCTATTACTAGTCAGAAAATGAGGGGTGCGGTGTGTCTGTTTGTTATGCACTGTTATTTAACAAATACACCTGTTGATGTGTGACCGAACTTAAATTAAAATGTGTGTTTCATTGTGCACTACAAATTACCTTTGTTTAACTTTCTCCTGAATGTTCAATTATGCCACTAGTCTCATTTTAGTAATATCTTCCATACGTCATTGGTCAACTTCAAGAAGAGCAATTTGGGTTTGGAGGCACCCCTACTGCAGAGTTATTGTGTGAATATGTTCACACTGCAGAGTAAGTCATGTAAATTTGTACATCCATATTTATGTAACATATGCTGAATGAGATATGTAACTAGAGATTTTGTTTTTGCTACAGATTTATAACTGAAACGACTTTGCATGTGGGTGCTAACTTTGTGCGGGCATGTGTGTGCATGCGAGTGTCTGTCTCCGTGTGTGTGTGCATGCGAGTGTGTTTGCATGCGAGTGTGTGCGTATGTGCAAGTGTGTGTGTGTGTGTGTGTGTTTGTTTGTGTCTCTGTGTGTGTGATGCCGATATTTAGTGGATTCCTGCATTCAGCCCGAGTGGGATTCAGACGGCTCCACTATTGACCTTCAGTGTGATTGTGCATCCCACTCCCTCTATCCTCCTCCTTCTCCTGACTGTGTGCGGAGGTCTGTTCCGGGTTCTTCTTCTGACCCGGGATGTCCCAAGGTCCTCCATCTATTCCTGCAAAAGTATGAAAGACCATTCTAGGAAAAACATGGTTAAGTGATGCATCGTAAAACTCAGTCGTTAATATGTTGGAAATGTATATGAATTGCCATCAGGATATTGGGACACCCCATTGTTGCTTTCTATACTGGGGAATTTATGCATTTCATATCATCTGTTTATCATTTATTTCTTGCCTCAGATCAAGGATATTGTTACTGAAAACTTTTTTCTGTTTGTTGCAGTGGCACCAGTTGTGTATTAAACGCAATGAAAGTATACTGATCTCTGAGCTGAAAGCACAATACATAAGGTTATGCACTGGCATTATATTTTGTAAAATTTCTTCTTGTCTTATTGAAAATTCACAAATGTGTGACAACTTTTAATGCTCTGTGATTACCTTTTTTTGAATAGATATGAGCTAAAAACCATGTCGCACACTATTGAATACATATACAGTGTCAGTGTCTATACCTTTATTGTATAGGTTATATGCCATTCAGGATCTGACTGTCGGCATGCTAAAACGCAAGAAAATAAAGACAAACCGACAAGAGCCAGAATGTGTTTAGAGGAAAAAGGCCCTTAGGCCAAATTAAATAAACTTTGCAGATCAGAAACGTGCGTAAGAAGCTAAGCCCGAGCGATCCTTGGCCCTCGTCACGATGTGGGGCTCTAACAGGATAAGACCGCAGCTATAGGCCAGCACCTCTGATGTCATTGTCTATTCGACCCTGGACTACACCCCCCCACCCAGCCAATGTCATACTTTTCAAAGCAGCAGATAACAGCGCATGAAAACATTTCCTTAGAGAACAGAGCCTCATCATGAACACTCAGTCCTTAATAACCCGTTTGCCATTGCATTTTAAAAAATATTTTACAGATGTCAAAGGTCAAAAGCAAGTAACATCTCTTCCCTTTCCAGCCAAATACGGGTAAATCACGCAAACTGGTCCTGGAGAGCCACAATGTCTCCTGATTTTCATTCTAAACTAAATTTACATCCAAGGAATCGTGTCAGATGAGTCATTTGCTAATAAATTGATTCGATTGATCGGTACTGAGTGCCAATGGGAGCCAGCAGACCCCGTAGCTGTCCAGGACCAGGCTTGGACACCCCTGAGACAGGCTGTTGTGTCTGATGGATAGCCTTGATGAATGTATACAATGGAGATATCTGACAGGCACAGCGCAGAGGAGCCTGCACGGTGGTGTTAGCGTTATTATGCTGAGTCATTCTTATGGCTGACACAGGCTATGCGGGCTTTGCGGAATCGTTCCGTTCCAATGCATCCCTTGTAATGATCATGTTTTCCTTTTTGTTGTCAATTATTAAATAACACATAGAGACAAATTCATTTAAATTCTCTTTTTGAGTATTGTTTTTAAGTTTCTCCGTAGTTTTGCAGTATAATAAGCGACTGCCTCTTCAAAAAGATTATTGTATAGTGTAGTAGGCCTGTCGGTTGAAAATTGTCGGATGATTTACAGTTTCACGATTGAGTCTTGACAGGAATCTCAGCACCTCGGGGACTTGGGCAATACGGCTGCAGATGTGTTTCCTGGATATACCCACTGGGATCCCATCAGTACAATGCGCTGAATGATCTAAGGATTTTTGCTTATTTGTTTGTTTTCCTTCAAAATGATATCATATACTGGCACATAAACAAAACAGAAATATATATACATATTTCAATGGTCAAATACAGCATGTGCGTCATCATCGTTGTTATTGTTATTTGAGAAGATGTATTTATTGGCCGTCGAGAACAAACAACAATGATTACTGTATGACGCTTTGGTTTGTCTCCATATCAGGACAGAGCCAACACAGTAAAGCTTCCACAGAGATATATTTCCAAAATGTCCTTATATGAAGAAAAGTTTTACATTTCATACTCTAAGGACACATCCTGGTAAAGTTTTCCAGAATTTTCATGATGACAAGGAATACCATATAGATACCATACTTGTTTCATCACGGAATTTTAAAAAATCTGTATCAAAGTACTAATTTTTCAATTGCTTTTTTACGTTTTATCCATTTATACAGCCGGATATAATACTGAATTCAGTCAAGTACCTTGCTCAAGGGTACAACAGCAGCGTCCTACCAGAGAATTGAACCTGCAACCTTTCGGTTACCAGTTCCTTAAGAATTATACTACACTGCCACCAGACCTTGGGAAAGGATAAGCAAAAAAAGAGTTGAAACTAAATTTTAATTTTGTAACGATGAATAAGGACTTTGACTGGTTATGCAACACCATGATATTCTTTTTTTCTTTTTTGTTTGAGCTGTGATGTCATTTATTTAAGTTTATGTAATTAAAACTTTAAGTGTGTGAGTTTTGTTTAGCTTTAAACTAGCTGTGAAATATGATCTTTGACATTGCAAATGTCACAACCCTAAAACCCAGATGGAAACAATCAAGTATGACACCGTATCCTGCTGATGTTTAGTAACTATGGTAACTAGCTGTTCCCAAAGCAAAATAAAGATGGTCACGCATTTCAATTGCAGTTGAAAATCGGCTGTGTAAATAATCAATCTAGCCTTCAAGATTTAAATGCTATTACTACACCTACTGTTTGAATAGAATTTGGTTTGGCAAATTAATATTAATTCTGAAAAAAGGCTAAAGTGTAATTCCAAATCTACGGAAGTACAACAGGCCAAGCGCTTGAAACATGAGCATAGTGGTATAGTATTTGATCAGGATTTTTGTACTTTTGTGAAATATTATAATGTAAAAGGAAACATAATGATGTCATTCTGAATTTGTAGACATGAATAGCATTGCCTTCATGTTCACCTTGATGTTTTGAGGAAACGTGCTCTTGGTATTTCAAAGGTTAATTATACAAATGCCTTACCAGTAAGCTTGCTTTAGCTTCATGCTCTTTAATGTCCTGAAAATATTCAGTTATTATCGTTCATGAACATGATTAAATAACTGAAAAGATTTTAGCATGCAATAAATGCACTCTATTGGAATGTATGATATGTGAACATGTAATTATGTATTTTTATATGAATGTGGCCACTGAATGCACTTTTTTAAAGATTTGGAAACCTGATATAACTGGTATTTTTTTGACATAGATATTCTTCCTTAATTCTAGATTGAAAGCATTGACAGAAAAACCTCATCTGACACAAATAAATGTTTTTTTGTTTACATTTACATAGTCAGCAAACGGAGACAAACACACACACACACACACCTACGCCAGCACAAAGCATTTCAGTTCAATCATAGAAACACTGCTTCTCTCTCTCGGCCTGTGTGTGTGTGTCTTCAAAAATATCTTTCACAAGAAACATACCCTATTGATCAGTGTAAGAAACAAATATTTGTATTACATCTCTGTTCTGTGAAATATTCTAAAATATGCAAGCATTTTTCTTGAGAACAGCCAACTTATGAATTTTCATAACTATGCAGAATTGTTAACATTTTAACAGAGAGGTTTTTTTCTTCTGTTTCTTGGAAGATCAACAATGGATTCATTGACCCTATGACGGACTCAAAGAATAATGATGACAAACCCCGAAGAGGCTGTGGACCGATGGAAATAAAACTTTTCAGAGGAATCCATAATACCAGCGCTCCACAATGCCATGTGTGTTGATTTCCAGAGAAAAGAATTCCTCTGCTCGTCGAGGACTTATTCGCTACGTCTCCGCAAGAAACAAAGTTCACTTTTGTTTGATGTAAAAGTTGCACATTTTAAATTGATGTGAATAATGTGTCCTTTCTTTTCAATACCATTAACAAAAGGAGCAGATGGGGAATTGTCTACTTTTTCACTCAACTGCAGGACTACCAACACATTTGGGAATTTATTTTGATTGTCCAGAAATTAGGAAATGAATGAATTCGTCCTTGTTTTTATTTTTTATTTTAATCTGGTGATGGGCAGCCCATTCACACAAAGATGTTAGTCATTCAGACATCAGCAGCATTCTCAGACCTGAAAATTATTTCCGGTGGTTGAGACTGGTAATATAAACATGCTGATATGTACAAAAATACTTTCTCAAGATTTAAAAAACTCATGCGGGGAATTAATTGTATCAATATTAGCTTGGAAACACTTTCAAAAATATTTCCACATCTTGCAATAATGAGACAAAGGCAACAGTCACAAGATTTCCTCACCTAAGTACACAACAGTGGTCCATTACAATAAAATTAGGCTCTCCTCAAATGTATAGTCAACTTTCTATGGGCAAAATGTCTTCCATTTCAGTGACTTTTGCATACAGTGTATATTGTCTTGTGCTTTGGTCTACTTGCTCAAACAAATGGAAAAATTAATACTTTTTAATATTTTTTATTTTTCTGAAATTACAACCCACTTTAATTAAAGAAAGCGAAGGAGGCAGAAAAATATTTAAATATATAATAAATGCCAGTATACAGTAATATCAAAAAGCCATAAATGGAGAAAATGACCAGCAAACATGATCAAAAGTTGTACCTGAAATATATTTTTTAAATACTATCTGTCAGTTGATTCTGGGTCAACTGACAGATATTTGACTTTGTGTCAAATATTTGCTTGTTATTGCTTTCAGCAAAAAGAATAATAATAATAATGTATATTTTATAAAAAAACAATGTCCACACCAGTGAGGGGGAGGGGGGGAGAATCTTCGTTAATCATTAATCCTTGGAAAGGTCAGTGTACCCGACACAAGTGAACATTACAGTGGCCAGATAAGCTTCTGCACAGTAAAACTATATCTCTGGTACGCTGGCATCAGAGGCTACTGTACTGGCTGGCATACGGCAACATGCTGTGCATTGAGCAAATAGGCATTCTAACATGAAAAACGGGCCAAGTGTAAATTGGCATACACGTCTGTGTTCAGTAGTCACCGTGCAATCTTTAGATCAAACGTTACAATTTATCTAGTTTGTCAATTGGAATGTAGTTACATTTAATGTATTATTGCACTGATTATTTATATATATATAATAGCAATAAAAGTTGCAATTAATTGGTACCTACTACATTATGGTAAGATACATGCAGGTATACAACAAGGGTGCCTATTAACTTATTTTCTTCTTCAAAAACTAAATTTAAGGGCTTTAAATGTTCATAAAGGGCTGCATAACACTTATCTGAAGATCTCAATAGCGTATGACATTATGCGAATGATACACACAGTACTCCACGAAAAATGTAAAAATAAATAAATACAAATAAAGTAACAAAAAAGGTCAATGCTCTGACTGACTTTGCCCTGCAGGCACACCAAGGACTGTCGCATGGTATGTGGGAAATGTAGTGCAATTTACTTCAAATATGTAATTAGTTGTGATTATTTGTGATTAGTACGGGCAATGCATATACGTGTCGAGCACTTCTGATTTCATTGCCATAGCTGAATACTTTGAACATCATACTTTGATTGAAACTGTGTTGTATTATTTGGTAAAAAACTTCACATAAAAACTACTGGAAAGAAACGACAGATCCCAGAATGCAATATTTTACGTCCGCGTGCGATGTCACTGCGGACGTGTGAATCAGATATCAACGACGAATGGGGAGGTGAATAGGCGGAATAAAGATGAGCGTCCTGAAGGTAAAATTTGATATTACAATATTATTTAACAACAGTTATATAGCCTAAACGAAACAGGAGAAAGAGAAAGCTTAGCCGACAAACACAGATATAAAACGGTTGTAGGCTACAGCAGCTGTGCGAGGCTTCGCGCTTTAATAAGACGACCGTCGTTACATATACTAGCAAGCCAACTACAATGCCCAGGGACAACATGACCTCCCTTATCCAAAAGATTGCCCGGCAAGCCTTCGTCACCTTCAGAAACCCGTCTGCGTTTGGGGATAAAGTATTTTTGGAAAATCAGACTAAACTTACCAGCCTTCTGACGGAAATGAGGGCAGCGGATCTACAAATTGTACCGCGGAAAGTTGAAGGCTCTTCAATATCTCTACCCCACAACCCGCCGGTCACCTACATGCATATATGCGAGACCGACGCCTTTAGCATGGGGATTTTCTTGCTAAAGAACGGAACTTCCATCCCTCTACACGACCACCCGGGGATGAACGGAGTGTTGAAAGTTATATACGGCAAGGTTAGGATCAGCTGCTTCGACAAGGTGGATAAACAATCGGAAGCAGCCGGCGAGACGCAGTTCAGCCCACCCCTGTTGCCTTTCCAGAAGGACGCTCTGAGGAGATCTATTCTCAGGTCGGCAGGCGAATACACAGAAGAGAGCGACCCGTGCATTCTGGCGCCCCATAAAGACAACCTTCATCAGATTGATGCGGTGGACGGACCGACTGCGTTTCTCGACATACTGGCACCTCCTTACGACCCAGACGACGGGAGGGACTGCCACTATTACAAAGTTCTTACTCCTGCTTCGGAAGTGGTAGACAAGGAGCCCGATTCTCAGGAGCGGAGGGAAGTGTGGCTGCTTGAGATTCCGCAACCGTCAGACTTCTGGTGCGGCGCGGAACCCTTTCCCGGGCCCGAGGTATCCCTGTGAACAGTGGTTCGCGTGGAGGGGAACCCTTTCCCGGGCCCGAGGTATCCCTGTGAACAGTGGTTCGCGTGCAGGGGGTGATCAACGAAGCTCATCAGTGGACATTAGACTGTAATTGTGAAACGAATTATACACTCAGGAGTCAATGGAGGGGGAAAAAAAGTTTGAAAGCGCTATTTCTAATAGTGTATTTGCTTGTGTTTCTTATCAGCAGAATTGTATGTTTCATGCCTGGCTCAAACGTGTGTTTTCTTATTTTAGTGACATCAAGCACTTAAATCATAACTCACTTTCAAGCTCTGTACAGGCATGTATTATTGTTAATATGTAATGTGCCTGCTTGTTTCATGCACATGAACTCAATATCAGAGTGATGATCAGCTAGAGACTTTATACCCTTAAAATAAACTTAAATGTATTCGAAACTGCAGTCTATAACGCCATATCTCATAGGCCTGCGGCCTGCATGGGTAATGCGTCTGGGAAGTATAGTGCTATTATAAAAAATAAAATGTATCGGTTCTCTATGTTCAGAGTGATTCAACTTCCAAGTTAAGTTATGAGTTTATGTGTTACTGACAATTATAAATGGTTTTGATGCAATAAAAGTGAATATTCCTTGATTGGCTATACCATTTAATTTATTTAGTATTAATAAGAGGACTGCTTTAGCAAAACGGTTTGTTGGTTGTTTCCTTTCATTTCTCATCAGAAACAACCTCGTTAAAAAATGTTTTTCGCTAATACAGTGCTGTTGTTTGGCCTTGTTGGTAGATTCGTTGCTTTAAAAATATTTGATAAACCGTTTTATTGAAGTTACAATGCACCAAAACCAGAGCACGTTTCTCAAAAATAGTTGATTGCATCGAATGATTGCATCACTAATTGAAATTATATTGAAAGGTGCTACCTAAAAGCAATTCAACCTATTACGCAAGAAAAACCATAGCACAGTTTTTGCTAAGCGGACAACAAGGAGATAGCCTTTAAATTGTATTTGTTAATGTGATGGTTACATTCACACAAATATTAATTACATTTATTTGAGTTCAGAGAAGTCTACCTGCCTTCTGTTCAAGAGGAACAACCTTGCATGCATCAAATATGTTTACTGCTCATGGTGGATTGGGTATTTTGGTAGTATGAGAAATCTATTCTGAATTGTGTATACATCTTTATTGGTTCACTTAAAGTTGAAATGTATTGTGATTTGTAACTACAGTTGTGTTAAAAAAAATAGCAGTACAACATCAGTAACCTGATGAACCACTGTTATTAGTAGTAGTGATATTTCTGCATGGCAAATAATTTACTTGTAGATGTAGTAGTGTAATTGACTCATTCATTGAAAGGGGCGTGTTCAAAATAATAGCAGTGTGGAGTTTAATTAGAGAATTCATTAATTCTGTGAAAAAACAGGTCATTAATTGTCCTTTATTAAGGAAGAAGGGAAGCAAATGTTTCACACATTGTTATAAAATATATTTCCATCTGAATTGCTAAGTAAAATGGGCCGTTCCAAACATTGTTCGGAGGAACAACATAATTTGATTAGAAAGAGGAAAACGTATATAGAAGTGCAGCAAATTATAGGACGCTCAGCTAAAAAGATCTCAAATGCTTTAAAATGGCAACAAAAACCTGAAACACGCAGAAGAAAATGAGCAACTACTGTTAAAACGGATCGAAGAATAGTCAGAATGGCAAAGATTCAGCCAATCATCACCTCCAGAAAGATCAAAGATGATCTAAAATTACCTGTAAGTGCTGTTACAGTCAGTTTGATCGAAGCTAAGCCATCAGCAAGAAGCCCCCGTAAAGCACCATTGTTGAAAAAATGGCATGTGCAGAATCGGTTAAAATTTGCCAAGGAACACATCGATTGGCCCAAAGATAAATGGCGTAACATTCTGTGGACTGATGAGAGTAAAATTGTTCTTTTTGGGTCTAGTGGTTGTCGACAGTACGTCAGATGACCCCCGGGTACTGAATTCAAGCCACAGTACACTGTGAAGACAGTGAAGCATGGTGGCGCAAAAATCATGGTATGGGGATGTTTTTCATACTACGGTGTTGGGCCTATTTATCGTATACCATGGATCATGGATCAGTTTGAATACATGAAAATACTTGAAGAGATTATGTTGCCGTATGCTGAAGAGGAAATGCCCCTGAAATGGGTGTTTCAACAAGACAACGACCCCAAACACACGAGTAAGCGAGCAACATCTTGGTTCCAGACAAAAAGGATTGAGGTAATGGAGTGGCCAGCTCAATCCCCCGACCTCAACCCCATTGAAACTTGTGGGGTGACATTAAAAATGCAGTTCCTGAAGCGAAACCCAAAAATTCACAGGAACTGTGGAATGTAGTTCGTTCATCCTGGGCTGAAATACTTGTTTCTAGGTGCCAGAAGTTGGTTGACTCGATGCAGCGCAGATGTGCAGCAGTTATCAAAAACAATGGTTATGCAACTAAATATTATTTCAGTAATTTAAAGTGAAGTTAAATCTTGAAAAATGTCTTCAGTTTATACAGTAAGTGTTTGAGTTTGAAGAGAAAAATGTCGACATTGCTATTTTTTTGAACAGATTAATATTCCTTTTCGTTGCTTCCTGTAAAAGAATAACGCAGACTTGATCAAATTTGTTAATGCTTTGATTTGGAATTGAATGTGTAATGTTTCCACTACATTTGAAATATGGAACTAAAAGCTATTAAAAAATATTTGCACTTTATTCACTTTTTTTTAACGCACTGCTGTTTATTTGAACACCACTGTATAGTTTGGCTGGTAAACGGAATGGTAAACAGAAAAGTGTTCAGAAGACTGATTAGGCTGTTTTGTGTATGACATTTTCACTTCATTTAGAGCATCAGCAGGGCGTTAAATGTGTACCAGATGTATATGGTGTGATCATATTAGCCATAGTCTTAGCTTATTAGCTTATTGGCCCTAACAAAGCGGCACCTGTGGACCTTCAGTCTAACGGGCATTTCTCTTACATTTTTAGGATCTCAAATACTTTACAGTGACGGGGGTGGAGACTCATCTCTCACCACCACCACCAATGTGCAGTGACCATTTGGGTAATGCACGGCAGCCATTTTGTGCCAGAACACTTACCACACAGCTTCTCCACAAGTGATAGCCCATTGCAATGCGTGTGCTACCAGTGCTGAGCTTATTTCAGTTGGGTTTCGCTTCTGAGGTGTGATAGAGATAGAAGATTGATGGAACTATCGAACCCGAGGAAGAGTATGGGATATTCTTGACTTAAACACTCACGGCTCCATGGCGCTTATGAACATAGAGTGAATGATGGGAGGAATATACAACACTTGTGTGTTTTAATATACAAAAAAAAATTGTACATCTGATATCTAGCCTTGGGTTGAACTGTGTGTCATGTATGGGGAATTAAAGCATATTCAAAAAGACTCCATCCTCATGCTGACAACTATAAGGTAAACATGTAATGTATCTTATATTGATGAAAGAATGGAAGTTGCAGTAAAACACTTCTAGTAATTTAGAGATGCAGGTTCTTTACAAGTGTTTACGGTTGGTATGTTGGTCATCTGATGGGTAGTAATGGGAATACAAGGCTTCATGTCATTTTCCCTCATGGAATCGAAATTATCTGTAAAATGTGTAAAGTGTTTTTTGCGCCATCTCATGGTTATGAACAGTATTGCAGCACAAACAATATACTGGTATTTTATAGGCGTCTTTTTCTGTTACATTTTTACATCCCGTCCATAGCAAAGTTAAGCTACAAGCCAGAATCCTAGAATATTTTCAAAACAAATGTAAATAGGATCAGAGGTGAACATTCATTTTGAAAAACATCACTACTTTGGTTTTAAGGATTTGCAAGGATTTGCATTCCGGCCCATCACTCTTACAGCAGGTCAAATAGAGGTGGCCTGGTCTACATAATTTCTGTCCTATAAATCTATTCCATTCCATTTTAAACTCTTGGTCTACTTGTGAATATACTGATTTGTCAATAATATTTGCTGTTAGTTTACTTCTGTGCAGAGACCTTTTGAGGGGCAGGTTCTCAAAAGAAAAAAAGCCACCAATTTCCAAAAAAAAAATCCAGTATGTGCAGCAGAATATATTTAACCAAAATGAACAAATGAAAATGAATGACAGTAACAATAATACAAATTATTTTATAGCAAATCAAAGAGACATATCGGGCACTTGGAGAAAAAAAGACAGGTGCTGGGGGCTCGGTGTGCTTAACATTTACTTACTGTGTACTATTTTTTTTTCGTTTCTCATGTACCCAGAGGTCTCTGTCTTCTGTTGTGATAATTAATTATTAAAAAAAAATAAAAAAAAAAAAAAAAAAAAACAAATCTATGCCATATACTACACTACCTTTTATTTTGTTTTTTAAAAAAAAAAAAAAAAAGAAGAGGAAGGAGGGATTTTTTTTTTTTTTTTTTTTTTTTTTTTTTTGTTTTTTTGTTTCCCACGGGGGGATATTTTGATCAAACATTACCTAAACTGAATGGGAGCTTGTATACTGCGTTAAATGTTAGTTGAAGTTAAATAGTTTAACAATAGATCTAATTTGGGTTCGTTCAATGACGCTTAACTTAAAAAGGAAACTATTGTCAAGCTGGTGTAAACAATTTAACAGTAAAATGTTAGAAACCATTTTCCTAAGAATGCAATATTTTCAAGTGTGACAACTAAGTAACGCTAGTACAAAACTATATCAATGGTTATTAAAACAGTATTACATTTGATTTTTTTACAGTTTAACTGTCACGTCCTGTGCCTCTGTCCCGATTTTCTGGTTTCCCGTTTCTATGTGAATTCCGTTCCGTATTTTCCCTCTCTCCCTCCATTTGTGTCTCCACTTCCCCGCACCTGAATTGTGTTTCATCATGTGTTCTCGTCTCACCTGTTCCTCCTTGTCTTGTTAGTAATCTGGCAAATAATCTCCCCTGTTTCTTTGTTCTGTGCCAGATCGTCTTGTGCCCTGTCTTGTGCTTATCATATTACTTTCCAGCCCTTTTGATTCATGTCTGTTCCCAACTTCCCTGCCTGCCCCTCGTTCCTGTGTAGCCGTCCAGTTTGTGTTCTCCTGCCTGTCCAGCCTGCCCCTGTCCTGCCTGTTCCCGTCCAGCCCTGCTCCTGTCCAGACCTCCTGCCCACCTGCCTCATCCCGGTTCTGTCCCGACTCCAGCCCTGTGTTATCTTGCCCAACCCTGCTCCAGCCTGCCCGTTCCTGATCTCCTGCCTGTGTGGGCATTCTTGTAATAAAGTCTCCTGCGGGGAGTTCAACCAGCCGTCTGTTTCTGAGTCCTGCATTTGGGTCCTATCCCGTACACTGCCGTAACATTAACACGTCTTTGACGTGCGTACGAATATGTGAAAATGAGGTGAATTTGGAATGAAAAGACTGGCATGTTAACAAACGTTCATTTAATCTATTTAGTAACTTCAATATTTTGTATAAGTCATCGCAAGTTGTCGTAACATCGACATTCGACGCTACAATGTGAAGGTTTGTCAGTGGGGATGTGATCTGTTGATTTTAACACCAATGACATCCGAAGGTAAAATACTGTTTGATTAAAGTTCGAGTCTTATCTTTTATATACATTTTCTGTTTTAATAAATTAATTAACACATTCGTTCATTTAAGTGACAATGATAGCTGCCGATGGTCCATGGAAAAGGGGCGCAAGATTATAAAAGTTTGTGCGTATAGGCGTAAAACACAATGGCATGGACCTTCGTTGTTAAAACGACAAAAATATGAATAATGTCTTTTGGCACCTTTTCAAGTAAACTACTTGTCAAACATAACGTGTTAGTGTAGGTTACTTAGTCCTTGGATGGGCATATAGTCTCCACACGATTTCTGTTCTGTTCCCCTGTGGATACACTAATAATTAAGCGAGCGCTCTGTGTTCTGTTCCGCTGTGGATACACTAATAATTAAGCGAGCGCTCTGTGTTCTGTTCCGCTACATTTGATGCCGAAGATGACGATTGTCTTTCTTTCTGTCTGAGGTGAATTTTGGTGTGTCTCCTTCGTTCGTCACTTCTGGCGAATTTTTTGCCACAATAATCACAGGGAAATGGCTTCTCTCCAGTGTGCGTGCGAATGTGTGTGGTGAGGTGGTCGCTGCGGCTGAAGCTCCTCATGCAGATCCGACATCGGAACGGCTTGTGTCCCGTGTGAATGCGAATGTGTCTGGTCAACTCGTCGGAGCGAGAGAACCTTCTATCGCAACCTTCTGCTGGACAAGAGAACGGCCGCTCGTGAACAGGTGTCTTGCATGGTCTATTCGGATACTTCCTGGGGCGCAGTATAGGTCTCAGGGGCAAATTCTGGGGGTTGTGAACCGTAGGTAATCTTAGGCTATCTAAGGTCGGCCCACCTAATGTAAAATTTCTTATAGTGTTAAGAGGGGTCAGAGGAGGTTGGACCCTGATTGAGTCCATTGGGCATATGAAGGGTTTTCGGTCAGGAATAATCTGGACGTCGCGTTGGCATGCAGATTGAAATAAATTAGCATAGTCTGAGATGAAAGGGAAAAGAGAACAGTCCGTGGTTGGTTTTGGTGATGGGAAGGACGGTGTATGGTACGAAACGTGAGTGGTGGACGTTGAAGGAAAGACAGCTGCATCTTGGTAGCCTTCGCCGCAGTCCGCGTAAGGTGGTGGCGACGAATAGATGCTATCCATGGGTTGACTTTGCGCCACAGTGTAGCCCGTGGTGTCTGTGAACTGGTTCGGAGAAACCGAGGCTGCCAACGAAGAGGGCGTCAAACACGACTGGGTCATTCCCAAGATCCCAGCGTTGACGATGTTAATGACACCGTCTGTATTCCAGTTACTACCTGAAGAATCGATAGAAAACTTCCCCACATAGGCGAAAGCTTGGTCGCGAGGCGCTGTTGAATGCGTAAAACTGTTGGAGTAGAAGTCGAGAGAGCGATTTTCAAGTATTGCGTCACCATCTGTGAAATAAAAAAAAATAGACAAGGTGTACCATGATGCAGGCCTATTAGGCACAGTAGCTACAGCAAGGAACAACTTTAATGTTGAAAGAAATATATTTTCAGAATTGGCTAATTGGATGTCATCAAGCGGCTCAACGGACTGCGTAAAGCAAATAGTAATTAATTAGCATCGCTTTTGAAGCAATGTAGGCTAGTAGCAGTAGGCTACAATATATCTGATAATATATTAGAGAAGCGTTCTTGCAAACGATTGGAATATAATTATATTTACAGACCCACAAACTTTATGCATTAATAAAGTTTAATAAAACTTTCATTTAAAAAAATATTAATAAAGGCAAACCATCACCATCATGCCGCTTAAATTTTCTTACGTAAGAAAATGCGACAATTTAAGCTTACCTCCTGAAGTTCCGCTGATATGGTTGTAGTGATCCCGCAATTCCGCATCTGAAAAAACTGTCACCGAAGTTTGCACTGTTGTCGCAACTACATCCCCTGAGCAGTTCTCGGAGAGAGGGCGTCCAACAGTAAGGTTTCCTGGGGGTTTATCCAGAGATTTGGCCGTCATCATTTAGCCTGGACGGAATTTGTACAAGCCGTGTTATTGTAAATCTGTAAACTTATTTTAGATTTGTTTGAAGACAAACTGATTATAGCCTAGTCTTCTACTGCGATGAAACAATTTTGTCAAGTTTTTCACAGATCCAGTGCGCGGCTCTGTACGTTAAAGTAGACTATATAACGGCTGATGCATTGAATGACAGATCGTGGTGGCTTGGCTCGTTGTACTATGTATTTATGGAGAGTCTATGAATGTACCGTTGCGTCATTGACTATACAAGGACTGGGTGGTGAAAAACGGCTTCGCTGGAATGGGAAAACAAAGAACAGGCTATTTATCAATGGAGAGCTCTAGCATGAGGCGTCTTTAAAATTAATTGATATAGAAATGGAAAAAATACTCTAGGCACTGCTCTTAAAAGGGCAAGCTAACTTGATACAAATAGTTTATTTTATGTAGTCTATAGCCTGTGTCATGAAGCGTGCTACGAAACGTGTGATTCACATCATTCTGATGCCAAAAATGAATTTATTTTTGAGAGATTTCGGCGCACTTCCCACTCCTACATAAAAGACTGTATCCGGTGAAGGAAAGGACACCCGCTTAGACATATATGAGCCTCGCTACAATAGTCAGTCAAATCGGGTTTTTTTTCGTAAAATCTTTTTCCTGGTATTGTTCACTACTGCTATTTTAAATTTTATGGATTTTATTCCGTGAAGATAGTAGTCTGCAAGATGTAAGCTAATACTATTAATATGATCAGAAAACAGTAATTACAGCCACCACCAGCAATTCATCGTCATAATTATTATTATAGTTGCAATCACCAGTAATTGGGCCCAAACGCAAAATGTCAGCATAAGTCATGACTGTGAGTAATATGTGAGAGTGAGTAATAAGTGAGATTAGTAAAGCATGTCTCACAGATTTAGTGATTTAAATTTGTATAAATGCATCCCTAACTCAAAAGTAAAATCACAGCTGAATTTAAAATAATGTCTTGTGTTCGTATGCCCAACAGATCATGTGGATATCGCATTTTAAGCAATTTACAACATATATATAATTTTCAATATGCTGTAGTGCTCAATTTCTTATTTTCATTTATTGTTATATTTATTTTTTGATGTTTTGATGTTTTAAGTTGCTCTTCATTCTTTGACATCAGAAAAGATTCTGTGTACCACGTGGTCTCCTCGTTCCAGCACCAGTCTGGCTTAAAGGGCAATTGCAACAGACAGGGTGGAAACATGTTGTCATGCAGTGTATTTAAATTCACGGAAGTTAAAACACAGCAGGTGTCTCTTTAGAGGAGAATCTTTACAGAAACCATTGAGTTTGGCCACAACTTTATTTCAGAAATAATTACAGAGAATACCAAACTGTGAGGAGTTAACGGCGATGCTAAATGCTGCTAAATTCTCCAGTGTGAACAGAATGCATGTATTCACAGAGGGAACGTGGGTGGAAAGTGCTAAATGGCAGTCTTATCGGAGAAGTTGAGTCACAGTGACCATTCAATACGGGTAGAATTTTCATTGCACAGACAGGCAAGGTGGGTTAACTTTTGGGCAGGTTCTCTATCGAGCGTGAGTCAAATACATATTTTATTTACTTTAACTTTGCGTTGGCTGTTACCAGATTGTCCAGTGAGGTAGTTCCTTTGCAAATTGTCCTCGGTCTTCAGTCACAATCTGGAGTGTGTGGCTGCCTTACCCACACCAACACTGACAATTAATTATGAACTGCTTCTGGGCCGGATATCCGGTGACAAGCTACTTGTTTTTTTGGGCACGTTATCGTGTCTCACGCTGGGCCGGTAATTCTTATGCATTCTTCAGGAACGTGGGCAGCTCTTAAAAAGTGTGAATGCTTCCAGTTTAATAAAACACCTCTGCCGTTCTTAAACTGGGGAATATTTATGCATTTTTACTCTAAGTATAAAACTGGCTGGTGCCCATGTAATAGGATGTCCATTTGTGATTTAAAAATACCAACACCTGTATTTTAAACCACAAATGGACGTCCTTATGGAAATTGGTGTTCTTATTATAATTAGAATGAATATAAATATGAATATGAATGAATGATGAATACTAATAATAGTATTATTATAGTTACAGATATAATGGGTATTAAAACCAGTGAGCCTCCAGCTTTGGGCACCTGCAATGAGACTGTAGCTCTCCATGGTCCTGAAAACCTCAGCATTTGGGAAATGGCGGGATTCTCTGAAGGTGGTCTACGGAGGAGGGGTAGCTCTTCCTGTTCCTCCCAAACCTGACCTGCCATCACATTTCCCCTGTTGCTTAAAGCGGGGCTGATATTGGGTCTAATGATACCCTAAATTAATAATTAATACAAGCAAGAGGTCCGCAGTCAGTACAGTCTGCATAAAGACACACTGTACTAGAGGTTGCCTGTATGACATGCTGTTATCTACCCAGAGGTTGCCTGTATGACATGCTGTTGTCTACCTAGAGGTTGCCTGTATGACATGCTGTTATCTACCCAGAGGTTGCCTGTATGACATGCTGTTGTCTACCCAGACGTTGCCTGTACGACATGCTGTTGTCTACCCAGAGGTTGCCTGTATGACACATTGTCTCGAATGTTATACAAGTCTGGACCATGTTTGTGTGTTTGAAAATGCCAATTTAAAGGACAAGCCTTTTGAGATAACACTGAAATACCCACTTAGCTGTCAATGGGTAAGTTGTCATTTTATAATGACATCAATGAAACCTCTGTCACTTCTAGACGACAGGATGATGGCTGTGATTCTAGGAAGTTCATCTTGTTTGTGTATGTAACATGTCACGGGTCTCCCTCACTGAGAGAGGGAGTGGGGTTTCTGCAGTAATTGACGAGGTAATTGCGGAACCAGATTGAATGATTGAATGATTGAGAGAATTGAGTGAATGATTGGATGAATGAAAGAGTGGATGAGGGAAATGGTACTCATTGGGAAATTGGGTGATTGTATGGGGAACGCAGGGGCTGAGTTCCCTGGGGTTATATATTGGGCGCACCTGGAGTAGACAGAAGAGATTTGATGAAGAGATGAGCGTGAGAGGGCGGATTGCCTCCGAGCTCTCGTGTGTTGGTGATTTTTTTTTTATTTTTTCTGTTAATTCGGTTAAGTTTTATTTGTTTGTGTGAGTGTGTTTTTGTACAGCGGAACTTACCTGAGTGCGGAAAACAGCGGGAGTGAGCTGCAGCAGCCAGAGACTGTGGGGAAAAAACAAACGAATCAACGGCGCCATACTAAATAAATAAAGTGTATGAGGAGAGTCGTGGAGGCAGAGTTTGTGTGTTGGACTGCTTGGTGACACTGGACATCTCGGGACAGCAGGGGCTATTTTATTATTATTTTTTTAATCGGGCTGTATTGCACTTTAATTCACTTAATTGATGTAATGATTCTGTTGGATGTCTTTGTTTGATATGTTTGTTTGTGTGTTGTGGGTCTGCCCCACTGTCTATGTATTTTTTGTTGTTGCTGGGGCTACAACTGAAAAAAATAAGTTATTCTATTCTATACCTCGAACAGACGGCCAACAACGACGGCGGAGTACAGAGCTGATCGGGGCGTGGGAGCCGGTGTACCAGGGGAATGTGGTGATGAGCTATTGCTGGGGGAATTTACTTCTCCAGTCCGTAAGGAGTGTGTGTGCGCCGTATGAAACAAGCTGCAGTGTGTCTGTGAGGGTCTCAGACCGGGCAAACGGGAAAGTGAGCGACAGCGGGGGTGTTTTTTGTTTCCCCTGTCGGTGTCCCGCGCCTAACCCGGCGCAGCAAAGACCTGTCCCGGGATTCGCCCGAGTGGTGGGCAGTCTGAATTCTCATTGGCAACCACCAAAGATGACAAGTTGTCCTGTTGTGTGTGTGGATTCTTTTGGCCGGACGGCTTGTGTTTATTTTTATATTTTTTTAAATTGTGGTAGTCCTCCCAGGATTGCAGTGTGGGTAGGACTCCACAGCCTTTATTTTTTTGTGGTTAATGTTACTTGTTTGTGGTGTGGAATGATAGCTTATGTTCTGTTATTGTGTGAGTGAGAATACCGCCGTGTCTGTGTGTGTGTGGGCTTCCTCCCCGGAAGTATTGTGGGGCCAGGCGGCTGGCAGCCCCCCGAGGTGGGCTATCGAAGGGGTGATCACGAGTGAGTGTGCCCTTTTTTATTGTAGCCTCACAAAGTGTGAAACAAGCACAGCGTGTGTGGGGAGTGACAGTGTGTATAGCGTGTGGTGTGGGGAGGCACGCTTACCTGTGGGAGGGGTCGGCTGCATCCGGTAGGATAGGAGAGAGAGAGAGAGGGGGGGGGATTGCCCAAAAATTTACTTTATTAACTTTTGTGTAACCAATAAAATATAAACTTTTAGAACTGCCTGGTGTACTGCTCCCGGGACACAGGTCTTCGCTGCACCCCGTCGCCCTCGTCACACTCGCCGGGTAAGGTGCGGGACACCGACAGGGGAGACAAAAAACACCCTGTCGCTCACTGTTCCGTTTGCCCGGTCTGAGACCCACACACACACTGCAGCTTGTTTCATACGGCGCACACACATTCCTTACGGACTGGAGAAGTCAATTCCCCCAGCAACAGTTCATCACCACATTCCCCTGGTACACCGGCTCGTCCCGATCAGCGCTGTACTCCGCCGTCGTTGTTGGCCGCTGGTTCCAGGTATGGCGCCGCTGATGTATTTGTTCTTCTGTCCACAGTCTCTGGCCGCTCCTGCTCACTCTCGCTGTTTGTCGCACACAGGTAAATTACGCCGTACATTAAAACACTAACTGCACACTCATCCAAATAAATGAAACTTAACCGAAATTAACAGACAGGAAAATAAAAAAAGAATCACCGCGTACACACAGAGTTTAGAGGCAATCCGCCCTCTCACGCTCATCCCTTCATCAGATGTTTTTGTCTACCCCAGGTGCGCTCATTATATAACCCCAGAGAACCCAGCCTCCGCGTTCCCCATACAATCACTCAATTTCCCAATGAGTACCCTTTCTCATCCACTCCTTCATTCATCCAATCATTCAATCCGGTTCCGCAATTACCTCGTCAATTACCGCAGGAACCACATACACTCCCTCTCTCACTGAGGGAGACTCGTGAATATGTTGTCGTTCGTCGGGGGTTGTCTTTAGTTTCTCAGCAGTGGCGCTTTGCCCATAAAAGCAGGATGAGAAACATTAATGCCATATCTATATCTATTTTTATATATTTTTTTTTTAATTTTTTTTTTACTAAGCAGAATCATACGCTAATTTAAAAAACCAATCATTCTAATGTTGGTCAAATCCATCCATTATGGGTTGAGTGATTATGTTACATTAGATTACAGTGCAGAGCATTTTTCAATGGTCTTTTTAGGATAAGGGACGTAATGCCAGGACTATGAAATGTATTGTAGATGACTGTAGGGTTAAATGCACTTACATCAGACTTTAAACCCATCTGGAACATGTTAACATGTTTTTAAATGACTTGAAATGGATGTTGGAAAATGACTGTATTTAGCATGTGTGTAATGGCACGTTCCTTTGGACAGAACAGTGTGAACAGGCAGGATGGATGCTGGACTCTATGGGAGTTTATGGGAAGACTTGTCCCGTGCTCTGTGAAGAAACCCATCTGTTCCTGCCTGCCACCCCTGCGTCAGAGGGAGACGCAACTTCCTGGATCCTCTGTCAATGCAAACCACAGCATTATGCACAGGAAGTAGTCTAGTATCTTGGTTCGAACGGGAATCAATATGAATTTATCCTCAATCTTGCAATAAGTAAATGATTTTGCACACAAAGTAAATACTTTGGTAGTATTGCTTAGGTAGAAAAGATAATATCCTGATGAATTTGTAAACTTTGTCCCTTTTTGGAATAAATAAATGACACTACCCCCATTTCATGTGGTGCTTTCTCAAGCATATTTGTGAACACGGATGGCTATTTTTTTTCAGGAAGATACATTTTTATTTATTTTTGTCATGCTGTTATTTATTGGAAAAAAAATTGGCTTTTCAGCACGCCTGCCAGATTAGTTTCACGTGAGCATGTTATGCTTGAATGTTCAAGTATAGTCGTATTGTGATTATTCAGTCTCATTGGAACTTCCCAAATAGACTAAAACATAGTGACAGTTTTCCAGTCACTTGTATTTTGTGTATCTTTTTAGTTCCACCACCATCTTTGTCTGTGTCCAATGAGCTGGTACATGTGAGAAGGCAGGAACAGTAATGGGCTCCAGCACTTTCCCTGTGAGGTCTCATAGGGTGATATACAATATATCTGCACTTGCTGGACTTACCAGCAAAAAAAAGATTCATAGCTTGCAATCCTCTCTTTGGAAGAGGACGCATTTCTCATGCCGCTCTCACATGAATGGAGGACATGACAGCAATGAAGCAGGCCTATAAATGTAACTGGACATTTGGAATTTGGAGGAAATTAAGTATTCATGGTTACAGAATCAACCCTTTAAAAAAAAAAAATATTATTATTATTGTGGAAGTGTGCAGCGATTTTATTTTCAATGTTTAAATTACACAATGCCTTTCCAATCAAGGGTTCCATGCCAGGTAAAGGTGAGGCACCACTGTATTTTCTAAACTAATTCATTAATGCGTAGGTAATGTTAATTGTCATCATTGATGAGTTCATAAATTGTGCAGTGATAAATTTAACTGGCTTGGTCATAAAATCATGGAAGAAGAATGTCTAGGTTGTGCGTCCAGTCTTGGGTTAGGGTTACAGTTGTAAAAAGATGTTTGTGACCTTTCTTTAAATTAGTGTTAAAATGCAGACCGGAATTAAGAAATCCAAACTGGAATTAGGATTAGGCGTGGATTAGATCCACGGTTAGAATCAGGTTAGGCTAAGGAGTTGTGATAGATATAGCCGTATGATGGGACAAACAAGAAATGTGAAGCACATAGGTGAGTGTATGGTTGTGGATAACTTCCAGGTTGTTTAGTGGGTGTGGAGATGGTACATTAATTTCCCATAATCGGAGAGGGTTTTATTAAAGGCGAACAATGCCCCCTAGTGGTGGACATCCCCCAAATCACGTTTACAGAGCAACCAGTGTATAATAGAATAAATAATCCAATAAAAAAATTTATGACATGAAAAAATGACGATTGTTTAACATATTGTCCTGTATATATCACATGATTCAAGATCAGAAGTGAGGTTGAAAACAGGCATGGAATCACCACCCGACAAACAGCTGCCAGACTGGTGAAATTAAACGCAATTAAATGGAAACATGCACATGATTTCGGGTTGATGTAGGATTAGGGTTCATTGTAGGATTAGGGTTGATGTAGGATTAGGGTTCATTGTAAAAGCTAGGGAAAGACTTATGGCAACGGGTACGCAAATACATAAGACTATAAGAGATATCGAACAAGTGATAAAGAGGCAGAAAAATAAAAAACGCCACTTTTTTATTTAGATCGATAGGAAATCATGTTTATATAACACTCAGTAAAATGTGCTTTTAAACATTTATCATAAAAAGGGCGTTTCACAGTACGAATAGAAAAAACACATAAGACTATAAATACTGAGAAAGTTAAAAAAAAAATGTAAAGTGGCATTTTTTTATTTAGATGGATAGGAAATGTTCTTTCTTTAACACCCAAGGAGAAATGAATGAATATAAATGTGTTAATAAATAATTATTATGTGTTTCACTGGGAAAAAAATAAAAATACATAAGACTATATACGTATAGTCTTATGTCAAAAAAGTGACAAAACCGCCACAATTTAAAAATGCTATTTTTTATTTAGATCGATAGTGTAAAACCTCCCGCAGCTAGACCAATGAGGGAATAGGTTTAAGCGTGATGTATTCCACTATTGCTGTGGGAAAAGGTCAAAGTTATTGTGTGAAATATCACTAATTTATTTACTCATTTATCTGACTACATTTAAAACTAGAATTTAGAATTTGGTTTTAATCATAGGTGGAGCTCAGAGTGGTTACACTCGATTCATCTTTGGGTACCACCATTACTCAATATATGCTTGCCGGAATCAGCATTATTGCTGAATCTCAGTTCGTTAGAGAACACAGAGGTTGAGTGTCTAGCCAACACAATACATGCATTATTTTTTACTTAGATAGTTGCGAGCCCAGGTCAGAGTGCATTCAGAGGGCTCCCCAGACATTTTTGAGCACATCCCAATAAAACAATAAATTTTTTACCCTCAGGCACTTCAAACTTGTTACCATGTTTTCTTCACTGTGGTTGTTGAATAAAAAATATCTCCCGTCGATCCGAATAAAAAATTACATTTGTAAAAAATGTTCTATTCGTTTCACTTTTTGCACATGAGACTATAGTGTTACATATTTTATGTGCTTCCACTGAAACATATTTTTCATCCTGAATGAATGAAAACACATTTGGACTCAATAATTTCACCAAGGCTGTTCAATAAACACGGTTCTCATGTTCTCATCATTCTAGACCAAAAAAATAGTTTTGGGCCATTTTGGCTTATTTTTTTCAGTTTTCTCAATGAAACACATTTTTTACCCTCAAGTTTGTCAAACATGTTTTTATTTGTATTCTTCACTGTATTTGTTGAATAAAAAATATTTCCTGTCCATCTGAATAAAAAACTACATTTGTACAAGAGCGAGCTGGGGCATTGTTGAGCGATGCTTTTGTCGCCTGTAACTCATGTTTTCTAGCAAGGCCGGTGTAAAACAGTGGGTATTTTAATCGGCAGCTCATGCATTGTATTTTGAAGTAGGCTACCCAAATGAGGCACCTAAATCTGCGATTGGGTCCGGTGCCATAGTGGAACCTGGTTTCGATACCCAACCCTAGTTTTCACAAGCCAGAATACCAGGATAATAAAAAAGGAGGCTACACACTGTACTTTCTGCTTACCGACGGTTGATGTGTTAGCAAGCTAACAAGTTTCCCAGATAGCAAGGAAGTATTGAATCAACATTGATATTGTGTTATAAGCATCAGTATGGGTCATCAGCCAATTTTCAATGGTCGAATCAACATTCACTTTCTGATGGTCGCCGATGTATTAGGTTGAAATGGAAACAATATCAATTGTAAAAATGTAACAATAACAACCAAAGTCATCATACTGATGAATAACATACATTTTTGATCAGATTATTCAGTCAGGTGTGCTTTTTAATACATTTGCAAAAATTTCAAAAAACATGTTTTCACTTTGTCATTATGGGCTATTTTGTGTAGAATTTTGAGACAAAAATTAACTCAATCTATTGTAGAATATGTCTGTAATGTAATAAAACGTGGAGAAGGTGAAAGGGGTATTCAGACTTTCCGGTTTGACTGTATGTGTGTGTGTGTGTGTGTCTGTCTGTGTGTGCGCATATGTGTGTGTGTTTGTGTGTGCGTCTGTGTGTTTGTGCATGTATGCACCCATCTGGTGTCTGTTTTTGTTTGTGTGCCTGTGTGTGTTTGTGCATGTACACGTGCATGTTTAAGCGTGTGTGTGTGTGTGTGTTTGAGCGTGTACATGTGCGTGTTTAAGCGTGTGTTTGTGCGTGTACACGTGCGTGTTTAAGCACGTGCGTGTGTGTGTGCATGTGTGTTTAAGCATGTGTGCATGCTTGTACTCACGCAGCACCTGGAGAAGACTTTAATTTGGTGAGAAAGACGGATGGTGACCATGTGGAAGCATGTGAATGCATGTGGAAGCAGGTGAATGCATGTGGAAGCAGGTGAATGCATGTGGAAGCAGGTGAATGCATGTGGAAGCAGGTGAATGCATGTGAATGCATGTGGAAGCAGGTGAATGCATGTGGAAGCAGGTGAATGCATGTGGAAGCAGGTGAATGCATGTGGAAGCAGGTGAATGCATGTGGAAGCAGGTGAATGCATGTGGAAGCATGTGAATGCATGTGGAAGCATGTGAATGCATGTGGAAGCAGGTGAATGCATGTGGAAGCAGGTGAATGCATGTGAATGCAAATGTGAATGCATGTGAAAGTAGGTGAATGCATGTCGAAGCAGGTGAATGCATGTGGAAGCAGGTGAATGCATGTGGAAGCATGTGAATGCATGTGGAAGCAGGTGGATTAGAAAAACAGAAATGCGGCTGTTATCGATCCAGCATGGTTTACTATGTCTCCGTCACAACAAACTTCTTTTATAAGAGCAACGAAAAGGATTGACCTCAGTTCTGTATGTCAGACTGATGATTTTATTATGTCTCTCTCTCAGGTGCAGCGAGACCCCAGTCACCTCTTCTGACCGTACTGTAGTTCCCATCAGGCCCTGCTTCAGTAATATTATCCTTATTTTGTCCATGATTGCAGTATTTGGTGTAGATAATTTTCTTCTTTCCCCAGAATGGGGCCTGCGGAGACTTTAGCCTTCAGAAGGCTTTTTTGGGGCGCGGCCATTCGTTTCGGGCTGCTCACTGGAGAGGGACGAGGGGAAATGGGTTTATCAGCACGCGCGACCCAACAGCGACCCGGGCCCGACCCGCTCGTGCGTCTTCCGCAGTCCGCGGGGCCGTTCAATCTCCCCGGGCGACGTCGCGGTTCGCCGGTCCGCCGCCGACGGAACCTGAGCGATTCCCGCCAAGTGCGTCATCGCTCACCGGAGTCCGTGCCGGGTGGAGTTATGAAGGTTCCTCTCATTCGTTAATATCGCTAACCGCGCAGCTACACGCTATTCCCATGGCTTTTAGAGGGGCGCGCTGGGCAGACTGCCTCTTCTCTCACGCGGTAAAGCGATAGCCGCTCGGGACACTGAGTGTAGAGTTTTTGCTTTGGGAAGGTGAGAAGGGCGCTAAGAAGACGCAGCAATACAGTTACATTTCAAATACCTGGGCCGTCAGGGGATGAGAGGAGGGGCGGATATAGCTTGTCTAAGACGCTCCTCGCCTTTTTTGTTTCATCACAACAGATGGAATCGTTGATTGTGCAAAGGAGAACCTGCGTGGAAGGGGAGGTTTTCCGAGACCCTGCCGTCTTTACGCAGCAGAAGTCTGAGGGGAAAAAACACGCCCCGTTCTCAAACTGTGGCATTGATGATGTGAAACATCCCCGCTGCCTTTCAAACGATGCCACTGAGCTAAAAATACAAATGAGCTCCTAATCCCTACAGAGGCGGACTTTAGAGAAGAACCCGTTGCTTCGCTTTTGAAGGCGGAGTAGTGAGCGATTCAGGTGATCCGTGGGATATTTGTATGGGGAGAGCTCCACCTGGTGGCTATAAGGTAGACTTGCTCATATCGGGCAAGGAGAGACTAGGTGACTTTCAGAGTGGCGATTGTAACATGTTGCTTTGGCGCCCTCTGCTGGATAACAAACAACTTTCAGAAAAGCGCTTTTTTTCATCACCTAAATATACCATTAATATTATTACATTACATTATAGGCATTTAGCAGACGCTCTTATCCAGAGCGACTTACACAACTTCTTATTACATGTATCCATTCATACAGCTGGATATATACTGAAGCAATTCAGGGTAAGTACCTTGCTCAAGGGTACAACGGCAGTGTCCTACCTGGGAATCGAACCTGCAACCTTTTGGTTACAAGTCCAGCTCCTTAACCATTATACTAATATGATATATATGGTAGAATATTTAATAAATCTGAAAATATTATATTCTATTAGATTTATGGTTGCTCTAGAGATTTTCTCAGCTGTATGGAAATACATGCTAATCGAACGGCAATGTTCATATGTGTTTGTAAAGTATACAATTTTTAGATAAGCATGCATTGAAGGGCGTGTCTGTTTTCTGCCTGCAGTTAATTTTCTGCCGGGAGTGTAAGGAGAGCTTCCATGAGGGGGCGTGTCAAACGAGGTTGCCGCCGGAGACGGGTGCAGCCCTCCAGGTAGGCCCGCTGCTTTTGGGTGCTACTCCCTGCATCCATCACTGATCCTGGGTCAGGTAATCCAGGCTTCGCCCATCCCTGGCACTGCGTGCGCTGAGATAAAACTGATCCAGGATTAGTGGATGGGGAGGAATCTGTCAGCATTAGCTATTAGCTGCAGGCAATTGGGGCCACCAATCAGCAATTAGGATTTGTTTAGGACTCTACTGATTTCAGCCGTCAGCATGTAATTTAATCTATAATTTAAACTATACCATCCTACATACTCCCGTCACCTATACTATACCAACCTACTATACCATCCAGCATACTCCCTTTGTCTCCTATATTAAACTATACCATCCTACATACCCTCCTTTCTCTTATTATACCATCCTCCATATTAATCTTTCTTCAATACTATACTATACCATCCTACTATATATACTCCCGCTGTATCAAATACTTCTATACTATCCTACATATTCCCTTTGTGTCCTATACTATGCCATCCTCTGTAACACTTTACATTAAGTTGCACCTATACCTGTGTAGTTAAATTGTAACTAATTTGGTACAGAGGTTATTACTGAGTAATTCCAACATAGGTAAAATGGATCAACAGTAAGCGGTATTCTTAATTACACAAGTGAATATTTAGAAATATTTGATTTACACTCGTAGGCCACAAGTTCATGATACACAACAAATAAACATTGCCTGTTAATTTCACAATGCGTCTTTATGATATGGAATGATTTAATTTTCAGCAGGAGAGATGTAACAGGGCTGGCCTTGTTTCACATGTGTAATTAAGAATACCACTAACTGCTGTTCAATGTTACCTACATTGGAGTTACTCAGTAATAACCCCTGTTACGTCCCTATGCTGCTGTTCCATGTTACCTACATTGGAGTTACTCAGTAATAACCCCTGTTACGTCCCTATGCTGCTGTTCCATGTTACCTATGTAAGACTGAAAAATGGATAAGCCCTTGGAGCTGGTGGTGACTTCCTTGAGGGTGCAATAAAACAATTCACCAGGTGGCCTGAGAACTTTTTTCCTCTGACCTCTCATAGCCTCGTAAACGACAGCTGGAATTGACCCTACAACTATACATTAGAAGGCATTCTGCATGGTGTTTGTTCCTTCTAATGAGGAACCCAGGTTTGTTTACAGGCTGTAAAAGACATGTGAACAAGCACCCAAGGCTCTTGGAACATACTGAAACAAAGCTGTATATGTATCTTGCATCATATGTATGTGCATGTAAATAATTGTGGATAATATGATAAATGTGCTGAACCGGGATTAATACTAATTGAAGTGTGATGTATGTGAAAGTATAGGATGGGGAGGAATAAAGAATGTGAAAGAAAGGAGGATTGAAGTTATCAGGGATGCGCTTGTCCATATAAGTATCTGGAACATAGAGTGGCCATCACCGGGACCTCACCTGATATCTAGATAAATGATAGGGAAGATCATAAGATCACGCGCCGTTGTTAAAAGAATATTATTACTATCACTAGATTGGAGGGAGTAGACTATGCAGTTTATCTTCCTGGAGGGGGGGGGTCTCCGGGTGGTGAGGAGTGACATCTCTTCCTGCCAGACCTTATTTGGACAAACAAAGGGAATTGTAGAATGTGGAAGGCCTGCTCAGGACTGCATTTAAGAGAAGCTCGAAGGGATATTCAAGGAGAATCTGCTTAACAGTTCTCCTGATACCATAGTCACACCGTACGGAATCAATGTGTTATATACTTTGTTGGTGAACCTGTTCATGTTTCTTTGTCTTAGCAGCATGTTATCCTGTGTTTAGCTATAGGTATTGAATGTGTTCATATTTGCTCTCACAGTCGTAATCACTGATTATTGTCATTAATAAATTACACATACGTTTTACATCATCTGCATCTTTCTTTTCAACCCTTTTTCTGGCTCCAATTGCTTATATGATCTGAGCTGCAGTGTTCGGAGCACTGTGGTATGTATGCTTGAGTCTCAGAGTCAGAACCCCTGCGTCTCGCTCAGGGCTGAGTGCAAGTTCCCAGTATGGGAGAATCTGCATAACAGGTCTCCTGGTGCTGTAGTGGTACCATAGTCATTCAAGTATGGGTAAGATTATGACTGACATCCCACACCATGCATATTCTGTGTCTGTGTGTAGTTGAACAGGCTAGGTAAGATATTTACTCTATATTTCCTTTCTTCAATCCTTTCTTTCTTTATATTCTGTAATTGACTCCTAATTATAAGCTAATGACCTCCCTGCCTGTTTTTTTCTTTCTTTTTTTTGAACAGTGTGTTTATTGATTTTCTGATATCAATACAAACAGTGCATCTCTATACATCTATGAGCTTACCCTAAGCATACATACAGTAACATGTAATTTCAGGTATTTTCTGAAAAGTGCAGTCAAGATGATATACACATGTGCCTTAAATAAATACAGAGACCACTTAAGAAAATAATAATAATAATAATAATAATAAAACATAAACAACAAAAAACTTGTAAAACAAAAGTCTCTCTTGTTCTATAGATTATCTTATTCTATATGGGTGACCGTTAGTCAGAATGCAAACAAATAACCATTTTACAGGCTTTAAACAATCACCTTCCAGGTAAAGCAGCTTAGGCAGTACATTCATTTTTAAAGCATTAATTCGTCCAACTAATGAGATTGGCAAGAACATCCATCTATCAATTGAATTAGATACAGAGTCCATGACAGAATCATAATTTCTCTTCACCACATCCTCTATGTTACGTACAATTTGTATGCCAAGATATGCAAAGCAGTTTGTTACATTAAAGTTAGATGCTTGGGGGGAGGGTTGTCACTTTCTTCCGAATTAAGTAAAAGAATTGAAGATTTTGTTTGGTTGATCTTATATCCGGATACTTTACCAAAGACTTTAATAAATTTTAAAATTTCTTCAATGGATTTATCCAATTTTTTAATAAACAGGACCACATCGTCCGCATAAAGAGCAATGCGATGTTCCACGGCTCCTATAGTTATACCTGAGATGTTGGGATGCGCCCTTACCGCTATCGCGAAAGGCTCAATAGCGAGAACAAACAACAGAGGGGACAATGGGCACCCCTGACGACACCCTCTACGAATATTGATTAGGTTAGACACCACATTGTTTGTTAACACTTCAGCAGTGGGATTAGTATAAAGCAGTTCTACCCATTTACAGAAGTTTTCTCCACATCCAAAACGTCTAAGTACTTCGAAGAGATACAGCCACTCTATCCGATCAAAGGCCTTTTCAGCATCCAGAGAGAGTAAAGCTGTATCTAGCGCCCCCTGATGGCTATGTAAAATATTTAGCACACTTCGAACATTATGGAACCCCTGCCGACCTAATACAAATCCATTCTGGTCATTTGTAACTATCTCTGGGACTCTACCCTGCAGTCTATTTGCTAAAGTTTTACACAGTATTTTCACATCTGAGTTCAATAAGCTTATTGGTCTCATGTTTCCACATTTGTTACTGGGTTTCCCTGGTTTTGGTAGCAGTGTTATTAAAGTGCCTCTTAATGGTAAATGGTAAATGGACTGCACTTATATAGCGCCTTTATCCAAAGCGCTTTACAATGGCCTCTCACTCACCCGTTCACACACACATTCACACACCAATGGCGGCAGCCACCATGCAAGGCGCTAGCCTGCTCATTGGGAGCAATCTGGGGTTCAGTGTCTTGCCCAAGGACACTTCGACATGTGGATAGGAGGAGCCGGGGATCGAACCGCCAACCCTGCGATCAGCGGACGACCCGCTCTACCTCCTGAGCCACAGCCGCCCCATAATGATGGAGGGAGAGAGCCAACTTGGAATGATTCAGAAAACATCTCTAATAAAGGGGATTGTAGTTTTGACTTAAATTTCTTGTATATATCTATGGGTAGGCCATCCGGCCCTGCAGCTTTCCCAGATTTCATACTATCTATTGCATCAGATATCTCCCCTAATGTCAACTTCGCCCCAAGACCCTCACTCCGTCTCTCCGGGATAGTAGGAATGACAAGGCCATCTAAAAATGTTTTAATAGAATCTGGGTGTAATGATTCGTCTGAGCTATACAGCTTTTCATAAAAAAGTCTGAAAGCATTATTTATTTCTAATGGTTCTATTGTAAAGTCTCCATCTTCCTTCTGTATTGTTGTGATAGCCCTCTCGGTTTGTAACTGTTTAATCCTCCAGGCTAATAATTTCCCAGGTTTTTCCCCTTGATCAAAATATGCCTGTTTGGTCCTCAGAAGGCTCGCTGTTGCCTTAGAAGCAGACATTTCATTATATTGAGACCTTAATAGTAACAGCTCCTGGTGAAGGCCAATGTTCGGAGAGCCATCTTGGAAGATTTTCCTCTCTAGGGCTTTTATTTTGGAGTCCAATAGGTTCATTTTTTGATTTACTTTTTTTTTTTGATTTGGAACTTGTATAACTTATAATTTGGCCTCTAATGTAGGCTTTGAATGCTTCCCAACGAATGCTAGCTGATGTCTCAGATGTGTTTATCTCAAAAAAGAGGGTTATTTGTTTCTCCAGGAACTCTAGGAATTTAGGATCCTGCAACCATTTAGGTTGGAATCGCCACCTTGGTGGACTCCCTATTAGCCCTGCATCCATGTATAACAGTGAGATAGGCGCATGGTCCGAAATCACAATACTGTCATATACACAATCCCGTACTTTATGAATTAAATTCGCAGAGATTAAAAAATAGTCTATGCGTGAATAGCATTGATGGGTAGCAGAATAGCATGAATACTCTACAGTATCCGGTTTCAGTTCCCTCCAAATATCCTGTAAGTTCAGCTCCTTTATAAAATGATGTAAAGTCTTCCTACTCTTAGCATGTGAAAGATCAGAACCGGATGACCGGTCTATAGTCGGATCTAATGTACAGTTAAAGTCCCCAGCGACTATGTTATTACCAGTCAGTGTTGAAAGAGTTAAGAACAAGTCGTTAAAGAATTTTGGGTCATCCTCATTGGGGGCATACAAATTGACTAAATTCAAACTTTCGGATAGAAGTCTACCTTGTACTATCAGGTATCTTCCAGCTTTATCCTCAATTACATTCTGGGTGTGAAAAGGTACTGATTTATGTATAAGAGTCATAACTCCCCGAGCATGTGTAGAGAAAGAAGCTGAAAATATTTGTCCCTGCCACCTTTTCTTAATTTTAGAATTGTCCTTCCCCAGTAGATGTGTTTCTTGTAGAAACACAATCTTTGAGTGCATACTTTTCAACCTATGTATTACCTGTTTAACCTTTTCCAGTTTCTGTAAACCTCTACAATTCCAGGATGTAAATTTAAGCCTAACCTCATTTGACATAGTAATTCACACATGTATTAACTTCCATATAGAAAAATAAAAATATTTCGCACCTGAGAGACAAAACAGATAACATGAACGCTAAACTTGAACTCTGCGTTCTACATATCCCCATAACCCAAAGCCCAAATAGACGGGCCCCACCCCCCTGTACTCGCAACTTCTCGGTACAGCTGTTGACAATTCCACACGATGAGGATTCGTCCTGCTATACTAAATTCCCCCTGCTCCTCATCTTAAAATCCGCTGTCATTAATCAAACAAACAAAAAAAAAATAGATACTCACTTAGAGTAGTTATATTAAACCAAATCACTAGTAGCCTACTTTTATGTCTATAGCATTTTAAATTCTTCCCAACATATTAGATTACCTTATTCTCTCCCCTACCAACAAGCACGCCAACTCAGCTCCATCGCCTGGCCTCATTGTCCCATATGACCTACAACCAACAGGCTACAAGAAGTCCAGTCCAAACGGATAGGCAAAATAATAACGAGTCTTCTCTCAGTAGTCCACTTTCATGTAACGTTTTGATGTCTTCGCTCTGTTATTGTCTCCGCAACAGTCAATTTAGTAGGCCTATAAGGGAGAGAAAGAGGCAGTCCGTGCAGAATAAGTCCCAGAAGCCAAGCAGAAGAAAAATAAATAAATAAAGAAAAGTAAAAACAAAAACACAGCGCGGGTATATCCTCCACGTAGGCTATATAATAGCTTTCTCATTGCTTTTGTAAGAGCCATTTTAGAAAAGGAAAAAAGATAAATATGCTATAGTTGCCCGCGCCAGGTTCATCCAGTGCGCTTGATCCCTTCGATAAACTTCTCCACTTCGCTGGGGCTGCCAAATGTGCGCGTCTGGCCTCCATGTGTTACCAGTAGACGGGCAGGGAACAACATTCCATACCGGATCCCCATTTCTCGAAGTTTCAGTCGTACGTTGTCGAACCTCTTCCGTTGTTTGTGCACTTCGGCAGACAGGTCCGGATAGAACCGCATGGTTTGATCTTCATATAAGACTCGTTTCTTTGCCCTAGCTGCGCTAACCACGAGCATCTTCTCTCTATAGCTCTGGAACAGCATTATCATCGTTCTCGGTGGCGCATTAGTGCCCTTTCCCACCCCGATCCTGTGTGCTCTTTCCAGGTTCAACCTCCGCTCCATGCCTAGTGCTTCAGGTATCCACTTTTCGAGAAATGTGCATGCATCCGTCCCCTCTGCCTTCTCCGGTAGACCAATTAGCCTCAGGTTGCATCTTCTTGATCTACTTGATCTACTTGATCTACTTTATCGCCCATATCCTTATTTTTTGCCTCAAGCGACTTTATTTTAGCTAGCAGAGATGCTACATCGTCTTCGGTGGTGGAAATACATGCTTCAGCCTGGGTTACACGTTCTGTGCAGTCGTGTATTTCTTTTTTTAAATTTTTGTTTCTGATTTTTTCCCTTTTTCTCCCAATTTGGTAGCCAATTGAACCCCTATTCTAATTCAATTCCCCCCCGTGTAGCAACCGCTAGAGAACCACTGCTACACAACCCCGTCAATCGGTATATTAGTAGTTGGAAGGCGGGGCCGCGTCCTCTACAGGGCGCAGCTCCCCGAGCTCCTGACCGTGACACGCCCTGGGTCCCGTGCGCAGCGATTCTCTCCGAGCCCCTCCCCCCACCCGGAAGCGGCTGCCAATTGCCGCTTCCACAGGGCACCGGCCACGCTCGGATATGGCAGGACCGGGGCGCGAACCCCGATCCTCGGAGTACAACGCTCTTACCGTTGTACTACCGCGACGGCCCGCAGTCGCGTATTTCTTTATGCATACCCTCAATGGCAGTTAGTACGCCATCAAATCTTGTAGCTATGTCAGCTTTCATATCAGTGATAGCCGCTAGAATTGTTTCAGGCCAAGCACCTACCTCGGCCCCCCGCACTTCAGCGCCATCTTCGTCAGGCTCTGACAACGGTTGATCTACAATTTCAATTGTCGTCTTTCCTTGTTTCGCCACCTGTTGAGTAGACTTTCTACTTTTTTTCGGATCCATCGATGTTGCAGCACCTTATCTGACTAGTGATTTGGTGTTTATAGCAGGAATGTAAGTTTGATCAGGATTTCAAAAGTATTTCAGCGGAGTCGAGAGGAGCACGTCTGTTCAGCACGCCGCCATAACCGGAAGTCCCCCCCTGCCTGTTTTTTAAAGTATCTTTGTTAATACATCGGTCATGGAAGGTCTGAAGATGTTCATGACTGTACCTATAATATATGCTGAGCAGAGGAATTTCTCTCCTTATAATGACCAGGCATGACCAGGTAGATCCAAGAAAAAAATTATTTATTTGCATATTGGATGAGCGCACAGTGACCCCTAGCCCTTAACGTCACACAAACAGTTCCAAGAACTATTTGGTCTCCCAGATTCATCTTGTTGAAGTCTCTTCTGGCTCTCTAGCGATAAGATGGGCCATATATGCTTGAGCCTGGGATGTAAGTGGGTCAGAGGCCACAGGCCTGCAGTGTCATAGAGAGAAGATAGACAGAATGGAGGAAGAGAGACAGAAAGATGCAGGTGCACACCCTCACACAGATGCAAGCTATATATTTTGTCTCTGGTTCGCCTTGGCTGACTGAGAGATAGACAGATACCTTCCAGATAAGAGAAGCCCCATTTTATTAGTATGATTGTACAATGAATATATATGTATAGAGATCTTTTCTCCATTACTGTGATTATACTAGTGTGAAAACATCCTTCTGAAAACACCCTGCTCTTCAGATAGAATCCCTCGTCTCTGTCAAGGCCTTTTGCTGACCATCACTGTCTGCGCCTAGAGAGAAAGAGAACGAGAACAATGTCTTCAGTCAGAGTCAGATTGGTTTTCTTCCAAAACGTTGCACAAGTGATCATATTTACACCCTACACACCCTAATTAATAAACATGTGCACCAAAAAAAGCACAGTAATTTTTTTGCTTGCTTTATAGACTCCAAGAAAGCATTTGATTCAATTTGGCATGAGGGCCTCTATTACAAAATTCAGCAAAGTGGTGTAGGGGGTAAGGTTTATGATATAATTAAAGCAATATATACGCAAAATAAAATGAATATGAAAAAGATCTTTGTGCTGATCGAGGTGAGGGGGTGGCGCAGGAATGCTCGTCACACATTGGGCCTTCCTAAATATGCAAGTACAGTGCAAGTACAACGCGTTTAGTATGAAAAGGTTACTCCTGATTCATAAAACCGTGCGGAAAGGCCTCTGTCTGTCAGGTGACCTCAAGATCCAATCATTTTGTGGGACAGAATTCCCACCCATCTTAGTTTGTATTTTGGCCTGAGGTTGGATGAGCTCAGCTCCCACTGGTTCTGACCCATACTGAATGCGCTCAGATCTCTCTCTGGAAGACTGTGCTCAGCCCACTCTGGTTCTGACCCGATGGGAATACTAACGTGAGCCAGTTTGACGCTGGATCAGGAGAGCCTTCAGATCTTTCATGTCCTTCTTTAGCGTGGCAAGGTCTTGAGTCAGCTGCTTCTGATCCATAGCATACCTTTGTCCACAGAGAGAGAGAGAGAGAGAGAGAGAGAGAGAGAGAGAGAGAGAGAGAGAGAATTTCTTTTAAAACCTTTACTGGGATATCTTGTCAGTCAATGCATCAACTCAAAAGTCAGACAAATCACCTTCCCTGATAAACAAAACAATAGCTGCACCAAACCAATACCACAAATATTAACACAAAGGAAGATAGACAACAATTAAGTTGCCAAATGAACATAAAACCTCTCCCATGCCTCCATAAATTATATCCAATTGAACAGTTCACTAGTAGAAATGCTGAATTCTGACCACTAGTGGCCAGCAACCCCATCGTCTTATTCTTGGGATCCACCTACCCCTTCCCAATAGAAAATAACCTACCCAACCACAGACATCAGACAAAAATATGTTCAAGAGTCTCAATTTGAGAAGAACAAAGAAGACAGTCCTCCCCCACTATCAGATCTAGGAGTATCAGTCTATTTGTAGGCACAACCCCATGAAAAAGCCTCATGAAAATCAGAAGTCTGTTTGTGCAGGGACCCCAGCTGAATATAAAGACATGCTCAAATTTGTTGGTACCCCTGAGAAAGATGAGTAAAAAGGGTTATAAAAAATTCACCGTTTGGTGAATTAGCTTAATCTCACAATGAAAAAATGAGAAAAATCTAACCTTTAATTGAAGTACATTTATTATGAGAAACAAAAATCCCTCATCAAGAAATAATTATTTTTAACAAAACCATGTGTGCCACAATTATTGCCACCCCTGCATTTATATATAGAATAAAGTAATCATTTTTTATTTTTGGTCACATATCCTTTGCATGCCATGTCTTCCTGATGTCTGTGACCCAACAACATCAAAAGACTCTTGATATTTTATTTTCTGGTACTCTTACAAGCGATACTATAACGTCTCTGCATTTGAATGGATCTCTATGGGAATTGGGGGGTGGGACTAGATTTACTTGTAAATTACACTGGAACAGTATGGAACACATGGTTGGCTTAATGGCTCTAAATCATCAAGCGTCTGACGTATCAAACAAGCCGTAAACCATCACTCTACTGCCAGAAATACAGTAGATATGGATGGATAACTTGAAGGGTTTCTTCTCCTGACTTATTTTTCCATAGAGTTCAATAGGAAAATTTGTCAGGAGAAACAACCCTTAAAGTGATCCATCCATATCTGGGAGCAGAGTGATGCTTTGAGGCTCGTTTGATACCTCAGACCCTTGATGACTTACAGCCATTTTACCAACCATGTATTCCATACTGTTCCCACATAATTTACAGCTAAATCTAGATAACTTTCAGTATGACAGGTTGTCTTCAGAAACATAATGCATAGAAAAGGAGTAGAGATCATGGGTTCATTCCAATCGCTTATTTTCACTTCTTGCATCCTTTCCTCACTCCCTGACTCCACCCAACAGAGAATGTGAGGAAAGGATGCAAGGATGCAAGATACGAGGACGGAGGAATCTAGGCAACACGCATTAGGCAAATGAAACATCCTTGCTCAGTCATGCGTCTATGCTTATGTGCTTAACTATAATGCTTTTTAGCCTTTTTTCCTGAATAAATGTGGCTTTTGTTAGTCATAAAAAATGAGTGTCATTATGGATTAAAGCGCATTATAATAAATGGAAAGGACCGGTGAAATTGCATTTGTACAGGGGTGTAACTGCCACTTGACAGATGTGGAGAGGTGGATCATTTATACACGTCACACGTTCAGATAAAAGCCTTCTGCGAAGGCTACACTTGTGCTTCCTCACTGAAGCATCCTCCGCGAGCCTCCTTGTTCATCGCACCTCGCTCCCCCGAGGAGCATTTAGTGGTTTAGAATGTCTTTAAAGATGGCGTACCTCGATCGATTTCCAGGTCAGGCGAGGGCAGAGGAGACGAGGACCGAGGAGACGAGGAAGGATAAAATGAGCGATTGGAATGAATGAATGCACCCACCTTGATTTTTTTTTCCACTTGCCAGATTTGCTGGGTTTCAGCGGATGGGCCTCCTTGCCTGTCTCCTGAAACTCATGCAGGATGTCCTGCAGAAGCGGGTTAAGAGAGTTGCAGTTACACGCGCAAGGCAGCATGAAATGGGAGCAGTACGAATTTGCACGTAAATTGTTCGCATTTGAAATTTTGTCCGTATTTTGGCATTCATCATCGTTTTCGTATATGAGATTGTTCCTACGTACGAACAAACTTTACACCACGCGCACCGCATACGTGAATTCAAAATGCCAAAATGTAGCTTCTGAATATCAATTTGAACATTAATGAATTAATTTTTTCTGTTAAATTCACGTGACAAAATGTAGCCTTTGAAATGCACAATGCAAACGTAGCTAATAAATTACGATTGTAAAAAGCAAACCGTGTACCAAGAAATAG
>CM040396.1:99041142-99161142 GCA_022702515.1 Ilyophis sp. 1 JC-2022 | reverse complement strand
GCTAGCGATCATTGCTATTTTATTATAATGTCAGAAAATTACATTGATAGGCTACGTTATTTCCTAAAGATGTTTTGGAAATCTAAACCAAACAGGATTCGAGTGCTGTCGGTTACAGAGTGGAGCTCCTCCGGTATTCCCTGATTCTCTGTAGCCTACATCTTCCTCTGCCTTATTGAATCACCTGGTAAGGAACCATGTCAACTAACGTTACATTATGACCATTAAGTAGACTAGACTAGTAGTATTGTATTTTGTAATTATACAATTCTACTTTTGACAATTGTAACATTGTTTTTTTTTAGCTTTGTTTTTTATTTTGGGAGTGCTTTAAATATAATGTATGAAAAAGTAATAATAATATTATTATTGCTATTATTACAACAGAATGGGACACATTGCCCTTTGGAAGCAAAATGAAGAGACATTGGAATTTTGTAACAGCATGCTATGACATTTTCTCAGTGGAACTAAAGCCTTAACTATACACAGATTGCACAGCTTTGAGGAAGAGTTCTAATACATGATTCTCCTCACCTCCGAAAATGATCCAAAAAGCGCAGGCATAAGGGATGAAGATCTCCATGTAGAGGAAGGAAAACCGCAAAACATCCCCAATAATCTTCCCCAGCATTACGATAAAGGGGCCCATTATCCTAAACGCACAACACAACACATCACACAGTTACCAGGCAACCTGGATACAGACAGTTTATGCCAGCATTAGCATTAGCACATGACTGTAGCCAGTACCTAAAGCCTCGGACGTGCTTCATAAGTCGCAACCAGAGGAAGATCAAGGTCACGGCAAAGACACGTAGCCTGCACAGCCTGTATTCGCATTTGTAGAAGAAGATATCCGTCACGTGCATCGCAAACGCCACCATCACTAGCATGTACACCAACCAATCGAACATATTCCTGTAAAGACATCAGCCAATAAGACACGTCCACAGTAATCAACCAGAAAACAATACTCGCACTAGGGAATACAATATTGCGTCTTTATAAAGTCTGTCATAACCACAGCATGATATAAGGCTTTAACTGCCTGTAATATGCTGCAATACGGCACATGGTTCTTTTTGAAATATGTTACATATTGCTTCATTGATCTGAATTCGCAAATCCTGAAAGTGTGGACAACTTGTCATTGATTGAACCAAAATCCGTTTTCGGAAATAAAGAGCTTGAACAAAGACTAATTGGTAACAAGCCAAACCTGTGTTGTGTTACAGCAGACATTTATGGAACTTCAAACCATGTTTTCAATAACCTTCAGGAATTAAGAAATTGGTTGGAATTAAAACCATCATGCACACCAGGGTTTGGAACCCCTGCCGTGTACCAAGAAGTATGTTTATCACAGTTTATTTTCTTTTTACATAATAAAATATCTGAAAGAATATTTACCAGAGATCATGGAAGTATGACGACTTCATGTTTCCAATTTCTTTAAGTTGTTTCTCTAAGTACAATTTCTCCTTCAAAAGAGAATGAATAAATGAATAAATATTCTCATTCAATCACAACATTGGACACTCCTGCAACAGAAAGACTGGGAAATTATTTTTTAACTGTACAAATTATACAAATCATTTATTTCAACCATTACATGACCTAGAAGATCAATCGAGAATGTCAGCCTCTCATTTATTAATTTAGTAGAGAAAAATAATTTTATTCCTTAAATCCATTCCGTGATCAATATGGGGTAACAAAGTAGGCGGCATGAGGGGAAAAAAAGTATGTAATTTTGTCATAATACCCAGAAGCACCTGTGTGAAAAATCTATTGAGCATGTTGACCATTAGGGGGCAGTGTGTACCTTGGGCCACATGGGGTGTACATGGAAGAGATCTTCTTTTATTCTCCTCTCACACAAGTCTTTCCAGATACGCAGCTTTCTGTGGGATCGCCACATCTCTGCCACCTCATAATACAGCTCCGCCAACGTGAGCCCCACAGCCAAAACCACTACCAGCACATGCCACAAGTCCTAGAGGGAGAGAGAGAGACTCGTGAAACTATTTAATTTTTTATATTTTATATTTTAACCCACGTACACAATAAGAGCATTAACTATTTACAGACAAAAAAAGAAAGAAAATGTCTCAATACTCTGAAAAAAACCAAAAAACATTTCCCATCTCTAAACCTAACCCCTTAAACAATGATATTAATACCCCCAACCCCTTGAAACTCAAGAGAGAGAGAGAGACAGAGTGAGAAGCTGAGTTCATACCTCCCATCTAAGCAGAGGTGGTGCATGGTAACAATAATCCAGACTATTCAGACATGGGAGCGGTCCAGAAACTACTGCAACTAATATGCAGGATCATTGGATGAGCACACACACACATGCACACGCATGCACACGCATACACACACACGCTACGCACGCGCATACACACATGCACACACACACACACCACGCACATGCACGTGCACACACACAGATTCTTCATATCTTATTTTCTGGTACTCTTACAAGCGATAAGTTTATGAGTTTAATATATCACATGAGTTTCATATGAGTGTCAATATGGATGAGATATAAATGACCTTTCATATCCCAATTAGAAAAGGCCTCAGAAGTCATTTCATTTCCTCCAGATTTGTTGGCATTTTCGAGACTTCCGGATCAAGAAAATAGACGGACTACGGGAGAAAAGAATGGGGTTTCCTTCAATTCCTTCAAAATAATATATGACATTTGGACATTCGTTTGTATCTGAAAAAAAAAGTTTTCCAGCCATTTTTTATCATATAAAAAAAATTGGTGTCCTTTTAAAAATCAAATTGCTAGCAGCTAAGTGGTTAGCACTCTCATAATGACCCCTGACCCATCGCACAATTTCAACATCACACATGTGATGGTTTCCAGTGGCGGAGAATCAAATGCAACGGGAAATTGGGATCAGAACAAGTCACTCACAAACGGTGAGAACCACAAATAGATGAAACCCCAAAAGGGTAGGGGAAAAAGGAATAATCCTAGAAGCTAAAACAGCCAAATAATAATCAGCCCAGGAAAACAGGGCGAACTCGAAACACGAGTAAGAACACAAAACTAAGTCTCCCGAGCTCAATACTAGAGCTAACACGGGAAACTGAAAAAGAAAAGAACACCTTCAGCACGTAAACCTAACACGGCCAGAAGAAGGTAAAACAAAAGAGAAACCTCCAAAGAAAAACTGTCTCAGTGAGAACAGCACGGACAAAATAGCACAGCGAAGCTTACAAGAGTAGATAAACCTATACCTGAAATGATAAAGCTATGAAGCAAGTCCCTTGTGAACATAAAACAAGTTTACTATCACAAGGTCGCTTGTACCTGGCTATACCTGGCTCAATGTAATATGAAATGACAAAGAAGCACCGGAGAAGCGGAAGTGAGGAACTTAAATACCCCACAGTTAGAAGCACGGGTGAAATGAATAACGAACACGGGGAAGCAAAACCCCAGGGGAGCACAGAGCAACTAACAAACATATTTCGCCACCATTTAGGCTCATATCATGGCCAGGAAACTACATAACCAAAAGTTCTACAAAAGTTCAGTTGTGCTTTAAAAATAATTGGACAACAAAAGAACACCCAATCAGAGCCCTGCAAACTGTTCAAAATAAACCCAACATACAAATGGGGCTCAAACAGCGTGGCTGAATTTAATAATTGGTGATTACTAAAAATAACTTTGTTTCGGTGTGTGCAGTGGCTAAAAAGATGCGTCGGGAAGTAATATTCTCTGGCCCGCTCCCAGTTCGTAGGAGTGACGAGGTCTAGAGTAGACTTACGTCGCTAAATCGCTGGCTGTCTGAGTGGTGCTCATCTAGTGGCATAGGGTTTGTCAATAACTGGCCTGATTTCTGGAGAATGCCTGGCCTACTGAAGAGACGGACTCCACCCGAGCTGGAGAGGTGCTCTTGTCCTAGCAAATAACTTAGATCAGCGGTTCTCAAACTGTGGTCCACTGCAGGTGGTCCGTAGAAAAAAGAATGAATGAACGTGAATGTGTTTACTCACTATCTTGCAATAGCTAAATTGCACCATCTTCTGGTTGTACTGGTGTATAGCCGCACCAGACTTTTTCCTTCAAAAAAAGTGTCAGAAAAGTGCGTCTTATACACCGGAGCAATGAGTAAAAATAAACTTGGCTTCCTGTTTCATGCTCAATCTTGAGAAGTGTGTTCCACCCCATGTCTTCCCGACAGCGAAACTTGATGAGGCTGTCCCAGGGCGGGAAACGTTGTGTGGGGTGAGTAAAGTTCTGCGTTCCGCCTCCTCAGGACGACTGGTACCCCCCCCTCTTCATGCTAGCACCCGGTCTCGACGTCCGTCTGTCCTGGCCCCACGGTGGTGGAATGACCTCCCCGTGGAGGTCAGAACAGCAGAAAGTCTGACCGCCTTCAAGCGCAGATTGAAGACTCACCTCTTCAAGCTGCACCTCTCTCCACCCCTCCCTACCTCCCTGTGACTATTGTTATTAATGTTGTGTAATTACCCCCCCCCCCCCCCAAAAACAAACAAAAAAAAAAAAACCCCAATCATACTGACTGCGCCTAGTACTTAGATTCGTATTTGCCTTTTTAGGGTTGTTTTTAAACGTTCTTGTTTCTAGTTTGAAAATGCACTATGTATGTCGCTCTGGATAAGAGCGTCTGCTAAATGTCTATAATGTAATGTAATGTAAAAGTAAGTTGTCTCTGTCCCTACATTAATTGATATCCGCTCAGAAGAATGATACTGGCCTGTCTGTACTTTTTTTTTATTTTTCTGTACTTTTTCTCCCAATTTAGTAGCCAATTGAACCCCTATTCTAATTCAATTCCCCCCATGTAGCAACCGCTTGAGAACCACCGCTATACAACCCTGTCAGCCGGTAGTAGGAAGGAGGGCGCCACGTCCTCTACAGGGCGTGACTCCTCGAGCTCCTGACCGTGATTCCAACTCGCCCAGGGCCATTTTTGTGCGCAGCGATTCTCTCCGAGCCCCTCCCCCCACCCGGAAGCAGCCGCCAATTGCCGCTCCCACAGGGCACCGGCCACGCTCGGATCTGGCAGGACCGGGGCGCGAAGTCAGCGCTCTTACCGTTGTACCACCTCGTCCTAAGTCTGGAAATAACTACTTGCTTACGATAATGTGTCAAGCAACTCACTATTCAGAAGCTATAACTTTACGTAAGATTACGACTAAATCGGTATTAAAAGCGCTTAAAAGTTTATTACGGTGCAGGTATACCAAAAGTAATTCAGACTTACTAGGGAACTAATTTTGTAAGACTGAAAAATTGATTATCAGTCATAAACCCTTGGAGCTGGTGGCGACTTCCTTGAGGGTGCAATAAAACAATTCACCAGGTGGCCTGAGAACTTTTTTCCTCTGACCTCTCATGGCCTCGTAAACGACAGCTGGAATTGACCCTACAACTGGACATTAGAAGGCTTTCTGCAGGCAGTTTCATGATGTTTGTTCCTCCTAATGAGGAACACAGGTTTGTTCACAGGCCGTACCCAAGGCTCTTGGAATATATTATGGACTGGAACAAAGCTGTATATGTACGTATATCTTGTCTGGCCCCATTCCATCTATCAGACATGGCTCTGAACGTTTTAGACATCTTTTTGGTTTACACACTTGGCTACAGAATTACTGCACTGCCACAGGTCTTGGTTTTTAAAATAATTTTGATTTGTTTTGGTCCAAGGAGAACCTTTTGAAACATGATGGTATTATTTTGCGGGGGTAAAGAAGTTGATCTCTGGGTATGTCAAACTTATAGCGTCCTCAGCCTGCCCATTGCCTTCCATTAAAGACAGTCTACTAAATCACTGTTCTGCTGCTAATCTACTTAGTTCCTTACCTACTGCTTCCATGAGTTCTAACCATTCTGTTACTCCCTATAATTTTGTCCCTTCTCAGACTGAATGTCTAACCGAGTATATTCCAATCTCTCAGATCAATCCATATACATTTAAGTCTAGAAAAGGCTTAGGGCTGATTCACCTGAACATCAGAAGTCTACTCCAACATCACATTCTCGGGCGGCTGTGGCTCAGGAGGTAGAGCGGGGCGTCCGCTGATCGCAGGGTTGGCGGTTCGATCCCCGGCTCCTCCTGTCCACATGTCGAAGTGTCCTTGGGCAAGACACTGAACCCCAAATTGCTCCCAAATGAGCAGGCTAGCACCTTGCATGGCAGCTGCCGCCATTGGTGTGTGAATGTGTGTGTGAACGGGTGAGTGAGAGGCCATTGTAAAGCGCTTTGGATAAAGCGCTTTGCTCTTCCGTCTGTTGAACATTTTAAAACTATGATTGCTGAATTTTGCACCTCACAATGTCATTGTTTTTAGCTGAATTTCTTCTTCTTGTTCTTATCTTTTTATTTTTATCTTTTATTCTATTTGATCCTTTTATGTTGTGCCTTTATGTTGTCACTGTGTTATTTTATCACTGTCACTGTAAATAAGGGCAACCTTAGTGTCCTTTGAGTTTACATAAAGGTTATTGATTGATTGTAATGTCTTAAAAGGTGAAATCGTTCATATCATTCATTCATATAGCTAGTTTGGTAATGTTTTGGAGAAAGGTAGAATGGGGCTAGCTAATATAGCAGTTGCAAGAATAGCAGAGGCAGAGAGCATGCCCCAGTTTATTTGAATTGACACCTAGCCTATGAATTTTACGTTTTTTGAGAACACGTGCGTGCATGCTATCAAGTATTCATAAGAGAATATGTAGTCTCCAAACTCACAGCTCATGCCCACAGGCACGCAAGCATTTTTTTGTCCCAGTCTGGGCAAGCTAGCTAACGTTAGCTAACTAGCTAGCCAAATGGCAGAGCCAAGTCGTTGCCCCTAGCTACTTAGCTTGCTAGGTGTGAGCCAAGCACACTATAATACCACTCAGTTTAGCAATATCAGCGTCACATCACTGTTAATGTAAGCACCTTATCATAGAAGACTTGCACCTCTCATTAACAATTAGCTAATGTTAGATACGCGTTTGACTTTGCTTTAATATTAAGCCAGTTGAGCTAGCGTTAGCTAAAACAGTTAGACAATGCTAGCTAGCTAACATTAGGTCAACTTGCTTAGATAAAAGAAAAGTCAAACGGGTATCAAAACAACAACTTACTGATGTACTACTTGTTAATCAAAATTAAGATTTACCTTCATCAAAACAAGAATTTTCCCGCCGACAGTACCGGCTGGCTCGCAGTTTGAATTAATTCTATTTCCAGAGGTGGCGAAACAACTAGTTCAATCTGTCTCAACGTGTAACTGACATGCCTCAAGATAAATTAACTCTACTAGACTGCATTATGTTCTGAGAAGAAACACAAATTGATTATGGAGAATAACTGCACCTTTGTAAATTGAACAGACTGCCATTTCCACTTTTTTCAGTGCATGGCGGATGCGTTTAGGCATATTTTTCTAGTCTCAGCGCGAAGACTCACGTGATGAACAAATTATGTCAACTCACTTTCCATTAAGTTTCATTAACACATTTAATCAAATCATTACATTAGCCTACTTAAATAAAATGTTTAAGCTTTATTTCAAATAAATAGTTGTATGTGACATTTTTTGAGTACACCCAAAGTAAAGTGATGCTCTTTACGATGAAAATAATACATATTAAATATATCTAGCTATTAAATATATGTTAAAAATATGTGAGAATGCAAGATTTTTTACAGTGAAGATAAGCACGGAGCCGGAGTAAATTGGCAACAGCCAGTAATAACAGGAAGTGAAGAAACCACCTTTAAATCGTGCAAAAACACAGTCATCCCCATCATTCTTGCTGATAATAAAGGTGGTCAGATAAGGAGAAGTGCAGGCATACTTGTGTGAGTGTGTGTGAGAGAAAAGAGAAGTAAATCCTTCTAACTTCTTTGTGTTTGCAAACTGAATTTCTGAACATGGCAGGCATGCTGAGCCGAGAAGGCAAAGGGGGAGTGGGGAATATGTTTTGCCAAGAGATGAGGGACTTAGCATTGAGGACTGTGATGCATCGATATAGCAAAGCAGATAAGGCAAATCCTGCATACCCGTATACCAAAGTATACATGGCATAAAATACATGACTAAGTTTTGGAATGCATGCTAAAGTGTTCAAACACCCACGCCTGCATACAAGGTTGAGTGTTAGATTCGGAGAATCAAACACGACAGCTAAGGGTTCTAAAAGCACACACCATAGTGTGCACCAAAAAGGCGGACAGGTCTGCACTAGGAGAGGGGGCTATATATATATATATATATATATATATATATATATATATATATATAAATAAAGAATAGAAAATAGAAAACACAACAGGCCTAAGCCAAAACAAAAAACCCCAAATAACAGGGCGGAATCGAGAATGGAGTGAAAAGAAAATACCTCTTGCTTACAATATGAGTAAGCGATATAAACAGCGGTAAGAAAACAAACAAAAAGTAAAACAGGAAAATAAAATAATTATCTTACTCTCAATACGGGAGGAGCGCAGGAGAGAAAAGCAAAGAAAGTAATAAGCAATCTGCCTCAACGAGAACAGAGTGCAAACCAAACCGAGGGACAGACAGCATATAAGAGAAAAACAATTCCAACTAAGGAACTCTAAGATGCTAAAGCAAGTCCCTTTTATCTGTTAAGCAAGCTGGGCTATATATAGCTGGCAGAAAACCCAAACCAGGTGCGAGGGATAATGGCTAAGCGAGAACAAAATACCGGAATGGAAGACGGAACATCCCATAGAGTGCCCTGACGCCACTAAAAGAAAGAACGAACCACAGAAATAAACGGAGGCTGCCAAAAACCATGACATAACGCATGTGAATGAGCTCTGTAATTGCCCCCTGGAACTAAATTAAAGATCCAACTTATAAATTGTTCCCCTTTTCAAATTTTATTTCCCCACTCCTAGTTCTGTCATGGAGAATTATCATGAATTACTGCTCTGTGGGGATTTCCCATAGAATCAGATCAATATAATTTAAGAAACACGGTGTATTAAAAATAGAACACAAGCGACCAATTGTGAGAGGCGAGGGCGAAGCCAGGAGAATTCACCACTTTCTGTGGGGCTTCAGGCTAACTGTTCACATACATTTAATAGAAACTTAATAGAAAGAACACCAATAAGCGTTCACGTGCAGCTCTCAAGCCTGCAATACTTCGGCATAACCAGCAGGTAATGTGAGTACGTCAAGTGAAGACCTGACGTGGAGCTACGGCCGTTTCCACGGTCAAATGAAGTCACGTTGAAATTTTATATCACTGCTTTGTCGTGATTTTCTAAATACGCCACAAGTAAGATCACATTTGATCAGTACTTAAAGTACTTTTTATAAATGAGGCCCCTGGAATAGGGGGCTTATATCCCCAATATACAAGAGTGGAAACAAATTTGACCCCAGTAACTACTGAGGCTTCTGTGTGAGCAGTAATCTGGGGAAGGTTTTCTCAACTCTCGAATACAGGCCTTCCTTATGGAACGCAGTGTCAGATTGGCTTCCTACCAAATTACCCCAATACAGATCACATTTACACCCTCCACACTCTAATTAATCAACATGTTCATCAACAAAATAAAGAAAAATTATTTGCATGCTTTGTTGATTTTAAGAAAGCATTTGATTCTATTTGGCACAATGGCTTATACTATAAAACCATCCAAAGTGGTGTTGGGGGTAAAGTGTATAACATAATTAAATATATCTATTTGGAAAATAAGTGTGGTGTTAAACTTGGTAACAAAAGAACAGAATACTTCACTGAAGGGTGAGGGGTGAGACAGGGCTGCAGTTTGAGTCCGACCCTGTTCAATATCTACATTAATGAGTTAGCAGTGTTACTGTAACAATCTGCAGCTCCTAGCCTCGCCCTAAACAACACCCAAGTCAAATTCTTGCTCTACGCAGATGACCTGGTTCTGCTGTCACCCACAGAATAGGATCTACAGCAGCATCTGGATCTGCTGGAGAAATACTCTCAAAACTGGGCTTTGACAGTAAATTTAAAAAAGAAAAAAATTATGATCTTCCAGAAGAAGCCCAGATGTCGGGAAAGTAGACACCTATTTACTCTTGGCAACACCGCCCTAGAAAACACGCTAAATTATGATTACCTGGGACTGAAAATCAGTGCCTCAGGAAACTTTGGTCTGGTAGTGAAAGCCAGAAGAGCTTCCTATGCAATAAAAAAATATATAAAATAGAGATCCCAATTAAATTCTGGTCCAAAATCTTTGACAGTGTCATCCTGCCCATTGCAGTATATGGAAGTGAAGTATGGGGTTCACTCAGTCAGCAAGACTACACTTGATGGGACAAGCATCCAATAGAAGCCCTGCATGCAGAATGTTGTTGAAATTTGCTAAATGTACAAAAGAAAACATGCAGGGCAGAATTAGGCCATTTCCCATTTTTAATGATATCCAAAAAAGATCACTTGAATTCTGGATGCATCTTCAATCAAGTCCCTGTGATACATTACAATTTAAAGCATTCCAAACCCAAGAGCTAAGCCCCAAAAAGAGTCCCCTCAGTCAGCTGGTTCTGAAACTAACTAACCTCGTAACCACAAACACAGAAGAGTTACAGACCAGCACTGTTTACCAACCACAGATTAGAGTAAACCAAATCATCAAACAATGTTAAAATGTTATCAGGCCCTAAAAAGATAATACAAATTGGCTGACTATCTCTCAACTGTCAGAGATAGAAAGCAGAGACTGATCATTACCAAGTACAGACTCAGTGACCACAGTCTAGCCATTGAAAAAGGCAGACATAATGAAATCTTGGTTACCAAAAGAGCAAAGAATATGTGGTCACTGTACGGCGGGTAAGGTTGAGACAGAGTTGCACTTCTTCCTAAATTGTGAAAAATGCCAAAATATAAGAGAAAAATACCTAAAGAAATTTGAAAACCAAATTCCAAATGTTCTACTCCTAGATGAAAAGGAGAAATGGCCATTAATTCTAGGAGAGGGACAAAGGACACACCTTGCAGCACAACATGTGTCAGAATGCCATAGCCAGAGACAGTGGGTAACTGAAATACTGTTATATTATTTCTGCATTGCCTTATTGTTGTTGCTATTACCATTTAATTTATATGTTTTTCTTTATTATCACTATATCTACCTACCTAAATTTGTTGGTATTTCGTTTACCTACTTTTAGATTGATTTTAAAGTCCTTCTACTCGTTTTTAAAGCTCTTAACAATTTAGCACCCTTTTATATTGCTGATTTCCTGTCTTTTTATGTCCCCTCACGAGCCCTATGGTCCTCCACAGCTGGGCTTTTCATTGTTCCTGAGGTCCCCAAAGGCAAAATTGGGGCATCTGCTTTTAACTTTTATGCACCTCAGCTGTGGAACTCAATCCCAAAAAGTATTAGAGAAGCCGGCTCAGTGGACATTTTTAAACGACAGTTGAAAACATACCTTTTTAATATTGCTTTTAACTAACTCCTTTTAATTTTTAATTATTTTTAACTATTCACCTTACCTATTTTTATTATACTTGTGATTTTTGCATTGTGTGGAACTATTTTTATGTTTTTACTTGTGTTATTACTCATTGTATAATGTAAAGCACTTTGGGCTGCATTCTATATGAAAAGTGCTATATAAATAAAGTTATTATTATTTCAACTGCTTTGCTTACATTGTAACAGTCTGTATGCAGTCATGCTAATAAAGCATTATTGAATTGAGAGAGAGAGAGAGAGAGAGAGAGAGAGAGAGAGAGAGAGAGAGAGAGAGAGAGAGAGAGAGAGCGCCTTAGGTCTGTACATCCTTAATGGCAGGATCAGAGGGGACTCTTTAGGAAGGTTCGCATACTGAGCTCGTTGACTACGCTGTCACTGACATGGACCCTTCCTCCTTCAGCGCATTCACTGTCTGGCAGCGAAACCCCCTATCAGACCATAATCGAATCAGTGTGTTTCTGAAAAGATTTGGACACTCCAGAAACCCATACACACAGCCCAGTAAGCTGTATAAACTTAATCTATCATACAGATGGGCTGAAACAAGTGCAGATGTATTCATAAAAGCAATGAGTTCAACTGAATTAACTCCATTAACATGTTCATCAATACTCATTACCAAATGAACAGAACAGGCTCAAATCTGGCTGTTACAAATATCAATCATATTTTTCAGAAAGCGGCAAATAAACCAACCTAAAAATTCAACATAAAAAGAAATTGAACCAAAATGAAAAATGGTTTGATATTGAATGCAAAAATCTTCAAAAAAACAAAGAAACTTATCAAATCAAAAACACAACCACCCATACAACTCAGATGTATGCCTCAAGTATGGTCAAGCTCTTAAATAATATAAAAACACCCTAAAACAGAAAAAACTAAAATACATGCAACAACTGCATGATATTGAAGAATCAATTAATCAAAACTAATTCTGGGATCTATGGAACAATTTAAGCACAGCAAAATTACAAGAATTAGCCATTAATGATGGAGCTATTTGGAAACAATACTTTGAAAATCTATACTGTGAAATTAATCAAAAAACACACCATACTGTGATTAAAGAAAGCCTAAATAAACTGGAATCGACAATAAAGAATAACCAAAACCCACTCGAATGTCGAAACTGATCGAAAAGCTCCAGTCTCTAAAATCGAAAGTCTTGTGGTCTTGATGGAATTAGAAATGAAATGCTCAAAAACAGCACCCCTAAGATGCATGAAGCTCTGCTTAAATTATTCAACTTGATACTAAGTTCGGGAGGCTATCCGGACACCTGGAACCGGAGGCTTATATCCCCAATTCATAAAAGTGGAGACAAATTAGAACCCAATAATTACAGAGGCATTTGTGTAAGCAGTAATCTGGGGAAGGTATTCTGTACTGTAGTATCCTAAACTCAAGAATTGTAACCTTCCTTAACGAGCACAATGTCCTGAGTAAAAGTCAAATTGGATTTCTTCCAAATCATCGTACCACTGATCATATTTACACTCTACACACCCACAAAACAATTTTTTTTTTCCTTGCTTCATTGATTTCTAGAAAGCATTCGATTCGATTTGGCATGAGGGACTATACTACAAGATTATTCAAAGTGGTGTAGGGGGTAAAGTGTATGATATAATTCAATCAATGTACTCTGAAAATAAATGCGGAGTGAAAATTGACAACCAAAGAACAGAGTTCTTCACACAAAAACGGGGAGTGAGGCAGGGCTGCAGCCTGAGTCCAACACTGTTCAACATTTACATTAATGAGTTAGCGGTGCAGTTGGAACAGTCTGCAGCCCCGGGCCTCCTCCTAAATGACACTGAAGTAAAATTCTTACTCAGCGCAGATGACCTGGTTCTGCTGTCACCCACTGAAGAAGGGCTACAGCAGAACCTGGCTCTGCTGGAGGATTTCTGTCAGAACTGGGCACTGACAGTAAACTTAAAAAAATTACAAAAGTAATGATCTTCCAAAAAATGGCCAGATGTCAGGAAAACAGGTTCCAGTTTTTTCTAGGCAACACCGCCCTAGAACACACCCTAAATGACACCTACCTTGGTCTGACAATCACAGCTTCAGGGAGCTTTAGCAGGCAGTATCACAGCATCAGGGAGCTTTAGCATGGCAGTGAATGACTTAAAAGAAAAAGCTCGAAGAGCACTCTATGCTATTAAAAAAAAAACTTCAAAAAATTATTATACCAATACAAATCTGGTTAAAAATCTTGTTTTCCAGCCCATTGCGCTGCACGGAAGTGAGGTATGGGGTCCACTCAGCCAGGAGAACTGTTCTAAATGGAACAAGCATCCAATAGAAACCCTGCATGTAGAAATTTGTAGAAACATTGTACAAGTGCAAAGGAAAACACCAAATAATGCATGCAGGGCAGAATTAGGCCATTACCCATTAATGATTCATATCCAAAAAAGAGCATTAAAATTCTGGATGCACCTTAATTCAAGCCCCCAAGACACATTGCAATTTAAGGCCAAGAGCTCAGTCATAAAAAGAGTCCCCTCGGTCAGTTGGTATTGAAGCTGACTAACCCATTAACTCCACTAACACGAAGCACAGACCAGCTTCATACCAGCACTGCTTACCAGCAAATCAGAGTAAACCTAATTAAGAAACAAACCAAAATCTCTTATCTGGAATATTGGGATGGTGTAACCAAAACACAAAACAAACTTGATTGCTATCAGACCCTAAAAAGAGACGACACATTAGCTGAGTATCTCTTCTCTGTCAGAGATACAAAGCAGAGACAGATCCTGACCAAGTACAGGCTCAGTGACCACACACTTGCTATTGAGAAAGGCAGACACCGGAATACATGGTTACAAAAAAAGAGCGTATATGTGGTCACTGTAAGACAGGAGAGGTGGAAACAGAGATGCTTTTTCGCCTACATTGTGGAAAATATACAGAAATTAGAAAACATTACTTAAACAAATTATCTCTAGTTATAGAATACTTTGATTCCCTAACAAAAGAGAAGAAACTGCAAATTCTACTAGGACAAGGGCCAACAGCTCCAATAGTTGCAAAGTACATCTTTGCCTGCCATGAACTGAGGGACACTGGCTGACAACCAAAAACATATAAATTGTATTTATTTATTTACGTATTATTATTGACTTTTTTTCCGGCATTATTATTATTGTTCTTGTTGTTGCTATTAATAATTATATAATAATATTATTACTCTGATATATCAGTTGTTGTTACAGTTAGATATAACAATTATTCTGATTTATTTACATCCATGTTTTAGTGTACTTCTGCATTCCTGTATGTACACTTTGGCAATATCTACTATATAAAAGTGAATATATAAAAGTGTATTTCATGCCAATAAAGCATTTTGAGAATTAGAAAATGTGAGAAAACAAGAGGGAGAGAAAGAGAGAGTAAAATACGATGGAAATGCTTCATCCGATTCTTCTGTGTGGATTAGTGAGTATACTCAAATGCAATCATATACACTCATCACTCAAATGCACTCATATAAACTCATCACTCAAATGCACTCATATACACTCATCACTCAAATGCACTCATATACAGTTTATACTTATCATTCAAATACACTCATCACTCAAATGCACTCATATACACTCATCACTCAAATGCACTCATATACACTCATCACTCAAATGCACTCATATACAGTTTATACTCATCACTCAAATACACTCATCACTCAAATGCACTCATATACACTCATCACTCAAATGCATTCATATACACTCATCACTCAAATGCACTCATATATACTCATCACTAAAATGCATTCATATACACTCATCACTCAAATGCACTCATATACACTCATCACTCAAATGCACTCGTATACACTCATCACTCAAATGCACTCATCACTCAAATGCATTAATATACACTCATCCTTCAAATGCATTCATATACACTGGGCCCTTTGGTTTTGGAATCAAACAACTGGCATGTTCTAATTGGGGAGAAAGAAAAATGGAGAAAAGATTTGTATCAGTGGCCTTTTCCCTTACCCTGGGGAACACATAGGGGTGCAGCGGCCTTTCGTTACCCTGGGGAACTCATAGGGGTGCAGCAGCCTTTTCGCTTACCCTGGGGAACTCATAGGGGTGCAGCGGCCTTTTCCCTTACCCTGGGGAACTCATAGGGGTGAAACAGCCTTTTCCCTTACCCTGGGGAACTCATATGGGTGAAGCAGCCTTTTCCCTTACCCTGGGGAACTCATAGGGGTGCAGCGGCCTTTTCCCTTACCCTGGGGAACTCATAGGGGTGCAGCAGCCTTTTCCCTTACACTGGGGAACTCATAGGGGTGCAGCGGCCTTTTCCCTTACCCTGGGGAACTCATAGGGGTGAAGCAGCCTTTTCCCTTACCCTGGGGAACTCATATGGGTGAAGCAGCCTTTTCCCTTACCCTGGGGAACTCATAGGGGTGAAACAGCCTTTTCCCTTACCCTGGGGAACTCATATGGGTGAAGCAGCCTTTTCCCTTACCCTGGGGAACTCATATGGGTGAAGCAGCCTTTTCCCTTACCCTGGGGAACTCATATGGGTGAAGCAGCCTTTTCCCTTACCCTGGGGAACTCATAGGGGTGAAGCAGCCTTTTCCCTTACCCTGGGGAACTCATAGGGGTGCAGCGGCCTTTTCCCTTACCATGGGGAACTCATAGGGGTGAAGCAGTCTTTTCCCTTACCCTGGGGAACTCATAGGGGTGCAGCGGCCTTTTCCCTTACCCTGGGGAACTCATAGGGGTGATCCTTATCTCGCTTCACGGACACAGAGATGGCGACTGCCGTCCAGGAAATGATGAAAAAGAAGTTGTAGAACAGAAGAATCCAGGCTCCGATTCTGCAAAGAGAGATATGAGCCCTCATACTGCCCTACAGTACCCCCATATTCCTGGAGTATCAGCACGGCAACAAGACCCCGCAAAGCCAAGAGCTGGGGCCAGAGAATGGCCTCTTCAGCCAGCTCATTCTGAGAAACCATCTGCACTGATCTCTTCAAACAAGGACAGTTGTTCAAGGGCACCACCACAACAGACAGTTCCCCTGTCTTAGATCAGGTTCTCTGTTTGACTGTGAGTCCTGGAGACTGATCAGCACCTGACAGAGAATGATCAGGACTTGACTGAGACTGATCATCATACAATGAGGACCACAATGGAAATAAGTAATCATGACTTTACTGTGTCTAGTATCCTTGATAATTTCACTGTGTGTGTATGGTTGCTGCCTAAGGGCTAGCAAACCTATGTACATTTTAACGATTTAATCAATCAATGTGGTAGGTTCTTACCTGCCGTACAGTTCCCACTTAAGCGTAATCAGTTTCAACACCACGGGGTGCATGATGAGGTCCAGTTTCTGCTGCCCCACGATAAGCTCCAGCTGCAGAGTCATCAGTCATCAACAGCCAATCATTCCTCAACAGCCTCAACCTAAGGGCCTATTAAATCATCAGCTGTCAATGTCTAAACGCATCATGTTTCAGCTATCAATCAGCAAACCGACTGCATCTCCTGTTATCATCTGTCGTTTATCAACCGAAATACATCACATATATACTGTTGATCACTGTGCATTAATTATGCATTAATCATCCCCAATGTGCCAGCATCTGATGTACATTTTTAGTTACCCATCAATCATTGCTTGTCTCACAGTGTGTCATTATAAATGTCTTACCGGTGATGTGTGGTCATTTGGATTAAACTGTTTGGATTCACCTATAATACAAACAAATAAAAAAACAAATCAAACAAGAAAACATATTCATAGGTGTCACCCATGTACATTTTGAAGCACACCCCCTCCAGAACTGGTGTCCTAATACACAGTGTGGCCAACACAGACTCCAAACAAGGTAGAAAGCACTACAAGATCTCAATGTGGCATGTAAACTAATGAAAACTGGGAGATTCCACCTGAAAAATGTACAGTTTGTGCATCTTTGTGGGTGTGTATGTATGCATACCTATGTTTTGTTTGAGCAGGTCTATTAGTTAATCTTGCATTTGTGTTGGTCCCAGAAACAGGTCATTTGTGCTTCATGTGCTCAAGCTACTAGGGTGAGTGGCCACTGAGTGGCTCTCTGTTGCACAAAGAGAGTTATTTTTAGCCAAATGGACCTGGTACCTTGTGAGGAGGAGACCACGAGTGCATAGCAACATTCTTCACTCTCCACCTTTCCTCCACTCCTCTCCTCCACCACCACTCCACTCCTACAAGGAAGTATGAAAAATAGCCTGTACATTTCAAGAACAAATACATTTTAAGTTGCATGTACAGTATACAATGTACCTGACATTGTGGTTTGCGTCGAGACATTAATTAATATGAAACCATTAATATGTAATTAAGAAGTAATCAGCAACATTAGACTAAAACACAAAGATCTGTTTCCGGGGCACGGAGGGGAGGAGGATGTATAGGTGGTAGGAGGTGGTAGTGGAGGAAAGGAGGATGTATTTTTGAGTACCCCGTGCACCCCTTTTCATCCTGGAAGCACTGCTTTGGATCCAGTAAGTCAAGGTAGAAGGTCTGTTGCCCGGTCATCGAGTCCGTCACCTGGAACTGGTTGAGCGCCAACTGGGCCTGAAAAAAAAGAGGGTGTGTCAGTGACATCATTACAGAAACAGTTCCGCTGAGGGCAGGAGAATGTGAAAGATTTGAAGTATCATCAATGATAATATGGACTTTTGCAGCGACGGCTGCAGTGACAGCTGCGGTGACCGGAAATAAATTTGTGTTCACGCTGTAGCCACAGAAATCAACGTCACTAAGCAACAGACGGCAGTTTTCAACAGTCTGACTGTAAATTATTAGCTACGAAAAATGTTGTTTAAAAAGGCCCAGAGAGGAGTTACTGAGTGAAGTTATGCTTTCAACGATGAGTTTTTATTGTTATATGACGTGAACAAGTCTGAGAACTTAGATTTACCTTACGACTAGTATTCGCGTTTCGTTCTTGATGACATGGAGAACGATGAATTAACTAACAAACTGCATATAAACTAACAGAAAAGTAGAGAATTATCAAAGTTGACCGACTGTGAAAGCTTGTTGGCGCCACCGCTCTCGTCTAGAGGAGCTGACTTCGGAGCAGATGACATGACTTCGGAAAAATCTATTAAATTAGCAGATATCTAAATGCTCTAAAATTGTTGAATGTATTAGTTTCATTATCTATTGTAAAACTTCAGGAGCAAGTTTTATTTCAAAACACAATAATAGAAAATTCACTCATCTAATCCACACATTGTAGCGACTACGTGAAACTTGTGTTTTTGCCGTTGTACATCTACAGGCTACGGTGGCAGATGGTAGCTAGTCAAGTTCACGCATGCGCAAAACAGAACGAAGTTATTTCCGGTCACCGTAGCCGTCGCTGCTTAAAGTCCCTAATAGCTGAACCAAAAAGCAAGTTTTGTATCGGTCATCACTCGCTCACCACAGAGGCCATTCGGCCGATCATTGCGGCGATGCAGAGCTGTCCGTCAGAGTCCCGAACACTGGCGTCTGCTCCAAGCTCTATCAGGATGCGAGCTGCCTCACTGCGGTCTGTAGAACCAGGAACAAGGATGGAGCCACGCGCTTTAAACGCCACACACTTTACATTACACACACACACAATACATTCCACACAGACAATACCACACAAATTACATTCCACACACACACACAATACATTCCACACACACAATACCAAATACGTTACATTCCACACACAATACCATGCACATTACATTCCACACACACACACAATACCACACATATTACATTCTGCACACATTATATTCCACTCACACACACAAAACCACACACGTTACGTTCCACATGCACAATACCACATACGTTACATTCCACACACATTACATTCCACACACAGAATACCACACATTACATTTCACACACATCACATTCCACACACAATACCACATACGTTATATTCCACACACTCAATACCATGCACATTACATTCCACACACACAATACCGCACACATTACATTCCATACAAACACAATACCGCATACATTACATTCCACACATGCAATACCACACACATTACATTCCACACATGGAATTCCACAAACATTACATTCCACAAACACACAAAACCACACATATTACATTCCACACACACAATATCACATACCTTACATTCCACACACACACAACCACACACATTATATTCCACACACACGATACCACACGCATTATATTCCACACACACACATTACATTCCACACACACACAAAACCACACACTTTACATTCCACACGCACAATACCATACACATTACATTCCACACACAAAATACCATGCACGTTACATTCCACACACACAATACCATGCACATTACATTCCACACACACACAATACCATACACATTATATTCCACACACACACACACACACAAAACCACACACGTTACATTTCACACGCACAATACCATACACATTACATTCCACACACACAATACCATGCACATTACGTTCCACACACAATACCACACACAAAATACCACACACATTACTTTCCATACACAAAATACCGCACACAATACATTCCACACACACATACCACACACATTCCATTCCATACACACACACAATACCACACACACATTACATTCCACAAACACAATACCACATACGTTACATTCCACACACAGAATAGCACACACATTACCTTCCACACATGAAATTCCACACATATATTACATGCCACGCACTCAATAGCACACATTACATTCCATTCACACAATACCACACACATTACATTCCATTCACACAATACCACACATCACATTCCACTCACAGAATACCACGCACATTACATTCCACACACAATACCACACACAAAATACCACACACATTACTTTCCACACACAGAATAGCACACACATTACATTCCACACATGGAATTCCTCACACACATTACATGTCATGCAATCAATAGCACACATTACATTCCACCCACAAAATACCAAACAAATTACATTCCACACACACAATACCACACATATTACATTCCACACAAAATACCACACACATTACATTCCACACACACAATACCACACATATTACATTCCACACACGATGCAACACACATTACATTCCACACACAAAATACCACACACATTACATTCCACACACAAAATACCACACACACTACATTCCACTCACACAATATCACATATGTTACATTCCACACACACAATACCATGCACATTACATTCCACACACAAAATACCACACACATTACATTCCACACACACACACTACATTCCACACACACAATAGCACATACGATAAATTAACACAAATGGACAGAAATAAAGTGTGTTGCACAGACACACATGTGAAGGACAGCAGGCAGCACACTGTGAGGACCAGGCGGTACCCAGGTTTGCAGCCAGCTGGAGAGGGGTCCTCCCTTTGTAGTCGCGGGCAGTGATGTCCGCCTTAGACTTCAGCAGTATCCTGATGGCACCCACAGCATTGTACTTGGCTGCAGAGTGCAGGGGAGTCTGTTTGGTCTTCAAGGTCCGAGCTTCGATGTTCGCTTCAGGAGCAAGAAACAGGAGAGAATGTGAAGTAGGATAGCTCCTGGATCAATGTTGCTGGTGTGTACAAACATACACATGCACACACTCACACAATACACCTGCACACACATACACACACACTCACGTGCGCACAAACGCACACGCACACACTATGGAAGGCCAAAAGGTCCAAAAATGCCTGGTCTATACACACATTTTTACAGAGCTTCCACTGCGTTTTGGTGCTTAAGCGCCACCAGGCGTGGTATATGTAATGTAAATGTACAATTACAATGGGTGGCAGAGCCTTCTCTTACATAGCTCCCGTCTTATGGAACAATCTCCATATGCATGTTCAGGCTTCAGACACACTTTCTTCTTTAGTCAATGCCATAGTTAAAGATGTCTGAGGGGGGGGGGGGGGGGTCAGGACCTTAGACCTGTTTTTTGACTGTGCTGTTGCCCTGCTACTGCCTGTGAATGCTCAGGTTTGCCATTCTGTGCCGTGTTGGGGTACTGTCGATCCAGGATCACTTCATGGTTGTGTGCACCCCTCTCTTCACATCTTTTAGATATGCTGCTATAGTATAATGCCCTGGGCCTTTCCATATTACACTCCGGCCGCCCCATTTGTAATTGTTACTCAAAAGTGCCTAACCCTCTCCTGTTTCTTTCCCCTTGGGCTTCTGCCCTTCCCTCGCCCTGAGTCTGCACACTGCTCCAGCCCCGCCCCTCACCCTGAGTCTGCACACTGCTCCAGCCCCGCCCCTCACCCTGAGTCTGCACACTGCTCCAGCCCCGCCCCTCACCCTGAGTCTGCAGACTGCTCCAGCCCTGTCTCTCCTCTGGCTTATGTCCACGCCATGACACAACCGGAGTCCCAGATGTACCACTCCACCCCTCTGATTTGCATATTATACATTTTCTCATTGCACCTATATAGAGTTATTCTGGGGACGTTGGGGGCTGATTCCTTTGTTGTTGATTTGGTGCTCACTCGTTGGGGGTAGTGGTTCCTGTGTAACTGCGCTAGTAGGTGTTGTTAATAAAACTCTTTTTGTGCAAACCAAGGCTTCGGCTTTGTATGTTTACGGTGGCTGTGGAGCAGCCATAACAGCATGTTTTGATATTTTGGTATTTAGCTAATAGCATTTGTTCAGAATAAACTTAAAAAAAACTTGTTCTTGTTTTAAAATGTTTCATTTCACGGTCCTATATTTACAGTGAGCACCATAATTAATTGTACAGTGACACATTTTTTGTTATTTTGGTTCTGTACTCTAGCACTTTGAGTTTGAAAGGATACAATGACGATGAGGTTTAAGTGCAGACTGTCAACTTTAATTTGAGAGTATTTTCATCCATATCAGCTTAACCGTTTAGAAATTATAGAACCTTTTGTACATAGTCCCCCCGAATTTCCGGGCATAAAAAGATATTGGACAGTTTAGCATAATGTAGAATAAAGTAATCATTTTTAATATTTGGTTACATATCTTTTGCATGCCATGACTTCCTGATGTCTGTGACCCAATAATATCAAAATACGTTTGATATCTTATTTGGAGGAAGGAACGTGGGAAGTGAAAAATATTGGGACGCACCTCTTGTATCATCCCCGTTTACCCACTGGCCATGCTCTGTGTGATTTGGGCTGCGTCCCAATATTCTTCACTCACAGGCCTGATAATAATTATTCGTTTTATTTGGCGCATTGACAATGTGTTGATCATTTCAAAAAGAGCAATTTAAAAAGAGTTCTCCTTTGAAATTTCAATTCCGGGTCGGAACGTCTGTTTTCATTTTGGCCTGTCTGATTCACTATTCTCAGAGTTGACGCCGCCCAATGGCCATTACGAACAACCAGATGTACTTCAGCACTCCAACCGCCGATTTACGAATGCCTAAGCTAAGTTCAACATCGTTTTCATTTAGCTACCTAGCTATAGATTTAAATATATATATATGTATATGGTTACTAGCTAAACATACCACTAACGTTAGCGTATATCTGTGTGACCGTAAACATAGCCAGCCATGCATCTAGCTAACATTGACAGAGTTATAAAAAATCCACATGAGCTGGTTTATAATTTGCAAACAATAAATAAATTGCAAACGTATACATTAGCTGATCAATTTACAGTGAAGGACTCGTCGTCGCTTGTCATTGTCAAAATAGAATAAGCTCATCATAAAATATAACGTTGCGCTCGTGTTCGTTCAGTGTCCTCAACCTGGAAACCCGCGTGAGCTGTGATTCTGGGGAGGAGGGGGCGGGCGGAGACAACTCTCTCCAATATTGTGAATTTGGACGGCAGTACCCATTTTAAACGTTCGGTGTCAGTTTTAAATATAGCTCTCTTAAAATACAAACTGTGTTCCAAATACAAAAAACTGACCCTGATATTTTGTTAGGGAGGTGTCTCTCTACCATTTATGATACTTGTTGCTGTCTATTTATGATAAGCCTGTGGCAAAAATGAATGGAGAAAATATTCAGAACCATTGGGTGTGCTTTTTGACGTCAGGGTAAGTAGGATGAAATTCAATATAATTACAATTCAATTCAATAGAATTTATTGTTTACTTAGACTAGTAATCATTTTGATGGAAGGGCCCCTGTTTGAATTACAGCCAGGGTCCACATGCAACCTTAATCCGGCTCTGATCAGGGTGCTGGGCCTAGCCCAGGCGTTTTTTATGCACCGTCAAAGCAGCGCCAAAACGCCGCGGAAGTGCCGTAAAAGCACAGACCAGGCCCTTTCATAAACACACAAACATGTGTGTCCAAACGCACACACACACGCGTGCACAAATGCGCACAAATGCACACAAACACACGCACTGACACGAACGCACACACACACACATACTGAAAGTCTTCTCTGACCTTTCTTCTCCAGCAGGAAGTGAATCATCTTCTTACGGTCCAGCGCTGCAGCCACGTGGAGGGGAGTGACGCCGTGTTCGTCAGCCCGCTGCAAGTCTGCCCCTTTCTTCAGAAAGAAGCACATCACCTTCACAGGCCACCTGCCCGAGATCTGTTCCGCAACACAGAGAAAATTACCCACAATCAGAACTGTCCCGCACACGTACAACACACACTGGGGAAAAACCATCATGGCCAAAAATAGAAGAGCGATTTTGCCCTTTAGCACAGGACCACAGCTCTAAGGTCTCTCAACAATCACTACATTACTGCCCTTTAGCACAGGACCACAGCTCTAAGGTCTCTCTACAATCATTACATTACTGCCCTTTAGCACAGGACCACAGCTCTAAGGTCTCTCTACAATCATTACATTACTGCCCTTTAGCACAGGACCACAGCTCTAAGGTCTCTCTACAATCATTACATTACTGCCCTTTAGCACAGGACCACAGCTCTAAGGTCTCTCTACAATCATTACATTACTGCCCTTTAGCACAGGACCACAGCTCTAAGGTCTCTCTACAATCATTACATAACTGCCCTTTAGCACAGGACCACAGCTCTAAGGTCTCTCTACAATCATTACATTACTGCCATTTAGCACAGGACCACAGCTCTAAGGTCTCTCTACAATCATTACATTACTGCCCTTTAGCACAGGACCACAGCTCTAAGGTCTCTCTACAATCATTACATTACTGCCCTTTAGCACAGGACCACAGCTCTAAGGTCTCTCTACAATCATTACATTACTGCCCTTTAGCACAGGACCACAGCTCTAAGGTCTCTCTACAATCATTACATTACTGCCCTTTAGCACAGGACCACAGCTCTAAGGTCTCTCTACAATCATTACATTACTGCCATTTAGCACAGGACCACAGCTCTAAGGTCTCTCTACAATCATTACATTACTGCCCTTTAGCACAGGACCACAGCTCTAAGGTCTCTCTACAATCATTACATTACTGCCATTTAGCACAGGACCACAGCTCTAAGGTCTCTCTACAATCATTACATTACTGCCCTTTAGCACAGGACCACAGCTCTAAGGTCTCTCTACAATCATTACATTACTGCCCTTTAGCACAGGACCACAGCTCTAAGGTCTCTCTACAATCATTACATTACTGCCCTTTAGCACAGGACCACAGCTCTAAGGTCTCTCTACAATCATTACATTACTGCCCTTTAGCACAGGACCACAGCTCTAAGGTCTCTCTACAATCATTACATTACTGCCCTTTAGCACAGGACCACAGCTCTAAGGTCTCTCTACAATCATTACATTACTGCCCTTTAGCACAGGACCACAGCTCTAAGGTCTCTCTACAATCATTACATTACTGCCCTTTAGCACAGGACCACAGCTCTAAGGTCTCTCTACAATCATTACATTACTGCCCATTTAGCACAGGACCACAGCTCTAAGGTCTCTCTACAATCATTACATTACTGCCCTTTAGCACAGGACCACAGCTCTAAGGTCTCTCTACAATCATTACATTACTGCCATTTAGCACAGGACCACAGCTCTAAGGTCTCTCTACAATCATTACATTACTGCCCTTTAGCACAGGACCACAGCTCTAAGGTCTCTCTACAATCATTACATTACTGCCCTTTAGCACAGGACCACAGCTCTAAGGTCTCTCTACAATCATTACATTACTGCCCTTTAGCACAGGACCACAGCTCTAAGGTCTCTCTACAATCATTACATTACTGCCCTTTAGCACAGGACCACAGCTCTAAGGTCTCTCTACAATCATTACATTACTGCCCTTTAGCACAGGACCACAGCTCTAAGGTCTCTCTACAATCATTACATTACTGCCCTTTAGCACAGGACCACAGCTCTAAGGTCTCTCTACAATCATTACATTACTGCCCTTTAGCACAGGACCACAGCTCTAAGGTCTCTCTACAATCATTACATTACTGCCCTTTAGCACAGGACCACAGCTCTAAGGTCTCTCTACAATCATTACATTACTGCCCTTTAGCACAGGACCACAGCTCTAAGGTCTCTCTACAATCATTACATTACTGCCCTTTAGCACAGGACCACAGCTCTAAGGTCTCTCTACAATCATTACATTACTGCCCTTTAGCACAGGACCACAGCTCTAAGGTCTCTCTACAATCATTACATTACTGCCCTTTAGCACAGGACCACAGCTCTAAGGTCTCTCTACAATCATTACATTACTGCCCTTTAGCACAGGACCACAGCTCTAAGGTCTCTCTACAATCATTACATTACTGCCCTTTAGCACAGGACCACAGCTCTAAGGTCTCTCTACAATCATTACATTACTGCCCTTTAGCACAGGACCACAGCTCTAAGGTCTCTCTACAATCATTACATTACTGCCCTTTAGCACAGGACCACAGCTCTAAGGTCTCTCTACAATCATTACATTACTGCCCTTTAGCACAGGACCACAGCTCTAAGGTCTCTCTACAATCATTACATTACTGCCCTTTAGCACAGGACCACAGCTCTAAGGTCTCTCTACAATCATTACATTACTGCCCTTTAGCACAGGACCACAGCTCTAAGGTCTCTCTACAATCATTACATTACTGCCCTTTAGCACAGGACCACAGCTCTAAGGTCTCTCTACAATCATTACATTACTGCCCTTTAGCACAGGACCACAGCTCTAAGGTCTCTCTACAATCATTACATTACTGCCCTTTAGCACAGGACCACAGCTCTAAGGTCTCTCTACAATCATTACATTACTGCCCTTTAGCACAGGACCACAGCTCTAAGGTCTCTCTACAATCATTACATTACTGCCCATTTAGCACAGGACCACAGCTCTAAGGTCTCTCTACAATCATTACATTACTGCCCTTTAGCACAGGACCACAGCTCTAAGGTCTCTCTACAATCATTACATTACTGCCCTTTAGCACAGGACCACAGCTCTAAGGTCTCTCTACAATCATTACATTACTGCCCTTTAGCACAGGACCACAGCTCTAAGGTCTCTCTACAATCATTTCATTACTGCCCTTTAGCACAGGACCACAGCTCTAAGGTCTCTCTACAATCATTACATTACTGCCCTTTAGCACAGGACCACAGCTCTAAGGTCTCTCTACAATCATTACATTACTGCCCTTTAGCACAGGACCACAGCTCTAAGGTCTCTCTACAATCATTACATTACTGCCCTTTAGCACAGGACCACAGCTCTAAGGTCTCTCTACAATCATTACATTACTGCCCTTTAGCACAGGACCACAGCTCTAAGGTCTCTCTACAATCATTACATTACTGCCCTTTAGCACAGGACCACAGCTCTAAGGTCTCTCTACAATCATTACATTACTGCCCTTTAGCACAGGACCACAGCTCTAAGGTCTCTCTACAATCATTACATTACTGCCCTTTAGCACAGGACCACAGCTCTAAGGTCTCTCTACAATCATTACATTACTGCCCTTTAGCACAGGACCACAGCTCTAAGGTCTCTCTACAATCATTACATTACTGCCCTTTAGCACAGGACCACAGCTCTAAGGTCTCTCTACAATCATTACATTACTGCCCTTTAGCACAGGACCACAGCTCTAAGGTCTCTCTACAATCATTACATTACTGCCCTTTAGCACAGGACCACAGCTCTAAGGTCTCTCTACAATCATTACATTACTGCCCTTTAGCACAGGACCACAGCTCTAAGGTCTCTCTACAATCATTACATTACTGCCCTTTAGCACAGGACCACAGCTCTAAGGTCTCTCTACAATCATTACATTACTGCCCTTTAGCACAGGACCACAGCTCTAAGGTCTCTCTACAATCATTACATTACTGCCCTTTAGCACAGGACCACAGCTCTAAGGTCTCTCTACAATCATTACATTACTGCCCTTTAGCACAGGACCACAGCTCTAAGGTCTCTCTACAATCATTACATTACTGCCCTTTAGCACAGGACCACAGCTCTAAGGTCTCTCTACAATCATTACATTACTGCCCTTTAGCACAGGACCACAGCTCTAAGGTCTCTCTACAATCATTACATTACTGCCCTTTAGCACAGGACCACAGCTCTAAGGTCTCTCTACAATCATTACATTACTGCCCTTTAGCACAGGACCACAGCTCTAAGGTCTCTCTACAATCATTACATTACTGCCCTTTAGCACAGGACCACAGCTCTAAGGTCTCTCTACAATCATTACATTACTGCCCTTTAGCACAGGACCACAGCTCTAAGGTCTCTCTACAATCATTACATTACTGCCCTTTAGCACAGGACCACAGCTCTAAGGTCTCTCTACAATCATTACATTACTGCCCTTTAGCACAGGACCACAGCTCTAAGGTCTCTCTACAATCATTACATTACTGCCCTTTAGCACAGGACCACAGCTCTAAGGTCTCTCTACAATCATTACATTACTGCCTTTAGCACAGGACCACAGCTCTAAGGTCTCTCTACAATCATTACATTACTGCCCTTTAGCACAGGACCACAGCTCTAAGGTCTCTCTACAATCATTACATTACTGCCCTTTAGCACAGGACCACAGCTCTAAGGTCTCTCTACAATCATTACATTACTGCCCTTTAGCACAGGACCACAGCTCTAAGGTCTCTCTACAATCATTACATTACTGCCCTTTAGCACAGGACCACAGCTCTAAGGTCTCTCTACAATCATTACATTACTGCCCTTTAGCACAGGACCACAGCTCTAAGGTCTCTCTACAATCATTACATTACTGCCCTTTAGCACAGGACCACAGCTCTAAGGTCTCTCTACAATCATTACATTACTGCCCTTTAGCACAGGACCACAGCTCTAAGGTCTCTCTACAATCATTACATTACTGCCCTTTAGCACAGGACCACAGCTCTAAGGTCTCTCTACAATCATTACATTACTGCCCTTTAGCACAGGACCACAGCTCTAAGGTCTCTCTACAATCATTACATTACTGCCCTTTAGCACAGGACCACAGCTCTAAGGTCTCTCTACAATCATTACATTACTGCCCTTTAGCACAGGACCACAGCTCTAAGGTCTCTCTACAATCATTACATTACTGCCATTTAGCACAGGACCACAGCTCTAAGGTCTCTCTACAATCATTACATTACTGCCCTTTAGCACAGGACCACAGCTCTAAGGTCTCTCTACAATCATTACATTACTGCCCTTTAGCACAGGACCACAGCTCTAAGGTCTCTCTACAATCATTACATTACTGCCCTTTAGCACAGGACCACAGCTCTAAGGTCTCTCTACAATCATTACATTACTGCCATTTAGCACAGGACCACAGCTCTAAGGTCTCTCTACAATCATTACATTACTGCCCTTTAGCACAGGACCACAGCTCTAAGGTCTCTCTACAATCATTACATTACTGCCCTTTAGCACAGGACCACAGCTCTAAGGTCTCTCTACAATCATTACATTACTGCCCTTTAGCACAGGACCACAGCTCTAAGGTCTCTCTACAATCATTACATTACTGCCCTTTAGCACAGGACCACAGCTCTAAGGTCTCTCTACAATCATTACATTACTGCCCTTTAGCACAGGACCACAGCTCTAAGGTCTCTCTACAATCATTACATTACTGCCCTTTAGCACAGGACCACAGCTCTAAGGTCTCTCTACAATCATTACATTACTGCCCTTTAGCACAGGACCACAGCTCTAAGGTCTCTCTACAATCATTACATTACTGCCCTTTAGCACAGGACCACAGCTCTAAGGTCTCTCTACAATCATTACATTACTGCCCTTTAGCACAGGACCACAGCTCTAAGGTCTCTCTACAATCATTACATTACTGCCCTTTAGCACAGGACCACAGCTCTAAGGTCTCTCTACAATCATTACATTACTGCCCTTTAGCACAGGACCACAGCTCTAAGGTCTCTCTACAATCATTACATTACTGCCCTTTAGCACAGGACCACAGCTCTAAGGTCTCTCTACAATCATTACATTACTGCCCTTTAGCACAGGACCACAGCTCTAAGGTCTCTCTACAATCATTACATTACTGCCCTTTAGCACAGGACCACAGCTCTAAGGTCTCTCTACAATCATTACATTACTGCCCTTTAGCACAGGACCACAGCTCTAAGGTCTCTCTACAATCATTACATTACTGCCCTTTAGCACAGGACCACAGCTCTAAGGTCTCTCTACAATCATTACATTACTGCCCTTTAGCACAGGACCACAGCTCTAAGGTCTCTCTACAATCATTACATTACTGCCCTTTAGCACAGGACCACAGCTCTAAGGTCTCTCTACAATCATTACATTACTGCCCTTTAGCACAGGACCACAGCTCTAAGGTCTCTCTACAATCATTACATTACTGCCCTTTAGCACAGGACCACAGCTCTAAGGTCTCTCTACAATCATTACATTACTGCCCTTTAGCACAGGACCACAGCTCTAAGGTCTCTCTACAATCATTACATTACTGCCCTTTAGCACAGGACCACAGCTCTAAGGTCTCTCTACAATCATTACATTACTGCCCTTTAGCACAGGACCACAGCTCTAAGGTCTCTCTACAATCATTACATTACTGCCCTTTAGCACAGGACCACAGCTCTAAGGTCTCTCTACAATCATTACATTACTGCCCTTTAGCACAGGACCACAGCTCTAAGGTCTCTCTACAATCATTACATTACTGCCCTTTAGCACAGGACCACAGCTCTAAGGTCTCTCTACAATCATTACATTACTGCCCATTTAGCACAGGACCACAGCTCTAAGGTCTCTCTACAATCATTACATTACTGCCCTTTAGCACAGGACCACAGCTCTAAGGTCTCTCTACAATCATTACATTACTGCCATTTAGCACAGGACCACAGCTCTAAGGTCTCTCTACAATCATTACATTACTGCCCTTTAGCACAGGACCACAGCTCTAAGGTCTCTCTACAATCATTACATTACTGCCCTTTAGCACAGGACCACAGCTCTAAGGTCTCTCTACAATCATTACATTACTGCCCTTTAGCACAGGACCACAGCTCTAAGGTCTCTCTACAATCATTACATTACTGCCCTTTAGCACAGGACCACAGCTCTAAGGTCTCTCTACAATCATTACATTACTGCCCTTTAGCACAGGACCACAGCTCTAAGGTCTCTCTACAATCATTACATTACTGCCCTTTAGCACAGGACCACAGCTCTAAGGTCTCTCTACAATCATTACATTACTGCCCTTTAGCACAGGACCACAGCTCTAAGGTCTCTCTACAATCATTACATTACTGCCCTTTAGCACAGGACCACAGCTCTAAGGTCTCTCTACAATCATTACATTACTGCCCTTTAGCACAGGACCACAGCTCTAAGGTCTCTCTACAATCATTACATTACTGCCCTTTAGCACAGGACCACAGCTCTAAGGTCTCTCTACAATCATTACATTACTGCCCTTTAGCACAGGACCACAGCTCTAAGGTCTCTCTACAATCATTACATTACTGCCCTTTAGCACAGGACCACAGCTCTAAGGTCTCTCTACAATCATTACATTACTGCCCTTTAGCACAGGACCACAGCTCTAAGGTCTCTCTACAATCATTACATTACTGCCCTTTAGCACAGGACCACAGCTCTAAGGTCTCTCTACAATCATTACATTACTGCCCTTTAGCACAGGACCACAGCTCTAAGGTCTCTCTACAATCATTACATTACTGCCCTTTAGCACAGGACCACAGCTCTAAGGTCTCTCTACAATCATTACATTACTGCCCTTTAGCACAGGACCACAGCTCTAAGGTCTCTCTACAATCATTACATTACTGCCCTTTAGCACAGGACCACAGCTCTAAGGTCTCTCTACAATCATTACATTACTGCCCTTTAGCACAGGACCACAGCTCTAAGGTCTCTCTACAATCATTACATTACTGCCCTTTAGCACAGGACCACAGCTCTAAGGTCTCTCTACAATCATTACATTACTGCCCTTTAGCACAGGACCACAGCTCTAAGGTCTCTCTACAATCATTACATTACTGCCCTTTAGCACAGGACCACAGCTCTAAGGTCTCTCTACAATCATTACATTACTGCCCTTTAGCACAGGACCACAGCTCTAAGGTCTCTCTACAATCATTACATTACTGCCCTTTAGCACAGGACCACAGCTCTAAGGTCTCTCTACAATCATTACATTACTGCCCTTTAGCACAGGACCACAGCTCTAAGGTCTCTCTACAATCATTACATTACTGCCCTTTAGCACAGGACCACAGCTCTAAGGTCTCTCTACAATCATTACATTACTGCCCTTTAGCACAGGACCACAGCTCTAAGGTCTCTCTACAATCATTACATTACTGCCCTTTAGCACAGGACCACAGCTCTAAGGTCTCTCTACAATCATTACATTACTGCCCTTTAGCACAGGACCACAGCTCTAAGGTCTCTCTACAATCATTACATTACTGCCCTTTAGCACAGGACCACAGCTCTAAGGTCTCTCTACAATCATTACATTACTGCCCTTTAGCACAGGACCACAGCTCTAAGGTCTCTCTACAATCATTACATTACTGCCCTTTAGCACAGGACCACAGCTCTAAGGTCTCTCTACAATCATTACATTACTGCCCTTTAGCACAGGACCACAGCTCTAAGGTCTCTCTACAATCATTACATTACTGCCCTTTAGCACAGGACCACAGCTCTAAGGTCTCTCTACAATCATTACATTACTGCCCTTTAGCACAGGACCACAGCTCTAAGGTCTCTCTACAATCATTACATTACTGCCCTTTAGCACAGGACCACAGCTCTAAGGTCTCTCTACAATCATTACATTACTGCCCTTTAGCACAGGACCACAGCTCTAAGGTCTCTCTACAATCATTACATTACTGCCCTTTAGCACAGGACCACAGCTCTAAGGTCTCTCTACAATCATTACATTACTGCCCTTTAGCACAGGACCACAGCTCTAAGGTCTCTCTACAATCATTACATTACTGCCCTTTAGCACAGGACCACAGCTCTAAGGTCTCTCTACAATCATTACATTACTGCCCTTTAGCACAGGACCACAGCTCTAAGGTCTCTCTACAATCATTACATTACTGCCCTTTAGCACAGGACCACAGCTCTAAGGTCTCTCTACAATCATTACATTACTGCCCTTTAGCACAGGACCACAGCTCTAAGGTCTCTCTACAATCATTACATTACTGCCCTTTAGCACAGGACCACAGCTCTAAGGTCTCTCTACAATCATTACATTACTGCCCTTTAGCACAGGACCACAGCTCTAAGGTCTCTCTACAATCATTACATTACTGCCCTTTAGCACAGGACCACAGCTCTAAGGTCTCTCTACAATCATTACATTACTGCCCTTTAGCACAGGACCACAGCTCTAAGGTCTCTCTACAATCATTACATTACTGCCCTTTAGCACAGGACCACAGCTCTAAGGTCTCTCTACAATCATTACATTACTGCCCTTTAGCACAGGACCACAGCTCTAAGGTCTCTCTACAATCATTACATTACTGCCCTTTAGCACAGGACCACAGCTCTAAGGTCTCTCTACAATCATTACATTACTGCCCTTTAGCACAGGACCACAGCTCTAAGGTCTCTCTACAATCATTACATTACTGCCCTTTAGCACAGGACCACAGCTCTAAGGTCTCTCTACAATCATTACATTACTGCCCTTTAGCACAGGACCACAGCTCTAAGGTCTCTCTACAATCATTACATTACTGCCCTTTAGCACAGGACCACAGCTCTAAGGTCTCTCTACAATCATTACATTACTGCCATTTAGCACAGGACCACAGCTCTAAGGTCTCTCTACAATCATTACATTACTGCCCTTTAGCACAGGACCACAGCTCTAAGGTCTCTCTACAATCATTACATTACTGCCCTTTAGCACAGGACCACAGCTCTAAGGTCTCTCTACAATCATTACATTACTGCCCTTTAGCACAGGACCACAGCTCTAAGGTCTCTCTACAATCATTACATTACTGCCCTTTAGCACAGGACCACAGCTCTAAGGTCTCTCTACAATCATTACATTACTGCCCTTTAGCACAGGACCACAGCTCTAAGGTCTCTCTACAATCATTACATTACTGCCCTTTAGCACAGGACCACAGCTCTAAGGTCTCTCTACAATCATTACATTACTGCCCTTTAGCACAGGACCACAGCTCTAAGGTCTCTCTACAATCATTACATTACTGCCCTTTAGCACAGGACCACAGCTCTAAGGTCTCTCTACAATCATTACATTACTGCCCTTTAGCACAGGACCACAGCTCTAAGGTCTCTCTACAATCATTACATTACTGCCCTTTAGCACAGGACCACAGCTCTAAGGTCTCTCTACAATCATTACATTACTGCCCTTTAGCACAGGACCACAGCTCTAAGGTCTCTCTACAATCATTACATTACTGCCCTTTAGCACAGGACCACAGCTCTAAGGTCTCTCTACAATCATTACATTACTGCCCTTTAGCACAGGACCACAGCTCTAAGGTCTCTCTACAATCATTACATTACTGCCCTTTAGCACAGGACCACAGCTCTAAGGTCTCTCTACAATCATTACATTACTGCCCTTTAGCACAGGACCACAGCTCTAAGGTCTCTCTACAATCATTACATTACTGCCCTTTAGCACAGGACCACAGCTCTAAGGTCTCTCTACAATCATTACATTACTGCCCTTTAGCACAGGACCACAGCTCTAAGGTCTCTCTACAATCATTACATTACTGCCCTTTAGCACAGGACCACAGCTCTAAGGTCTCTCTACAATCATTACATTACTGCCATTTAGCACAGGACCACAGCTCTAAGGTCTCTCTACAATCATTACATTACTGCCCTTTAGCACAGGACCACAGCTCTAAGGTCTCTCTACAATCATTACATTACTGCCCTTTAGCACAGGACCACAGCTCTAAGGTCTCTCTACAATCATTACATTACTGCCCTTTAGCACAGGACCACAGCTCTAAGGTCTCTCTACAATCATTACATTACTGCCCTTTAGCACAGGACCACAGCTCTAAGGTCTCTCTACAATCATTACATTACTGCCCTTTAGCACAGGACCACAGCTCTAAGGTCTCTCTACAATCATTACATTACTGCCCTTTAGCACAGGACCACAGCTCTAAGGTCTCTCTACAATCATTACATTACTGCCCTTTAGCACAGGACCACAGCTCTAAGGTCTCTCTACAATCATTACATTACTGCCCTTTAGCACAGGACCACAGCTCTAAGGTCTCTCTACAATCATTACATTACTGCCCTTTAGCACAGGACCACAGCTCTAAGGTCTCTCTACAATCATTACATTACTGCCCTTTAGCACAGGACCACAGCTCTAAGGTCTCTCTACAATCATTACATTACTGCCCTTTAGCACAGGACCACAGCTCTAAGGTCTCTCTACAATCATTACATTACTGCCCTTTAGCACAGGACCACAGCTCTAAGGTCTCTCTACAATCATTACATTACTGCCCTTTAGCACAGGACCACAGCTCTAAGGTCTCTCTACAATCATTACATTACTGCCCTTTAGCACAGGACCACAGCTCTAAGGTCTCTCTACAATCATTACATTACTGCCCTTTAGCACAGGACCACAGCTCTAAGGTCTCTCTACAATCATTACATTACTGCCCTTTAGCACAGGACCACAGCTCTAAGGTCTCTCTACAATCATTACATTACTGCCCTTTAGCACAGGACCACAGCTCTAAGGTCTCTCTACAATCATTACATTACTGCCATTTAGCACAGGACCACAGCTCTAAGGTCTCTCTACAATCATTACATTACTGCCCTTTAGCACAGGACCACAGCTCTAAGGTCTCTCTACAATCATTACATTACTGCCCTTTAGCACAGGACCACAGCTCTAAGGTCTCTCTCTACAATCATTACATTACTGCCCTTTAGCACAGGACCACAGCTCTAAGGTCTCTCTACAATCATTACATTACTGCCCTTTAGCACAGGACCACAGCTCTAAGGTCTCTCTACAATCATTACATTACTGCCCTTTAGCACAGGACCACAGCTCTAAGGTCTCTCTACAATCATTACATTACTGCCCTTTAGCACAGGACCACAGCTCTAAGGTCTCTCTACAATCATTACATTACTGCCCTTTAGCACAGGACCACAGCTCTAAGGTCTCTCTACAATCATTACATTACTGCCCTTTAGCACAGGACCACAGCTCTAAGGTCTCTCTACAATCATTACATTACTGCCCTTTAGCACAGGACCACAGCTCTAAGGTCTCTCTACAATCATTACATTACTGCCCTTTAGCACAGGACCACAGCTCTAAGGTCTCTCTACAATCATTACATTACTGCCCTTTAGCACAGGACCACAGCTCTAAGGTCTCTCTACAATCATTACATTACTGCCCTTTAGCACAGGACCACAGCTCTAAGGTCTCTCTACAATCATTACATTACTGCCCTTTAGCACAGGACCACAGCTCTAAGGTCTCTCTACAATCATTACATTACTGCCCTTTAGCACAGGACCACAGCTCTAAGGTCTCTCTACAATCATTACATTACTGCCATTTAGCACAGGACCACAGCTCTAAGGTCTCTCTACAATCATTACATTACTGCCCTTTAGCACAGGACCACAGCTCTAAGGTCTCTCTACAATCATTACATTACTGCCCTTTAGCACAGGACCACAGCTCTAAGGTCTCTCTACAATCATTACATTACTGCCCTTTAGCACAGGACCACAGCTCTAAGGTCTCTCTACAATCATTACATTACTGCCCTTTAGCACAGGACCACAGCTCTAAGGTCTCTCTACAATCATTACATTACTGCCCTTTAGCACAGGACCACAGCTCTAAGGTCTCTCTACAATCATTACATTACTGCCCTTTAGCACAGGACCACAGCTCTAAGGTCTCTCTACAATCATTACATTACTGCCCTTTAGCACAGGACCACAGCTCTAAGGTCTCTCTACAATCATTACATTACTGCCCTTTAGCACAGGACCACAGCTCTAAGGTCTCTCTACAATCATTACATTACTGCCCTTTAGCACAGGACCACAGCTCTAAGGTCTCTCTACAATCATTACATTACTGCCCTTTAGCACAGGACCACAGCTCTAAGGTCTCTCTACAATCATTACATTACTGCCCTTTAGCACAGGACCACAGCTCTAAGGTCTCTCTACAATCATTACATTACTGCCCTTTAGCACAGGACCACAGCTCTAAGGTCTCTCTACAATCATTACATTACTGCCCTTTAGCACAGGACCACAGCTCTAAGGTCTCTCTACAATCATTACATTACTGCCCTTTAGCACAGGACCACAGCTCTAAGGTCTCTCTACAATCATTACATTACTGCCCTTTAGCACAGGACCACAGCTCTAAGGTCTCTCTACAATCATTACATTACTGCCCTTTAGCACAGGACCACAGCTCTAAGGTCTCTCTACAATCATTACATTACTGCCCTTTAGCACAGGACCACAGCTCTAAGGTCTCTCTACAATCATTACATTACTGCCCTTTAGCACAGGACCACAGCTCTAAGGTCTCTCTACAATCATTACATTACTGCCCTTTAGCACAGGACCACAGCTCTAAGGTCTCTCTACAATCATTACATTACTGCCCTTTAGCACAGGACCACAGCTCTAAGGTCTCTCTACAATCATTACATTACTGCCCTTTAGCACAGGACCACAGCTCTAAGGTCTCTCTACAATCATTACATTACTGCCCTTTAGCACAGGACCACAGCTCTAAGGTCTCTCTACAATCATTACATTACTGCCCTTTAGCACAGGACCACAGCTCTAAGGTCTCTCTACAATCATTACATTACTGCCCTTTAGCACAGGACCACAGCTCTAAGGTCTCTCTACAATCATTACATTACTGCCCTTTAGCACAGGACCACAGCTCTAAGGTCTCTCTACAATCATTACATTACTGCCCTTTAGCACAGGACCACAGCTCTAAGGTCTCTCTACAATCATTACATTACTGCCCTTTAGCACAGGACCACAGCTCTAAGGTCTCTCTACAATCATTACATTACTGCCCTTTAGCACAGGACCACAGCTCTAAGGTCTCTCTACAATCATTACATTACTGCCCTTTAGCACAGGACCACAGCTCTAAGGTCTCTCTACAATCATTACATTACTGCCCTTTAGCACAGGACCACAGCTCTAAGGTCTCTCTACAATCATTACATTACTGCCCTTTAGCACAGGACCACAGCTCTAAGGTCTCTCTACAATCATTACATTACTGCCCTTTAGCACAGGACCACAGCTCTAAGGTCTCTCTACAATCATTACATTACTGCCCTTTAGCACAGGACCACAGCTCTAAGGTCTCTCTACAATCATTACATTACTGCCCTTTAGCACAGGACCACAGCTCTAAGGTCTCTCTACAATCATTACATTACTGCCATTTAGCACAGGACCACAGCTCTAAGGTCTCTCTACAATCATTACATTACTGCCCTTTAGCACAGGACCACAGCTCTAAGGTCTCTCTACAATCATTACATTACTGCCCTTTAGCACAGGACCACAGCTCTAAGGTCTCTCTACAATCATTACATTACTGCCCTTTAGCACAGGACCACAGCTCTAAGGTCTCTCTACAATCATTACATTACTGCCCTTTAGCACAGGACCACAGCTCTAAGGTCTCTCTACAATCATTACATTACTGCCCTTTAGCACAGGACCACAGCTCTAAGGTCTCTCTACAATCATTACATTACTGCCCTTTAGCACAGGACCACAGCTCTAAGGTCTCTCTACAATCATTACATTACTGCCCTTTAGCACAGGACCACAGCTCTAAGGTCTCTCTACAATCATTACATTACTGCCCTTTAGCACAGGACCACAGCTCTAAGGTCTCTCTACAATCATTACATTACTGCCCTTTAGCACAGGACCACAGCTCTAAGGTCTCTCTACAATCATTACATTACTGCCCTTTAGCACAGGACCACAGCTCTAAGGTCTCTCTACAATCATTACATTACTGCCCTTTAGCACAGGACCACAGCTCTAAGGTCTCTCTACAATCATTACATTACTGCCCTTTAGCACAGGACCACAGCTCTAAGGTCTCTCTACAATCATTACATTACTGCCCTTTAGCACAGGACCACAGCTCTAAGGTCTCTCTACAATCATTACATTACTGCCCTTTAGCACAGGACCACAGCTCTAAGGTCTCTCTACAATCATTACATTACTGCCCTTTAGCACAGGACCACAGCTCTAAGGTCTCTCTACAATCATTACATTACTGCCCTTTAGCACAGGACCACAGCTCTAAGGTCTCTCTACAATCATTACATTACTGCCCTTTAGCACAGGACCACAGCTCTAAGGTCTCTCTACAATCATTACATTACTGCCCTTTAGCACAGGACCACAGCTCTAAGGTCTCTCTACAATCATTACATTACTGCCCTTTAGCACAGGACCACAGCTCTAAGGTCTCTCTACAATCATTACATTACTGCCCTTTAGCACAGGACCACAGCTCTAAGGTCTCTCTACAATCATTACATTACTGCCCTTTAGCACAGGACCACAGCTCTAAGGTCTCTCTACAATCATTACATTACTGCCCTTTAGCACAGGACCACAGCTCTAAGGTCTCTCTACAATCATTACATTACTGCCCTTTAGCACAGGACCACAGCTCTAAGGTCTCTCTACAATCATTACATTACTGCCCTTTAGCACAGGACCACAGCTCTAAGGTCTCTCTACAATCATTACATTACTGCCCTTTAGCACAGGACCACAGCTCTAAGGTCTCTCTACAATCATTACATTACTGCCCTTTAGCACAGGACCACAGCTCTAAGGTCTCTCTACAATCATTACATTACTGCCCTTTAGCACAGGACCACAGCTCTAAGGTCTCTCTACAATCATTACATTACTGCCCTTTAGCACAGGACCACAGCTCTAAGGTCTCTCTACAATCATTACATTACTGCCCTTTAGCACAGGACCACAGCTCTAAGGTCTCTCTACAATCATTACATTACTGCCCTTTAGCACAGGACCACAGCTCTAAGGTCTCTCTACAATCATTACATTACTGCCCTTTAGCACAGGACCACAGCTCTAAGGTCTCTCTACAATCATTACATTACTGCCCTTTAGCACAGGACCACAGCTCTAAGGTCTCTCTACAATCATTACATTACTGCCCTTTAGCACAGGACCACAGCTCTAAGGTCTCTCTACAATCATTACATTACTGCCCTTTAGCACAGGACCACAGCTCTAAGGTCTCTCTACAATCATTACATTACTGCCCTTTAGCACAGGACCACAGCTCTAAGGTCTCTCTACAATCATTACATTACTGCCCTTTAGCACAGGACCACAGCTCTAAGGTCTCTCTACAATCATTACATTACTGCCCTTTAGCACAGGACCACAGCTCTAAGGTCTCTCTACAATCATTACATTACTGCCCTTTAGCACAGGACCACAGCTCTAAGGTCTCTCTACAATCATTACATTACTGCCCTTTAGCACAGGACCACAGCTCTAAGGTCTCTCTACAATCATTACATTACTGCCCTTTAGCACAGGACCACAGCTCTAAGGTCTCTCTACAATCATTACATTACTGCCCTTTAGCACAGGACCACAGCTCTAAGGTCTCTCTACAATCATTACATTACTGCCCTTTAGCACAGGACCACAGCTCTAAGGTCTCTCTACAATCATTACATTACTGCCCTTTAGCACAGGACCACAGCTCTAAGGTCTCTCTACAATCATTACATTACTGCCCTTTAGCACAGGACCACAGCTCTAAGGTCTCTCTACAATCATTACATTACTGCCCTTTAGCACAGGACCACAGCTCTAAGGTCTCTCTACAATCATTACATTACTGCCCTTTAGCACAGGACCACAGCTCTAAGGTCTCTCTACAATCATTACATTACTGCCCTTTAGCACAGGACCACAGCTCTAAGGTCTCTCTACAATCATTACATTACTGCCCTTTAGCACAGGACCACAGCTCTAAGGTCTCTCTACAATCATTACATTACTGCCCTTTAGCACAGGACCACAGCTCTAAGGTCTCTCTACAATCATTACATTACTGCCCTTTAGCACAGGACCACAGCTCTAAGGTCTCTCTACAATCATTACATTACTGCCCTTTAGCACAGGACCACAGCTCTAAGGTCTCTCTACAATCATTACATTACTGCCCTTTAGCACAGGACCACAGCTCTAAGGTCTCTCTACAATCATTACATTACTGCCCTTTAGCACAGGACCACAGCTCTAAGGTCTCTCTACAATCATTACATTACTGCCCTTTAGCACAGGACCACAGCTCTAAGGTCTCTCTACAATCATTACATTACTGCCCTTTAGCACAGGACCACAGCTCTAAGGTCTCTCTACAATCATTACATTACTGCCCTTTAGCACAGGACCACAGCTCTAAGGTCTCTCTACAATCATTACATTACTGCCCTTTAGCACAGGACCACAGCTCTAAGGTCTCTCTACAATCATTACATTACTGCCCTTTAGCACAGGACCACAGCTCTAAGGTCTCTCTACAATCATTACATTACTGCCCTTTAGCACAGGACCACAGCTCTAAGGTCTCTCTACAATCATTACATTACTGCCCTTTAGCACAGGACCACAGCTCTAAGGTCTCTCTACAATCATTACATTACTGCCCTTTAGCACAGGACCACAGCTCTAAGGTCTCTCTACAATCATTACATTACTGCCCTTTAGCACAGGACCACAGCTCTAAGGTCTCTCTACAATCATTACATTACTGCCCTTTAGCACAGGACCACAGCTCTAAGGCCTCTCTACAATCATTACATTACTGCCCTTTAGCACAGGACCACAGCTCTAAGGCCTCTCTACAATCATTACATTACTGCCCTTTAGCACAGGACCACAGCTCTAAGGTCTCTCTACAATCATTACATTACTGCCCTTTAGCACAGGACCACAGCTCTAAGGCCTCTCTACAATCATTACATTACTGCCCTTTAGCACAGGACCACAGCTCTAAGGCCTCTCTACAATCATTACATTACTGCCCTTTAGCACAGGACCACAGCTCTAAGGCCTCTCTACAATCATTACATTACTGCCCTTTAGCACAGGACCACAGCTCTAAGGTCTCTCTATAATCATTACATTACTGCCCTTTAGCACAGGACCACAGCTCTAAGGCCTCTCTACAATCATTACATTACTGCCCTTTAGCACAGGACCACAGCTCTAAGGCCTCTCTACAATCATTACATTACTGCCCTTTAGCACAGGACCACAGCTCTAAGGTCTCTCTACAATCATTACATTACTGCCCTTTAGCACAGGACCACAGCTCTAAGGTCTCTCTACAATCATTACATTACTGCCCTTTAGCACAGGACCACAGCTCTAAGGCCTCTCTACAATCATTACATTACTGCCCTTTAGCACAGGACCACAGCTCTAAGGTCTCTCTACAATCATTACATTACTGCCCTTTAGCACAGGACCACAGCTCTAAGGTCTCTCTACAATCATTACATAACTGCCCTTTAGCACAGGACCACAGCTCTAAGGTCTCTCTACAATCATTACATAACTGCCCTTTAGCAGATGATCTTATCCACAGTGACTTATAAAATGTTATCATTTTGCACGTCGTATCTACAAACCCCAATTTCAAAAAAGTTGGGACAGTATTTAAAATGCACATGAAACCAGAAAGTAGTGATTTTTAAATTCTCTTTTACATATATTCAATTGAAAACAGTACAAACAAAAGATATTTCATGTTTTACCTTATTAACTTCATTGATTTTTGTAAATATACACTAATTCCTAATTTGATGCCTGCAACACATTCCAAAAAAGTTGGGACAGGGGCAAAAATTTTAAATAAAAAATAAAAACTGGGGGGAAAAAAACACCTGTTTGGAACATTCCACAGGTGAACAGGATAAAGATGTTTTATATCTTATTTTCAGGTACTCTTACAAGCGATATTATAACCTCTCTGCATTTGAATGGATCTCTATGGGAATTGGGGGGTGCGGGTACAGATTTAACTGTAAATTACACAGGAATAGTATGGAACCCATGGTTGGCTAAATGGCTGTAAGTCATAAAGGGTCTGAGGTATCAATCGAGCCTCACTCTGCTGCCAGATATGCAGTAGATATGGACGGATCACTTGAATGGTTGTTTCTCCTGACTTCCATAGAGTTCAATACGAAAATGATTACAAGCCCAGTACTCTAACCTCAATACTACACTGCCACCAAATTCAATCAGAATCAAAAAAACTGTGACTGCACCTCAGAAACACAGCATGGTGATATAGTTGCTATAGTTGCACACATGCCATGGTCACATTAGACCCCTGTGCTAGAATCCCCTGCCGCTGAGTGTGCCGCTGATCATCTGTCTCGCCACACATAAGTACGTCCACCAAACGGAGACAGCAGCGGCTCACAGTTAGCAAGCAGCATTGAGAACGAATGAGTATTTAGTTTTTTTCTAATATTGCGAAGCTGTGCAGATGCATAATAAAAAAAGCACCCACACCAAACCAAATACTCATCCGCAGTGCTGCAACAAAGTTCCGTAAAAAGCGTCCAGCTGTTGCCCACACTCTTCTGCCTCGGCATTGTACACACAATATCTCACAGTGATCCTTCTAGCTGGCTTGTGTGGCAGCTTTTACCATGGCAACATCCATGAATTTGGTAGAACAGGTCCCAATATCGCATGATCTTTCATCCTCCTGGACATATTGAGGACTATGTACGTGCTGTCCTACGCCCCAAAAGACATAATTTCACCCTCCACTCCAGAGGAGTAATACAAGTCGTTACACTCCAGCATTGTATGCACACAGTAGCCCACATCCCCTAAAAGATCTGGCCCACATGTATGACTGTATCTATGTATCTTCACATTTGTTTTATTACTTATTTACAAGTCCATTGTGGTAATGTATGAAAAGATCTCACATCCCAGCCCAACATCCCAGACCACCCCATCCCTGCACAAATGTTTTCAGTGCCAGAATTGTCCTTTTACTTTACCCACCCAACCTCCCAATATGGCACCACTGGTTATGTGCATGTGGCATTTTCAAAGGCAAAACATTGAATGTGCAATCTGAAGAAGTGCACACACTGAACTGCAGGATGGGTGGAACCCAGAGAAGAAAGCACAGGGAACTCCCACCTCGTGTAGGGCTGTCTGTCCGTAACGGTCCACGGTGTTGACGTCGGCTCCTTCGGAGATCATGCCATCCAGGGCCTCGAGGTGCACCTGAGGAGACGCATGGCCGGAGGCGAGATGTCAGCAGAGTGGAAACCCAAAACCCCTCCACAACGTCACAATACATTTTAGGCATTTAACAGATGCTCTCATCCAGGGTGACTTACATGAATCCATTCAACTCTTGACCAACAACAGTGAACACAGAAATTTTGTATAATAGAAGAAATAAATAGCCTAATGGTTCAAATAAACATATTTTATGGTGTCCAAATAAATCTTTACCAAAAACTTAAATAAATAAATGAAACAGGCTCCTGTATTTGAGGGGCCAAATGTAAAACACTTTTTTGTGGCATTTTCCTTTTTTCAATAATTAACTGACATACTAAATAAACCTTTTAGTTCATATTTTAAGATTTAATTGATAATCACTGTCCTAAATATATAACTTAAATGTTAAATCTGAGTTTTCAAAAATAAACATTTAAAAAAATATATATATATATATATAAACTCCTCAAAAAAAGTTTGGAAACGTTATTTCGGTCGATTATTCCTCCCCTTTAATAATACCAATTGGTATTGTATTTTATATCGTTGGAAAGCCTGATTAGTCACCTTTACAACGAGGTACAACTTGTAAGGATCATGCATTCGTGGAATGAGCAACACAGCTAACCGTGTGGGTAGCGGCCCAAAAAAATGTGCCAAAATCCCCTGCAATATTCTTCTGTTGGTATTCACTCTCGTTTTGAGCTTCAAGTGCTGGCAGGTGTATGCCAGTCACAGGCGTGGAGAACGCTATGCAGATTGCTGCACAGATCGCGTGACACCTTTCAATGGGGGCAGTGTCATGGTGTGGGGCGGTATCTCTCTCACAGGCAAAACAGAACTTGTCATCATTGAAGGCAATCTCAATGCAGTGAGATATCGGAATGAGATTCTGGAGCCAGTGGCGATCCCATATCTCCAGAATCTGGGACCTAACTCCATCCTCCAGGATGACAACGCTCGCCCCCACAGAGCCAGGATCATCACAGAGTACCTCCAGAATTTGGGAGTGGAGAGGATGGAATGGCCTGCCGTGAGTCCAGACCTCAACCCAATTGAACACTTGTGGGATCAGTTTGGGCGTGCTGTACGTGCCAGAGTGACCAACGCAACCATGTTGGCTGACTTGCGACAAATCCTGGTTGAGGAATGGGATGCCATCCCACAGCAGTGTGTGACCAGGCTGGTGACCAGCATGAGGAGGAGGTGCCAAGCTGTTGTGGCTGCGTATGGATCTTCCACACGCTACTGAGGTCCCTGACAGTGTAAAATGAATAAAGTGTAAAAATGGCCAATATGTGTTGTTTTTTCCTTATTACTGTGGGAGAGTGCAATCATCCAGTCCACCAAGCAACTGAAAACGAGAGTGAATACCAACAGAAGAATATTGCAGGGGATTTTGGCACATTTTTTTGGGCCGCTACCCACACGGTTAGCTGTGTTGCTCATTCCACGAATGCACGATCCTTACAAGTTGTACCTCGTTGTAAAGGTGACTAATCAGGCTTTCCAACGATATAAAATACAATACCAATTGGTATTATTAAAGGGGAGGAATAATCGACCGAAATAACGTTTCCGAACTTTTTTTGAGGAGTTTATTTAGCTTAAATCTTTCTGTTTCAGAAAAAAATATTTAGTCAAATATAAATATTTAATTTAAATCTCAAATCTTGGTTTCAAAAATAAATATTTTTATCTTAAACCTTACGTTTTCCAAAAGCAAGACTTAACATTTAATTCATATATTTATTTTTTACCACAAATCTGTGTTTAACAGTTAAATATTTAGCAAAAAATAAATATGTATTTATATCTTAAATCTTGGGTTCTAAATTACACATTTAGCTTATATCTTAAATCTTGTGTTTTTATTAAAACCAAGATTTAACATTTAAATAAATATCTATTTTATCACAAATCTTGGTTAATAAATTAAATATTTAGCAAAAAATAAATATTTATTTATATCCTAAATTTTGGGTTCTAAATTACACATTTAGCTTATATCTTAAATCTTGCGTTTGTAAATTCAACATTTAGCTAAATCTAAATCTTTCGTTTACATTTTTTGAAAGATATACTAATTAGCCCCGCCCCTTGGTGACTGGTATCCAATGGAGGGAGATGGGGAAATAGCTGGCTTTAGTGATGGGGGTAATTGAGGGTCTTCTCGCGAAATGTGAAACTTGACATTACATATATTCATTCCTATATTCATTCCTATATTCATTCCTGTTTGACACACATTATTTACATAGCCTACAGATAGCATCTGTTATAATCATGTAAGATGTCCAGCGAACTAACTAGATAGCATCGGCTACGTTTTGGGCATATTGGCGTTTCGATTTCTTATGGGGAAGTTGAATATTGACAGCCAGCCAAGCCAAATAACAAACTGGCAGCTCGCTAACCTGTCTGTCGGCAATGTCATAAACTAGCAGGATTCTTGAAACAAATTCAAAACATTAAAACTACCGTTAGTACTTAGCTAGGTCTCTAGCTAACGTTAATTGAAATAGGAAGCGAATTGACATTGACAAACTGGGGGCCAGCAGTCTGACAAGACTGGTTAATATAGTCGCGGGTGTCTGGCTAGCAAGGGGTTCACCTACTTATGTATTATCACACATTGACATGGTTACAATTGCCGTACAAATACAGCGAATAGCAAATTCTGCAAACCTTGCGTCTCCGTCAAACTAATATGGGACTCGATTTGTTCTGTATTTTTCCTGAAGTTTCTCAACAGGGGTACTAGACAGCACTGGTGGACTTTAAAGAGATGTTCATGCTGAGACAAAAAAAGCTCCAGAATGGTGATCGTGTTAGAATTCATATAATTTACTTTACAGTCCATGTGTGTCAAAGGGTGTAACCTATTTGAATTGTCACAGTGTGCCTAAGCAGGTCACTATATAGCATATTCAATAGGCCAGGGGTTCCCAAACTTTTCCATGCCAAGGACCCCCAAATAGTCGTAGCCTCTGGCTGGGGCCCCCCTATTGCGAAATGGCTTTTTTTTTTAAACTTTTAAATTACACTGGCAAATATTAAAAAATCTAACATACAGCTTCTTAATACACCACACTACTTTTGACCCTATTTTGATTCCATAATCGGGCCGTTAGCAGCTCAACGTAAGGCTTTGACTGACAGGCAGACGGTTAGTTATTAGCTGCGATTGAAAGAAGGGCATGGCAAAGACCAAATTTCGATATGAAAGGATTTATAACAATTTATATCTTATTTTAAACCGGCACAGTAATCTTATGAATTGAATTGAAATTAATTTTTAAAATAAATTTAAAAAAATAACAAAATTATTATTATTATTTTTTGTGCATTTTCCTCTCCCTTCCAATTGGCCCCCCTGGCGCCCCCTGGCGGCCCCCCGTTGGGCCGCGGCCCCCACTTTGAAAACCCCTGCAATAGGCTATTGTCCATCCTTGGTCGAAATGGCAGAGGCGTTAAGTGGCCAGTTTAGTTGTCACTCGGGGGACCATGGAGGAAGAAGCAGCTTTAATAGGCTACATCTCATTATGTCCGCTGCTTTAGCCTACCCCTTTTTTGTCCGATGATGCTGAAATAAAGTTTAGCTATAGGCTAAATGTCTATTAGGGCAGGGGTTCTCAAACTTTTTGTTTATGCGGACCACTTTTTATTATGAAGGATTTTCGCGGACCACCTCATATGCAAACCGCAAAAATAAGTACATATATTGTTACGAACCCACGGCTGTAAAGTCTAAGGTGATTTGCTTTGCGCAATGCTTACAGGTAGCTCAGCAATATACAAAATATACAGTGCACAACATAACAAAACAATTTTGGCGGTGTACAGAGACCGCGGCACTGCATGTATGGAGGAAATTCGTGGATGTGGAGTTTGTGCGTTGGACTGCTTGGTGACACTGGACATCTCGGGAGGGACAGCGGGGGCTATTTTTAATCATGGCTGTATCGCACTTTCATTCACTTGATTGATGTAATGATTCTGTTGGATGTCTGTTTGATATGTTTGTTTGTGTGTTGTGGGTCCCACTGTCTATGTCTTTTTTGTTCTTGCTGAGGCTACAACTGAAGTTCCCTAGCGGGAAATAAAAGTTATTATATTATATTCTAATAATACCAACATAAACAAATATTATAAGGAGTATTGGGGGGGGGGGGGTATACGTACGTACGAAGCCAGATTAATTACAGAGTAAACCCCGGAACCCTCCCAAATCTGGAACATGCATGGACTGAAGTAAAAAGAGCTGTTCTGGGTTTTATTGAGTTATCCAACTAGTACTAACTCAGTAATCCTGCTTCGTAGTATACCACCTTGGTAAGTAAAGTGCTTGTGCAGTTAATATGGGAGCAAAGTGATACGTTACATGTTAAAGTATTAACGGTAGGCTACAGTAGCCTACTTCAGCAATAAAACATTTTAGCTCGATGGATAGAATATAATAACTATTTTTTTCCCGATAGGAAACTTCAGTTGTAGACACCATAAAAGGCAAATCAGATCAACACATAAAGTACATTTACCGTTACTTTAATTATTACTTTCAAATACATTGTTATTTGGTGCTTAATATCGTAACGTTACATTTTCTTTTCACCCTGCTCTTCTGGATTCTCTCATATTGCTCGAACCCTGCCTGGCCAGCACAGGTAGCTAATGTTTACAGTTTATCCAATCTATTTGTGAGACATCGTACAACGTAGCACCCCTAGCAATGTAATAAGTGTTAAAATTAACACTGTTTTGATGTTCACAATATGCTTGACGTATCGCATTAGGTTAACATTAATGTTTCGCAGGCGTAGCAGTCGATCACACAAATGATATAGCTACTAACGTTAGCTAAACCAAGCGATTAATTCGCTTTTAACTTTCTAACATTAAGATAATGCACATAAATGTACATTAGGCCAGCTAGTTATGTATATATTAACTGGCTAACTTTATAATTTGTTCATAAAACGTAATTTACCATTAATGATCCGAGCCTATGCTGTCTAAATCCAGCTCAGTCCTCACTGCTTTCAACCACCAGTCTCTTCTTTCGGTCATACAATTTAGTTCGTTCACCCTGCCTGGCAGTTGAGCTACTATGGTGAGTACTCATGTGAGATTATCACGTAAATGGACATTTTCGCCTTTTCCCAGTTTTATTCGCACATCAGTACGCAGTGCAGAAGTTCGTCATTGTAGGACAGCAATCATAGTAGCGTTAGCATGAAACTCGTTTCATGGAGTAGCGAACACTACTAGTTCAGTGGTAACGTCAAGCGTCTCTGTTAGGGTTGGACCTCCAAAATGGCGGCGCGTCCCTGTAACCATTGGTAAGGACAGTTCTAGTTCTATGTGACAGGCCTCTATTGCAAGATAGTGAGTAAACACATTCACGTTCATGCATTCTTTTTTCTACGGACCACCTGCAGTACCCTCGCGGACCGCGGACCACAGTTTGAGAACCGCTGTATTAGGGCAGGGGTTCCCAAACTTTTCCATGCCAAGGACCCCCAAATAGTCGTAGCCTCTGGCTGGGGCCCCCCTATTGCGAAATGGCTTTTTTTTTTTAAACTTTTAAATTACACTGGCAAATATAAAAAAATCTAACATACAGCTTCTTAATACACAACACAATACTTTTGACCCTATTTTGATTCCATAATCGGGCCGTAAGCAGCTCAACGTAAGGCTTTGACTAACAGGCAGACGGTTAGTTATTAGCTGCGATTGAAAGAAGGGCATGGCAACGACCAAATTTCGATATGAAAGGATTTATAACAATTTATATCTTATTTTAAACCGGCACAGTAATCTTATGAATTGAATTGAAATAAATTTTTAAAATAAATTAAAAAAAATATATATATATATTTTTTTTTTGCATTTTCCTCTCCCTTCCAATTGGCCCCCCTGGCGCCCCCTGGCGGCCCCCCGTTGGGCCGCGGCCCCCACTTTGAAAACCCCTGTATTAGGGCACCGTATTGTTTGATCAAATCAGAATGCCACGGATCAGATAGGCAGCCTACAATTCTCTAGTTCAAGAAATAGATGTGGAGTAGCCTAGCTACGTTGCCTAGCATATTCACTCGAATCAGAATACCACGGATCAGATAGGCTAGGCTACTCCACATCATTGAACCTCATTTCTTTAACTATATAGAATTGTATGCGGCAACTTTGTGAAACCAGTAGCCTATCTGATCCGTGGCCTTCTAATGCGAATGGCTAGCCTAGCCTACTCCACATCCTTTAACCTAATTTATTTAACTAGATGGTTGCAGGCATGCTCCCTCAACGAGTACCGTCTTGTAACTATTTAGCTAGGTCCCTAACATATGCCCTCTGTGTTTGCCTACTAAATAAATGTAGCCAACAGCAATATGAGGAGTTGCGTCAATGTTGAGGTGTAATTATAAACGTTTTATGATCTGTTGAGCTCGTTCAAAACCCACATAGCCTACAAGTGTATGAAAGACATGATATTTCGATCAAACAATATAGGCTACTGCCCTCAAAATGGACATTTAGCCTGACGTTAGCAGCCTCTGACAAAAAAAGGGGAGCAGTTGTAGCCGAAACGGACCAGTGGTCCGTGTACTGCTGCTCCCCTTTTCCCCCTAGGGGCGCTGGAAAGCAACGGACCACTTGTCACAACCAGTAGTGGTGCTAGAGAGCAACGGACCAATACTATACATTCTATATAGCGCTTTTCATTTTACAGAGAAAATCTCAAAGCGCTTTACAACGGCAAGTAGCCTATACAGAAAACAGAAAAACAGACAGCATCAAAGTGCGTTACTTACAGCAACTATTAACAGACAGCAACACTGGCACACAGATAGCTACAGAGCTACAGAAATACATGCATTAACAAATAAATAAAGCGAAAATAAGGAAATATGTATCATTATGTGAAATAGCTTAAATAAATAGGTAGGCTAATATAACTTATACAGATTTATTCGTTTTACCGTCTGAAGTGAACAGTCGTTCGTCTAAAGTCAATTGCGGTCATACGCAAAAATAAAGAAATATGCAGGCTAACGTTATCATTACATGTTACATAAATAAATATAGCCTATGGATTAATCTGTTTTACCGTCTGAAGTAAACAGTCGTCCTTCTAAACGGACCAGTGTACGCGGACCATTGGTCACTACCAGTAGAGGTGCTAGAGAGCAACGGACCAGTGTACACGGATCACTCCAAGTAATAATAATAATGATAATAAAAGTAAAATAAAGCCTACAGAAATTTTAACAAACGCAGATAGAGAAGGATTTTCAACTCGGCACATTCAGTGTGCGAGTGGTCCATGGACAAACTTAGTGGTCCGTGTATAGCAGTGGCGGCCGGCCTATAGAGGGCGCTGGGGCGCCGCCCCCCCTCCCCCACATACAAATTAAAAAAAAAGTTTAAAAAAAATTATTATTTTTTATTATTATTATTTTTTATTATTATTTTATTTTTTAGTAGCTTAAACATGTTATATGTTGGCCTTGCGTTGTCTAAAGTTTAATACATTACATATGCATGTTCAGGGGACTGCAGGGTGCCGGTAATGTTATGGTGAATCAGAGCACTCATTCATTTTCAGGCGAGCCCCCTGATTCTTCTGCCTGATTCGCGGCCAAAAAAGTAGCCCCCGGGCGCAGGCCTGTGCGCCCCGGACTATCCTACCCTTTTCTGATTAGTCCTCATGGTTTATGATATTATTGGATTGGATTTAAGGCATGTTTATCACGCCCAGCCGGCATCTAGCAGGATATCACTGCGAGTGCGCAAGTACTACGGATAGGTTCAGTCGGCTGCTACTCATTCATTCAAGTAGACCTAGACCAAGCGAGAGAGATAATTCGAAATGGCTTCTTCAAGTGGAACAGAAAGCAAAGAAAATTCGGTTATTTCTTTGCAAAAAGAACCTTTCTCAAGGCGTTCATTGGAAGAAAAGAAAAGAGTAAAGTAGTAGATTTTATTTCAGAAAATACATCGGAAGTGGACAGAAAAATATCCCACACATTCAAAACAATGCTTAATTCCAGTTGCGAACGTTACTGTTCATTCTGTCCATCACAGTAACGTTAGCTATACCCCTCTCTGTACATGATTCGGTGGATTTAGTAACTATTAAAATGCACAGGAAGTAACTCAATTAAACCCTTTGTTGTTATGATCGGGAAGAATTTTGCTAATCCAATTGTATAGGTTTATAGAAAGAAACCCGATTGTAAGGCTAACGCTATTTCTGTCCGTGACCAATCAGTAACGTTCGCGAGTATTACATTGCGAGATCCACTTTTATTTAACGCGGAAGTGATTCCCATCGTATTTGTGTGCCTGCGCTAAGATCGTAGATTCACGAATTTTGGAGCGGCGGGTGAGAAAAATTTCATTTTATTTCTCGAAATTAATGAATAAATATTCTGTCCACTAAAGTAACGATAGCGTCATGTAACGCACACCTCATTCAAGAAACGAAATTATGAAAACTACACATTATTTGAGGTGAAATGTGTGTTGAAATGACGAAAAGTTGGGATGCCCGTTGAATGCGTGTGTAAATGCATGTAAACATTGTGTACATTTGGCGAACCCGGAGATTCCCTGTGCTAACGTTAGACACTGTCCATGTAACATTAGCAAAAGCCCGTGTTTTCTGTGAAACCCAATCCATATGTTGATGAAGCACAAAAAAACTCATAAATATGTTGAAATGGTCATGTAATCATTTGCTGTATGTCTGTACATTCCATTATTTTAACATACAGTCAAGGATATTTAACTGTTTTGTTAAGTTAACTAAGTTCAGTCAATTCTGTCCACGTAACATTAGCAACATATCCAAAAAATTTAACCCCTTTATTAATCAAAATATGAGTGGGCCAGGTCTAAAAGTTGGTGGGAATCCTTTTTATTATAAAGCAAGACCAAATAAAACAGAAATGTTAGATTGCCTTGAGATTTTATCAGAAAAATTAATGGGATCAAATGTGCCCACTTTCTGTAGAGTTTGCCATTAGAAACAATCAGTGATGTCTTACTTGAAAAACTGTCCTCCACTGTTGCCAATTAAACTGTCTTATGCAACTGAGACACAAGGTGGCTTGTTTTTTCTGTTTAAAGTCAAAGTCAGATGTATTTGTTTTTTTTTAGAAATGCTAGCGCCCCAACCTATATTTAGATCACCAGCCGCCACTGGTGTGTAGCCTATAGACGTTTTAGTATATCATCTTGTAGAGGTTAACGCTCAGACATTGAATAGTCTGTATCGCAGTTACTATGGGGCACTATACTGAGAGCAGACATAGTCGTCCGTGGACATACTTATTGGTTGACCTAGATTTCCATTTTAAAAATCCATTGTTGGCTATACTGCTATCCGTTGTTTGATTACCCTATAAGAAGCGTTTGTTGTCTTTGTCAATTTGACAGTATTTGCTTCAAGTAGGAAATATGTAGACAATAAAGATGGAATCTGTGTCGTAATATAACATTAGGCTATGTGTAGTCTTGTCATCCACCAGTGATCATTCATTAGACTAGCGCGCATCGGGCCTGTATACCTCATTCAGTGGTCTGTCCACGGACCACTGGTCTAGCACTATAGGGTGCAGCATCACAGACCACTGGTCCGTGTAGAGGCCTAGTGGTCCGTGGACAGTCCGTCTGATCATAACCAGTGCATGTACGAAAATCGCGCAATAATTACTGCTTCGATGCTCCACGTATTTCAGGATGTAGAATCTCACATGGCAATTGAATAATGTATACAACAATAATACATAAACAACTAAAGTAAAACAAAAGTAGTGTGACGTGCAAACGTGGGGTTCTTATGCTGGTATGGATATATAGGCCTAGGTTATCCGACCTTAAATACAAACTTAAAACAATACAATTTTGACTCGATTTTGGGGGGAATACAGTAGTCGACTGCTTAGTTTATTTTGCCCCAACTCTTCTTCTTTACATATCACACTGTCCTTTTTTCCTTGCGCCACTAGATGGCGATATTAGCTACACAGCCCAAGATAAGTAATTTCTTTACGACAGTAGCCTTAGGAAATAAGCTATCATTATATGTGGAATAAATAAATAGCCGAATATATTTATATTGACCCGTTTTAAAGTCAATTGCCGTCTGTGCATGTTACATAAACCGACTGTCCCAACCTTTTTTGGAATTGGGGTTTGTACTAAATAAATGTTTTTTTTGTGTGCAAATGCTGCACTTGAGTCAATTGTGGATACTTGGATGAAAATTCGACTTATGTCACGGACCTATACTGTCAAATTGTTATAGACAATAAACATATGACAAGGAGTAATGATGAACACAAACCCTTAGTTTTCTTATTCCAGGTGCGGCATCGCATTCTGTGGAAATATAGCCCAGCTATCAGTGGCGTAACTACATGATCAGCTCAGGAGGGCAAATCAGGTCAGCAGGGGGCCCTAATATATGTCGCTAAAAAAAAGTTATAGGCTATGTGTAATGTTTTTTTTTTTTTTAATAGTTTGAGGATTCAAACGCAAAGGTGGGGGAATCAGAGCAAATAAGCTCACAAGCGTGAGAACCAAATAACAGGGGGAGAAAATAATAAAGGAAGAAAGAAAAGACAGGAACGTAATTCCTTAAGGCTAAAAGCCAAAAACAAAAATAAACCCACAAAAACGGGCAAACTAGTAAACTAGTGAATACCAACTAAATTTCACGAACTAAAATAAAGAAACAAGAATGGGACCCTTAGCAAACAAAAGAACACCCTCGGCTATTTTAGCACCGGAAGAGTGTAAAACCAAAACGAAAGTACAAAGAAAAACTGTCTCCGGGAGAACAACAATGTGCAAAGATAGATAGCGCCGAACGCTACCAGGAGGAAAACAATCCTATACCAGATTAAGTAGCTAACTAGCAAGTCCCCCCTGAACATAAAACCAGTTTAATATCAGGAGGTCGCTAGTACCTGGCTATACCTGGCTCGAAAGCAATGTCGTAAGACAATCAAGCACCGGAGAAGCGGAGGTGAAGAACTTAAATACCCTGCAGGTAGAAGCACAGGTGAAAACAATATTGAGGACGGCAAATCACGAAACGGAACATGGAAAAAATCCGATTGATTCACAATTGTGAAAGCAGGACGAGAGCCGCAAAATAAAGGAAAACAAAACAGCCAGGAACCTCTACACTATGACCCTATGTCGGCGAGCCAGAGACATAATTAATTCAAGTGCTGTTGGAATTATCGGAAATACGAATCCGTTTCCGACATGGAAGTGCACCTGAACGAACCTCCAAGTCGTAGCCTAATTACAAGTGGGAAAGTCGAAGATCATTTTGCTACCCGATTTGTGACATTTCACCACTGACCTATTACCTCTCTGCCCTTCTAATGCTCATTAGAGCTCATATTATCCAGTTGCCAAGTTGAAATGGAAGAAAATACGATATATTCATCACATATGACAATGCAACCAGGCAGCGCAGCGCAGCAGATTATCATATTGATGGTCACGCACACACAGCACACAACCAGTAAAATATACTTTAATATATCATAATGGCTCACATCATACGTTTCCTTTCCTCTTCTTGCTCATGCAGAAAGTGATAGCAGCTCTGGAATGTATATTTTTTATTCGTAAAGGATCAAAAAAAACATTTACTTTCTAGACATCCATGTTTGCTGGTAATTCCGTTTTCGGAGCATGTGAATGCGTCAACCTCGTAATTATGATTTGGCAACTGGGAAATAGAGCACTTGAAAGGCAGCAATAGCCTAACTCATCTCTCTAAAATGCTGAGATAACATAATCACTTCAGGCTAGTTATACAGTAGCAATAGTAGCTATAGCTAATTCATGTCGGCAAATAAAGATTTACAAAAAAATATGTTTTTTAGGCTAGGTTATTAGGCTATTCTGACGAAAACAATTAAATTCGCTATGAAATTGCATGCGGTCCTATGCATTGAACTCGTCATCTTATTTGCTTTTTAAAATACAAAGTGTAGGCCAGGCTAATGTTTCTGTCTACACAAAACAAAATCGTTAATTTTGACACGGTAGGTTCTAGGCTATGTGAGAAATTGAATATTCAGTTAATTAATTAATTTATGTAGTATATTTAAAATGTCATAGCATAGGCTACGTCAAAAAAGTTATTTCATTGCATATTCTTGTCTACGTGGTCCCGGTCGTTCTTACAGGGTTGCGTTTCCCAAAAGCATCTTAATTTAAGACGCTCTTAGAAACGCTCGTAGATTAACGATTAGCCTACTCCAGACCAGTCGAAGACGGTTAAGTGCGTTTTGGAAGCACATACTTTATTAGATTTTTCGTGTTAGTGTTCATTTCATTTTACGGCTAGGCTACCATAACCACTGATTGTTTTTTGTTTTTTTATAGTGATGTTAGATGCAACAATATTTACCTTTAGTTATTTATTTTTAATTTACTTATTTTTACATTTTGGAAATTACCCATAAAAGCCATTTTTTAAATAGCCCTATAATAAAATACGTTTGAGACAAGTAAAATCATTGGGAAAAATATTTATTTCAAAAGAAACTTTGAAGTGCCAAACCGGCTATGTATTGGGTTCACTCAATATATAGCACTTAAGAGGTGACTGCGCGTTCACGCTTTAAGAACTGTTTTGGGAAACGCATGTTACAAATTAAAGAGCCATCGTAGAATCGCTCGTTAAAATCGCACTTAACCCTAAGATTGATCGTTATAACATAGCCCTGTTGCACGAATTGCTGCAGTGTGCATGTGGGTGGACTTATGAAGTAACCTGTCATGCAGAAATTTAGGTCGCGTTTAGGCCTTATAACAAGCCAAATAATAAAATTAATAATAATAAATAATAAAATAAAAAATCTAGGTATTTTTCTGCACAAACTGAGAATGTTATATAAGTGAATAAATGAACTTAATGTTTTGGCATAAATACAATATCTCCATCAGGACACATTAGCATATACTGTCTATGTATAGGCTTTAGAGAAGTTTAGACCTACTGTTGTGAAATGGGACGTTTAGCCATAGCATACGAGTTGGTAAGAAAAGCGTAGGAATCTAAACATGTGAAAAGACACATGAATACTTGCAACTTGCTTGAATTCCAGCTCATTTTGTAATTATAGCTGGGCTATATTTCTGCAGAATGTCATATCCTAATAAATTGATGGGTTTGCGTTTGTTATTACTCCTTGTCAATTATGCTTACCCTATCCATGGTCGTCCCCTAGTGGTAGTAGTTGACGTCCCAATTATAGTAGCCTATTCATATTTCTCTGAAATTATAAATTAATTTACTACTTTAAAAACCAAATCCAATCAGAATCAAAAGACTGTCACTACACCCCAGAAACACAGCATGGTGATATAGTTGCTATAGTTGCACACATGCCATGGTCACATTAGACCCCTGTGCTAGAATCCCCTGCCGCTGAGTGTGCCGCTGATCATCCGTCTCGCCACACGTATGTACGTCCGCCAAACGGAGACAGCAGCGGCTCGCAGTTAGCAAGCAGCATTGGGAAGGAATGGCTATTTCCTTTTTTCTAATATTGGGAAGCTGTGCGCGTGCAGTTGCATAATAAAGACGCACCCACAACAAACCAAATACTCATCCGCAGTGCTGCAACAAAGTTCCGTAAAAAGCCTACATGACTGTATCTATTTATCTTCACATTTGTTTTACTACTTATTTACAAGTCCATTGTGGTAATGTACGCCGCCAGAGATTTTGCGCCCCAGATCTCACATCCCAGCCCAACATCCCAGACCACCCCATCCCTGCACAAATGTTTTCAGTGCCAGAATTGTCCTTTTACTTTAACCACCCAACCTCCCAATATGGCACCACTGGTTATGTGCATGTGGCGTTTTCAGAAGAAGTGCACGCACTGAACTGCAGGATGGGTGGGACCCAGAGCAGAAAGCACAGGGAACTCCCATCTCATGTAGGGCTGTCTGTCCGTAACGGTCCACGGTGTTGACGTCGGCCTCTTCGGAGATCATGCCATCCAGGTCCTCGAGGTGCACCTGAGGAGACGCGTGGCCGGAGGCGAAATGTCAGCAGAGTGGAAACCCAAAACCCCTCCACAACGTCACAATACATTTTAGGCATTTAACAGATGCTCTCATCCAGGATAGCTTACATGAATCCATTCATGTAAAGATATATATTTACTGAGGCAATTGAAGGTAATTACCTTGCTCAAGGTCACATTAACAGTGAACCACCTTGGAATTGAACCAACAACTTTGGAGTTTCAATTCCAGTTCTCTAACAATTATGCTGGAATTATGCACTGACACAAGCCACACCCTCATCCTGCCCCTCCCACCCCGCTCCCCTCTCTCCCCTCTCCCCCCTCACCTCTTCCTCGTCTTTTATGTTCTTAGCATGGTCTCCGAAGTAATTTAGCAGCTTTTTATTGATTTCTGAGATTTTGGGGCCATCACTGGGGTCAGGACCGGCTGGAGCCAGGCCTTCATACCTGACTTTTTTTTCTTGAAAACCCAGAATTTGAACAACATCAACAGGCAAATTTAAAACTACAGGAGAATCTCTAAACCTGAACACAAAGGAACAAAATACAGTGCCCTCCACAATTATTGGCACCCCTGGTAAAGATGAATAAAAAGGGTTATGAAAATTGTGAAAAATATGAGAAAAATCCAACCTTTAATTGAAGTAAATTTATTCAGAGAAAAAAAAATCCCTCATCAAGAAATTATAATTTTTAACAATACCACGTGTGGGGTTGAGCATATTGAGGATATTAAACATTGAGCATAGGCTATTGAAATTGAGCATCAATCAGGTGATTTGGGTGTGAATAAAATATCAAAGCTAGTTTACTAACTTGATTTGCTACCAGCTAGACTCTGAAACGGCTTCAAATTCCAGCTCGCGCCACTGGGAGAAAGAGATGCGGCTCGGGTAGTTAGAAAGAATCAAATAAACAAACGGGACTGTATTAACCGGAAGTACCAAAACCTCGCGACTCCAAACGGTACGGAAATATACCATATACCGTAAGGGCAATACTTACAAAAGTTCAAAGCAACTGGAACTGTTACAAACTTGCCTGGAAGAGAACCCAAGTTTATTTTGCCCCCACACACAGTGAGGAGGATGGTAAGAGAGTTTAAAAAACCCCCAAGGATTACTGTAGGAGAATTACAGAGGAAAGTAGCATCTTGGGGTCATCAAGTCTCTCTTGGTTTTTCCTCCAAAGGCCCTGGGAACCTTGTTAGGGTACATAGCATCATGAACTCCATGAAATACCTGTCATGGATCATGCCTTCCTTCCCTTATCTCCACGTCTTTTATTCTTTTTGTCTTTTACCGGAAATCTATCGGATTTTCCTGTGTTCCGCTACGGGTTTTGCTTTCGCCTCTGTGATTAGTGAGTTCACCTGTCATTTATTTCCGCTCATTACTTATAACCCGCTTCCTTCCTTTCTCGTCGCTTCCATGTTATTTCACGTAACATTTGAGCCGGTAAAAAAGTATAGGAAGTTGTGCTGCTATCGACCGCTTTGCTTCTCAACGCGGGACTTATTAGCAGTACAATTTAGAAAAAGCAAAGTAATCTTTTCGCTCTTATTTCAGAGCAGAGGTTTTTAGTTTCTTTGTTTCCACTCATACCTACGAGTGCTCTCACCCTAAGTCTTAGGGGGTCTTTTGAGTTTTTCTCTTTTCTTTCTTTTGTTCGCTCCACAAACGGGAGTTAGATAAGCGTGACTGCTTATTTCTTTTGTTTTGCTCGGATATCGAGTTCCTCGTTTTTATCGCGAGGTTATTTGTATTCTCTTTATTTTTCCCCATTCCACTACGAATTATTGTCCGTTTCAGTGGTGTTCATTGGAAGACTTTAAGATTCCGCATCTATCGCATCTGGTCCTCAAATATTTCCTCCATGTCTCTGGCTTAGAGATCCCCAACAATACCAGGACATTTTAAATCTGAATCTGGCTGCCTCTGCCAGGAAACTAAAACTGGGTCGTCGTTGGATCTTCCAGCAGGACAATGATCCAAAACATACGTCCAAATCAACACAAAAATGGTTAACTGAACACAAAATCAAGCTTCTGCCATGGCCATCTCAGTCCCCTGACCTAAACCCCATTGAAAAACTGTGGGCTGAGCTGAAGAGGAGAGTGCACAAGAGAGGGCCCGGCGCCATGAGGGAGCTAGAGGGGGCTCAGTAGTACTCAGTGCTGTTTTATTGGCAAAGGGAGGTTGTACAAAGTATTAAATGCAGGGGTGCCAATAATTGTGGCACATGTGGTTTTGTTAAAAATAATTATTTCTTGATGAGGGATTTTTTTTTCTCTGAATAAATTTATTTCAATTAAAGGTTGGATTTTTCTAATTTTTTCAGTGTGAGATTAAGCAAACGGTGCATTTTTTATAACCTTTTTACTCTTTTAATCTTTACCAGGGGTGCCAATAATTGTGGAGGGCACTGTATGTATTGCTATGCACTACAATCTTCGTATGAAATTTGTGAAACTAGTTTGTTGGCTTTTTGAGCATGTAGTCACTTACTAATGTGAGCATGTAATTGGAAGAGGTGATAGGTAATTAAGCAGTTTGTGATCATACACAGTAAAATGTGTGTTAAATCAACTCTTAAAGGTACATATGGTCCCTGTTGGACTCAAATGTATTCTGTAAGAAATGAATTAACTGAATGTACTTAGAAGGTAGATGCTTACCTGTGCATGTAGATGATTATGTGATTGTACAGAGATGGCAGTAGTTACCTGTATGATCTGTCAGCTTTCTCCTCCAGCCACAGGCATAGGATGTCCACCTAACTATCCTCTGCCTCACACTGGTAATGGACGTCATGGAAATCACAGAACGCATGAATTGGCTTTGAGACTGCAGTCACCAACACACCTTATTCAACTCACACAACTCTATTTACACACTTGCATACACTTACACATACTTGGGGCAACTTGGGAAATAAAGATTTTTTCTAAACCTATACTGCACCTGACACTGCATAACAGAACTATACACAAGAATTACTGGTTAAGGTCCACTAAAATTGTTTACACGCAGAATAATGATGTAAATCATACTACAAGGACATAAATCAGTTGTTTAACCAAACATATTTATTTAAGTATAATGCATACCAAGTAACCATCTTTGTTAATTTCAACATGTGGATTTTTAATGGCATCATCAGCTCATCGTTGTCATATTTATTTTTGGTCTCTCGGATTAACGTTTCTCTGTTTCTCTCGGTTTCACGTTCAGTGCATTTTTCGAGCATGCGCCATGCGCTGCATTACGACAAGCGGCACTGATCACTGTGCTGTCCAATCACCTTACGACAAGCGGCACTGATCACTGTGCTGTCCAATCACCTTACGACAAGCGGAACTGATCACTGTGCTGTCCAATCACCTTACGACAAGCGGAACTGATCACTGTGCTGTCCAATCACCTTACGACAAGCGGCACTGATCACTGTGCTGTCCAATCACCTTACGACAAGCGGCACTGATCACTGTGCTGTCCAATCACCTTACGACAAGCGGCACTGATCACTGTGCTGTCCAATCACCTTACGACAAGCGGCACTGATCACTGTGCTGTCCAATCACCTTACGGCAAGCGGCACTGATCACTGTGCTGTCCAATCACCTTACGACAAGCGGAACTGATCACTGTGCTGTCCAATCACCTTACGACAAGCGGCACTGATCACTGTGCTGTCCAATCACCTTACGACAAGCGGCACTGATCACTGTGCTGTCCAATCACCTTACGACAAGCGGCACTGATCACTGTGCTGTCCAATCACCTTACGACAAGCGGCACTGATCACTGTGCTGTCCAATCACCTTACGACAAGCGGCACTGATCACTGTGCTGTCCAATCACCTTACGACAAGCGGAACTGATCACTGTGCTGTCCAATCACCTTACGACAAGCGGCACTGATCACTGTGCTGTCCAATCACCTTACGACAAGCGGAACTGATCACTGTGCTGTCCAATCACCTTACGACAAGCGGCACTGATCACTGTGCTGTCCAATCACCTTACGACAAGCGGCACTGATCACTGTGCTGTCCAATCACCTTACGACAAGCGGAACTGATCACTGTGCTGTCCAATCACCTTACGACAAGCGGCACTGATCACTGTGCTGTCCAATCACCTTACGACAAGCGGAACTGATCACTGTGCTGTCCAATCACCTTACGACAAGCGGAACTGATCACTGTGCTGTCCAATCACCTTACGACAAGCGGCACTGATCACTGTGCTGTCCAATCACCTTACGACAAGCGGCACTGATCACTGTGCTGTCCAATCACCTTACGACAAGCGGCACTGATCACTGTGCTGTCCAATCACCTTACGACAAGCGGCACTGATCACTGTGCTGTCCAATCACCTTACGGCAAGCGGCACTGATCACTGTGCTGTCCAATCACCTTACGACAAGCGGAACTGATCACTGTGCTGTCCAATCACCTTACGACAAGCGGCACTGATCACTGTGCTGTCCAATCACCTTACGACAAGCGGCACTGATCACTGTGCTGTCCAATCACCTTACGACAAGCGGCACTGATCACTGTGCTGTCCAATCACCTTACGACAAGCGGCACTGATCACTGTGCTGTCCAATCACCTTACGACAAGCGGCACTGATCACTGTGCTGTCCAATCACCTTACGACAAGCGGAACTGATCACTGTGCTGTCCAATCACCTTACGACAAGCGGCACTGATCACTGTGCTGTCCAATCACCTTACGACAAGCGGAACTGATCACTGTGCTGTCCAATCACCTTACGACAAGCGGCACTGATCACTGTGCTGTCCAATCACCTTACGACAAGCGGCACTGATCACTGTGCTGTCCAATCACCTTACGACAAGCGGCACTGATCACTGTGCTGTCCAATCACCTTACGACAAGCGGCACTGATCACTGTGCTGTCCAATCACCTTACGGCAAGCGGCACTGATCACTGTGCTGTCCAATCACCTTACGACAAGCGGAACTGATCACTGTGCTGTCCAATCACCTTACGACAAGCGGCACTGATCACTGTGCTGTCCAATCACCTTACGACAAGCGGCACTGATCACTGTGCTGTCCAATCACCTTACGACAAGCGGAACTGATCACTGTGCTGTCCAATCACCTTACGACAAGCGGCACTGATCACTGTGCTGTCCAATCACCTTACGACAAGCGGCACTGATCACTGTGCTGTCCAATCACCTTACGACAAGCGGCACTGATCACTGTGCTGTCCAATCACCTTACGACAAGCGGCACTGATCACTGTGCTGTCCAATCACCTTACGACAAGCGGCACTGATCACTGTGCTGTCCAATCACCTTACGACAAGCGGAACTGATCACTGTGCTGTCCAATCACCTTACGACAAGCGGCACTGATCACTGTGCTGTCCAATCACCTTACGACAAGCGGAACTGATCACTGTGCTGTCCAATCACCTTACGACAAGCGGCACTGATCACTGTGCTGTCCAATCACCTTACGACAAGCGGCACTGATCACTGTGCTGTCCAATCACCTTACGACAAGCGGCACTGATCACTGTGCTGTCCAATCACCTCTTTAAAGTAGCCGGAAGTTGCTTATGAGCTCAGTCAGATGACTTGTATCACTGAGTTATAACTCGGTAAGATCACTTTTGCCAAATGTGGGTTATTATTACCTCTAAATCTGCATCTGCACTCAGGCAGGGATAACTTGGAGCAGGACGAGGAAGAACCGGAATCGGGAACCGTTACATTCTACAATTTGGAACCGGTTCCTCGGTTCCGCTTTTGGAATCGGTTCCCTGGAATCGATTCCCGATTCTTGCCCATCACTAATTTTCATTGAGTACACATGCTACCTTAATGTCCCCAATTCCATGTCTGGGTCAATTTGACCCAAGAGTAATGAGAGAGTGGCAAACAGGTCAATGGTACACACACACACACACACACACACACACACACACACACACAATCACTTCTTGTAACACTACCTTAATCTCTCACCTTTGCACACCCCTTTCACCTTTTCCACGTTTTATTTCGTTACAGACTTATACTACAATAGATTGAGTTCATTTTTTGCCTCAAACATCTACACACAATAATGACGAAGTGAAAAGAGGTTTTTAGAAAATATGCATTTTTATTTTACTGACAAAAATAGGTTATTTAGGGGTTACATATCTGTACACACCCTTAGCCTAATACTTGGTTGCTGCACCTTTGGCAGCGATTACAGCTTCAAGGTGTCTTGGGAAAGAAGCTACGAGCTTGGCACACTTGTTTCTGGACATTTTTGCCCATTCCTCTTGGCATATCCTTGCAAGCTCCGTCAGGTTGGATGGGGAGCGTCGGTACACAGCCATTTTCAGCTCTTTCCACAGATGTTCAATTGGATTCTGGTCTGGGCTCTGGCTGGGCCACTCAAGGACATGCAGACTTTCTCCGAAGCCACTCCTTTGTTCTCTTAGCTGTGTGCTTCGGGTCGTTGTCATGTTGGAAGGTAAACCTTCGCCCCAGTCTGAGGTCCAGAGCGCTCTGGAGCAGGTTTTCTTCAAGGATCTCGGTGTACTTAGCTGCATTCATCTTTCCCTCTATCAGGACTAGTCGCCCGTTCCCGCTGCTGAAAAACATCTCCACATCATGATGCTGCCACCGCCATGCTTCACTGTAGGGATGGTATTAGCCAGGTGATGAGCGGTGCCTGGTTTCCTCCAATCTGCAGAGATTTTTCTGTACCCTTCTCCAGATCTATGCCTTGACACAATCCTGTTTCTGAGGTCTGCAGATAATTTCTTTGACCCCATGGCTTGGAGTTTGCTCTGACATGCACTGTCAACTGTGGGACCTTATATAGGCAGGTGTTGGCAATCCCCAATCATGTCCAATCAATTGAATTTATCACAGGTGGACTCCAATTAAGTTGTAGAAACATCTCAAGCAGTATCAGTAGAAACAAAATGCACCTCAGCTCACTTTTGGGTGTCATATTAAAGGGTGTGCACACTTGTGTACATATGATATTTGACATTTTGATTTTTAATAAATTAGCACAAATGTCTAAAAACCTGTTTCACTTTGTCATTATGGGCTATTTTGTGTAGAATGTTGAGACAAAAAATGAACTCAATCTATTGTAGTATAAGTCTGTAACGTAATAAAACGTGGAGAAGGTGAAAGGGGTGTGCAGACTTTCTGGCTTGACTGTATAAGCCAGCACACACTTATTCAAAATCACCTCCCAGTTCCCCTATGGATATCAAACACGACAGTGCACAAATCCCAAAATGGACACATTGCGTACCGTATGCGGCATGTGTCAATGTTGGAAACGGACATAATCTCAGACAGAGGCATTACCATCCAGACCCCCCTCTCGGGACACACCGTGGAATGTCAGTGCAGGCACAGTCTAGGAGTTAATCGGGAATATTAGCACATGGACTCCAGTAAGTCCAGAGATCCCAGAGATTTCTGGAAATGCACGCGTCGACACAGGAAACTACCGCTCACGACCGACACGCGGCAAATTTCACAGAAATTGAATAGGTCGGACATCTTCCTCTTTTTCTCGAATGTTCATTCGAGAACCTGCATGTTATTCAAGAACATTCTAACCATTGAGAATTGTCTCGCAACATGAAACGTGCTCAGGTATATCACAGAGATATGATGCCTGAGTGGAATCACAAACTACACACATCATCACATCTCCACATAATACACTCACCACCTGATGCTTAATCTCTTGAAAGCTGGCGAAACCTCGTCATTGTTTAACAATGATTTCACCACATCTGAACTCCCGATATGCAAATACATGCAAATTGTGACATTACACTATTCACACTTTGCAGAAGTGTGCATTTGCTACATCACACTAAATCATTCTGTTAAGAGGTGTGTGTGTGTGTGTGTGTGTGTTTGCTTCATTGCATTAGTCCAAGCTTTTGAAGTGTATGCTTGGTGCTTTACAGTAGTCATTACTTTTCAGAGGCAGTCAAAACAGAGGACAAAAGATGAGCCAAACCAGAGTAGCCATATGTGCTCTCGTGTGATACAAGCAGTACAATAATAAAGAATGAACCAGCCCTCGTGGAAACACTTATCTTACCCATTTGAAGTCTCCGTAGTCATCTTGAATACTTCGTTGCCAACAGCTGCCAACAGTGATAACCAACAGTTAACAACAGAGATAACCAACAGTTACTTAAAACGGAACATAACCTAAATTTATGCACTAGAGAGATATAGTTACCAGATACAGAAGTAACCCACACTAACATTTTTACTCCATGCTCAGATTACCATTATCTACACAAGTACGCATATTACAGAGCAAGGTGATTGTAATCTGTATCGTGCCTAATAATTCAATAAAGCACTTTTAAAAAGCAAAACAGTGACACATACCTGGGCTAACCAAGGTGTTCAACCAACACAGGTGAGCACTTAGAAGCAACCCGTGCGAGCTGCAGGTAGGGCTTAAGGTAGAAGTGATCGCACCCCAGGAGTTCTTGGAACTGTGGCAGAGAGCACTGCGATGCTGTAACTCCCTGCTCGCAAGCCTACCGGCCTGCGCCATCCTGCCTCTCCAACTGATCCAGAACGCAGCTGCCCGGCTTGTGTTCAACCTCCCGAAATTTTCACATGTCACCCCCCTGTTGAGGTCACTCCACTGGCTGCCAGTTGCAGCCAGGATCAGGTTCAAAGTTCTGACCCTGGCCTACACTGCAGCCAATAGGACAGGCCCTGTCTACCTGCAGGACTTGATCCAGAACTATGTTCCTGCTCGACCGCTTCGCTCATCTACTGCAGGGCGACTTGCACTTCCCCCCCTCCGTGTAAATGCCACTCGCTCGTCCCGACTGCGGAGCTTTTCCACCCTAGCTCCCCAGTGGTGGAACGAACTTCCCATTCCCCTACGTTCCATGCCAACCCTGCCTACTTTTCGTCGTGGCCTGAAAACGCACCTTTTCAGACTCCACCTGGACTAATACTTATCTAGGACCTCATGGTTTGTGCTCTTGTTGAACTGTGTACTCAAGATAGTCAAGTTTATAATAGTTAGAATAGAATTGTATTAGAGCTGATTTACCCAGTTCACTTTGAACTGCATTGTGTTCATTACTAGGGATAGCTGCTACTGTATGGGAAGAATGTGCTTTCTTATCTGTTCTGTAGTTACTTCGATGACCTTTCTGTATGCACTTACTGTACGTCGCTTTGGATAAAAGCGTCTGCTAAATGAATGTAATGTAATGTAATGCCAACATAATGTTGCATGGGTGTGTTTTGCCTCAAAGTGACCGAGCAACGTGTCAGAGCAACGTGGAATGAAATGCAGCGATGTGTGCATTGTGCAACACAGCGGTCTTCTAGATCATATAGCTTCTACTGCCTCCAGATTCAAGGGATACATAGCCTACATAGAAGCAAAAACAAACGGAAGACCTGGTTTATGGTCTTTCCAATCTACCAACATATACGTTAATGCTGATCGATGGTGTTTATCACGTGTAATCATGCACGCAGACACGTATGTGAATACCTGTAAAATATGTCATGCTGTCCGTGGCAGTACTGGGATGAACACACACGCACACACACAGTGATTTAAAGTAATGTAAAAAAACTAAAAACAGATATATGGTCAACACGTAGAGCTTTACGATAAGCACATTTAATGAGCAGAGGAGGCTTCTCAACGGCCTCTTTTGACACAATGTCTACAATGCCACAGAGAACAAAATTACAGAAGTCAGAATCCTTTGTTTATTAAATGCGCTTGGCGCTTGGCATAAAAGCTCTTTTCAGGTTTTACTCACATTTGAAGCTACTAGGCTGGGATTCCTTTTGTATTCACATATGGTTGTCCTGACTATTGATCTATTGCTGTGTGCAATAGTTGGGCTGAAACACGTCAGGTGCTACTTTCTGATTCAATGTAAAGTTGCATTTATAGACAATGTCTTTGTCCTTTGTAGCAACATTTACAATTTACAAAACAATCGCATTCACATTTCCTAATTTAGCAGACGTTGTGATCCAGAGTGACAGAGACTATGGCATATTTCAAGAAGAACCCCCCCAGGACAGATTAAACCTGATTTAAACAGTGACCATCAATCGCTCTTTCACTTGCAGAACAGTCCACTGTCCAATCAGAAACTTATCAAATACGTCACACTGTCCATCACGGTACTGGGACTAGGGTTGTAAATTTCCGGGAAAATTTCCCATTTTGAGGAATTTTGGACATTTTCAGGCATTTTTGGGAATTTAAATATATTTTTTATAAATCATAAGTGTCGTACCCCTTCCCTCTCACCCTTTGTGGGGAGTGTTCTGATGCAATATGGCTGCTTCAACCCAGACAGGTGTGACATTTTTTTTTTGTTTTATTAGTTTGGTTTAAAATTACCTGGAAATTTCCATCTTTTTGCAACCCTAACTGGAACACACCTGTTAAGTAACAGCCAGTCATTTCCGAAAAAGCATGGGTGATCAGAGAGATATCCTTGGGGAGGGGCTGCTCCAATACTGTGGTTGACAGGTGATTCCATGGTACACTGACAGTTCACAGCATGTCTTCTGCATGATAAACACCTTGGAATTCATCGCCAGGGGCTGAGCCCAGGTGAGCCCAGGTGAGTGTAGATAGATAACAGAACAGAAATACAGCACAAAGACAGGGCAAGTTCACATCTTTATTGCAATTTATACTGAGTCATATGAAAGACAGTTTGCAACACAAAAAACCTCAAACAACTAAACAGAAACGAGGAAGGACACTCATAGAGGAAGCAGTTTCACAAATTCCACACCAGCCACATCCCTGTCGTACTTAATGGTTCCTCTTCTAAATCACATATTAGCGATATGGGATTTAGTTTAAATTACTCTCAACGAGCCCCTGGGTAACGAAATAAAATGTTGCTGTTTCAAATCCACTTAAACATTACAATACAGCTTGTGAAGTAACTAAAAATAAAAACATATGAACATCCCCTGATCATTTGTGCCACAAATGATCGCAATCGTACAATGTTTCTAGAAAGCAGTGGTGTCCTGTGAGAAATATGCAAGCATAGGAACTTCTCTTTATATGCATAATAAACCTGTATCTGCTGTTGACCGTTTCCTGTGATTAACAAGCGTCCCGATTTCAGCACCGATTACCCCCCCAATCAACTGATTAATCTTTGCTTGTATAATTACGATAATAATTGCCTTTGTGTACTCCCCATAAAATAATTTTAATTATAACTAATTATGGGGTTACTCTAAATTATGTACACATGTAACACAAAAGCTTTCAAATGAACGTTAAATTAAAACAGGTTTTTTTTTAATGGTTTCATGTGGTGGAAACAATGATCCTATCATGTACCTATTTGCATACAGACAAAGTAATTTTCAAAAGAGTAAAATCTGACAGAACACCATGTTCACCTGATAGCCTACATCAGCTTAATGCACTTTCTCACCAGCGTAAAGTTCAGAGGCAGTTTTGAACAATTAATGGGGAAAAAAGTTGATGGATTCACATAATTAATTACAAAGGCGATTAAAATTCCCCTTTGAGGCTTTGTTTTGACTGAACAGAAATGTACAATACAGCCATGCAGTGCCCTCCATGCTTTTCACCCATTTTGTAGAACGTGATACATGTGAAGGTATCTGAGATGCAGGGGTGGTGCTTATTAAAAAAATCAATCTTCAGAACTTCAGTTTAATAGTAACTTCTGGTTCTGCCTAATTTGTTGATTATGGATGCTGACAGGCAATTAAATGTTAAAATATGCCAGCAGGGAATTAAATCAAAGTGACACAATTCCGTTTAATCCAGGAGCCCGCACAAAAGTTAGTGTCACAAATTATGTGTTTTATCTGGTAAAATGAACCACAGAAATACTGTGTTTAAATGTGAAATAGATTCACAGGGGTGCGTTCTGCCACGCCTCTGCCACGCCATTGAGCACCACATCCAACTTCATCACCAAACGCTAATGCGACAACCCGTGCCCCAACCCTACAAACAGCACCAATACGACAGACACACAACACTGTGCACACGTGCTTTACATTCTAAAAGTGATCAAAGTGCTGTGGTGACCACTGACCCACTGTAAACTGCATTTACCTGCAAACGATCAATGAGAATTCACAGCCTGAAAAAGGAGAAAGGAGATTGTCTTTAAAAATGTCTTTGTTCCAGCGCTCTGAATAGTGAGTACCCATCCTGCTCTGGGCTTTTATTGTGGGAAGCTCGGGCCTTGGGTGGGCGGAGCCTCTATGGTGGGCGGAGCCTATATGGTGGGCGGAGCCTCTGTGATGGGCGGGGCCTCTGTGGCGGGCGGAGCCCCGGTTTCAGCCGAACCAGTGGTTTCCCATACACTCCCGGTTCCACTCCACGCGGCACAGCCAGCACCACTCAAAGCGGCACCGACTACGCGGGCACACCATGTGCATACAGCCGCCTGGGGAAACAGCGCTGTTACTGTGGCAACCACATTCTCAGCACAGGTGTGTGGCTACACCATAGAAGCTGATCGAGAGGGGTTGTAGCTGATTGAGGCTGCGATGGTACATGAGATGGCGAAGTATGGAGGGTGGTATAGTTTAGCATAGGAGGCTGGACGAGTATGTAAGTACAGTATAATACGTATAGTAAACAGCGAGTATGGAGGGTGGTATAGTTTAGCATAGGAGGTAACGTGGAACAGCAGCATAGAGACGTAACAGGGGTTATTACTCAGTAACTCCAATGTAGGTAACGTGGAACAGCAGCATAGGGACGTAACAGGGGTTATTACTGAGTAACTCCAATGTAGGTAACGCGGAACAGCAGCATAGAGACGTAACAGGGGTTATTACTGAGTAACTCCAATGTAGGTAACGCGGAACAGCAGCATAGAGACGTAACAGGGGTTATTAAGAATACCGCTTACTGTTGATCCATTTTACCTACGTTGGAATTACTCAGTAATAACCTCTGTACCAAATTAGTTACAATTTAACTACACAGGTATAGGTGCAACTTAATGTAAAGTGTTAAAGAGAATGGCATAGTTTGGGATAGAACACAAAGGGAATATGTAGGATAGTATAGGAGTATTTGACACAGGGTGAGTATATATAGTAGGATGGTATAGTACAGTATTGAAGACCGATGAATATGGAGGATGGTATAATAAGAGAAAGGAGGGTATGTAGGATGTTATAGTTTAATATGGGAGACAAAGGGAGTATGCTGGATGGTATAGAAGATTGATATGGTATAGGTGTATAGGATGGTACAGTATAGGTGACAGTGGAGTATGTAGGATGGTATTGTTTAGTATAAAAGACAGGGAAGTACGTAGGATGGTATAGTTTAGTATAGGAGGCAGGGAGTATGTAAGATGGTATAGTTTAGTATAAGAAAAAGAGGGCATATGTAGGATGGTATAGCACAGTATAGTATAGTAGACAGTGGAACAAGAAGTAGCCGCGAGTGAGCTCCGTACCGTTCTTCTCGACAGGAACACGGCACTTTGGACATGGCCGGGTGGTCTCATCGATCGTCTCTTTAGAAGCCTGTTCCCATCGAGCGCGACGTGCTGCCTCCTCGTCCACAACATAGCCCTGCAAGGAGTATGTGTAAGGCCAGAGGGCAGAGATTAGACAGGTGATAGAGGATGCAGGTTAGACAGGATGGTATACCATACCATATACTCTACCATATTATACCAATCCTCTCCCAGTCATTCTCCACATCTCTCCCGGCACCTGGCCTCTATGTTGTAATGAGCTGCTAATTTCTCTTAATTAGACACTTTTAACATGTAATGAGAAATGATTAACCCTCTTGAGGCCACGTTTTGTTGAGAAATAGCAATGCTGTCTATGAAGAATAAATGTGCCGTATTCACATACCAGGACAAACCAAACCGCTTCATTATCTGTAATCTGCTATACGACAAATTATGGTTTTTGAAAGAGGCTGCATGATTAAAGGAGATTAAATTACAGGCTGACGGCTGATTGGCGGCCCCATCAGTTTGGGACACCAATGGGCAGGGCCGGTCCTAAGCATTGGCGGTATAGGCGGCCGCCTAGGGCGCCATCACGCCAGGGTGCGCCAAGCCAGGATTTCTTTTTTTTTTTTTTTTTGTGGGGGGGATTTATTTATACCAAAATTTGTATATTTTGAGAATTTGATAAATAAAAGTTAGTGGCACCCCACCACAACACCCCCCTCCATCGTTTTTTGGTTTTGCCCAGCTGTTCTTACAGCAGCACTGTGATTGGAGGGCAGAGTCAGAGATCCATTTCGATTTCAAAATGAGAACGGTCGGTTTTCACCATGAAGATTAAACAACAAGACTTCTGGTGCACAGGGGATAAAAAGAAAAGGAGGAGGAGGAGAATACAGACTTAAGTCTAATGACTGCGTGTTTATTGACTTTTATTCAATCAAAGGTATACAGCTAGCTAGCTAGCTATTAGGGATGTAAGCTAAGGTACACTCAACTAACGGTAGGCTAGGCTACGATTCGTATCACGATACAGTTGTCACCGTACAGGGCCCCTCCCTGTAGGCTCTTTAAAACCGACAGCTGTTTTCGGTATGATTTTTTGTTACATTGTTTTTTTTAATCTCTATCTTGAAAAAAAAAAGTCCAGATGTGGCTCATGGTGCAGTACAGGCACGTCACGGGGTATAGCCAAGTAGCGAATTGTAGTCGATTTGTTTAAAAAATTTTAATTAAAAGGACAAACGTAATAATCACATTACCTTCATTAGGCAAGAGAGTGATATCATGTATAAACTGATATTGCTTCTTAAGCCCCTTCCGCCGCATCATCTTACACGGGCGAATAAAAAACTCGATTATTTTTGCTCATGATAAGGCCATTATGTCGGCTCTTGACATGGATGAATTTGTAGCTACATGTTTTCGGAAGAAACAGAAGACTGATGTTGTGATCTCATGTATCGTGCTGGAATGTGTATACGATTAAAAGTAGGATTGTGAATCACAGAACTAAAAAAAAAGTGGGGGAGGGGGGAAAGGGGGGCGCCATCGACATATCTTGTCTAGGACTATTAAAGGCAAGGGCCGGCTCTGCCAATAGGCACTCCTGCTCTGGGCCATAGGGAACAGACACACATCTGCAGCTAATAGCTGATGCTGACAGATTCCTCCCCATCCACTAATCCTGGATCAGTTTTATCTCAGCGCACACGGTGCCAGGGATGGGCGAAGCCTGGATTACCTGACCCAGGATCAGTGGTGGATGCAGGGAGTAGCACCCAAAAGCAGCGGGCCTACCTGGAGGGCTGCACCCGTCTCTGGCGGCAACCTCGTTTGACACGCCCCGTCATGGAAGCTCTCCTTACATTCCCGGCAGAAAATGAACTGCAGGCAGAAAACAGACACGCCCTTCAATGCATGCTTATCTAAAAATTGCATACTTTACAAACACATATGAACATTGCCGTTCGATTAGCATGTATTTCCATACAGCTGAGAAAATCTCTAGAGCAACCGTAAATCTAATAGAATATTATATTTTCAGATTTATTAAATATTCTACCATATATATCATATTAATGGTATATTTAGGTGATGAAAAAAAGCGCTTTTCTGAAAGTTGTTTGTTATCCAGCAGAGGGCGCCAAAGCAACATGTTACAATCGCCACACTGAAAGTCACCTAGTCTCTCCTTGCCCGATATGAGCAAGTCTACCTTATAGCCACCAGGTGGAGCTCTCCCCATACAAATATCCCACGGATCACCTGAATCGCTCACTACTCCGCCTTCAAAAGCGAAGCAACGGGTTCTTCTCTAAAGTCCGCCTCTGTAGGGATTAGGAGCTCATTTGTATTTTTAGCTCAGTGGCATCGTTTGAAAGGCAGCGGGGATGTTTCACATCATCAATGCCACAGTTTGAGAACGGGGCGTGTTTTTTCCCCTCAGACTTCTGCTGCGTAAAGACGGCAGGGTCTCGGAAAACCTCCCCTTCCACGCAGGTTCTCCTTTGCACAATCAACGATTCCATCTGTTGTGATGAAACAAAAAAGGCGAGGAGCGTCTTAGACAAGCTATATCCGCCCCTCCTCTCATCCCCTGACGACACAAGGATATTTGAAATGTAACTGTATTGCTGCGTCTTCTTAGCGCCCTTCTCACCTTCCCAAAGCAAAAACTCTACACTCAGTGTCCCGAGCGGCTATCGCTTTACCGCGTGAGAGAAGGGGCAGTCTGCCCGGCGCGCCCCTCTAAAAGCCATGGGAATAGCGTGTAGCTGCGCGGTTAGCGATATTAACGACTGACCGAGGAACCTTCATAACTCCACCCGGCACGGACTCCGGTGAGCGATGACGCACTTGGCGGGAATCGCTCAGGTTCCGTCGGCGGCGGACCGGCGGACCGCGACGTCGCCCGGGGAGATTGAACGGCCCCGCGGACTGCGGAAGACGCACGAGCGGGTCGGGCCCGGGTCGCTGTTGGGTCGCGCGTGCTGATAAACCCATTTCCCCTCGTCCCTCTCCAGTGAGCAGCCCGAAACAAATGCCCGCGCCCCGAGACAGCCTTCTGAAGGCTAAAGTCTCCGCAGGCCCCATTCTGGGGAAAGAAGAAAATTATCTACACCAAATACTGCAATCATGGACAAAACAAGGATAATATTACTGAAGCAGGGCCTGATGGGAACTACAGTACGGTCAGAAGAGGTGACTGGGGTCTCGCTGCACCTGAGAGAGAGACATAATAAAATCATCAGTCTGACATACAGAACTGAGGTCAATCCTTTTTCTTGCTCTTATAAAAGAAGTTTGTTGTGATGGAGACATAGTAAACCCTGCTGGATCGTGGTCCCGGCGATAACAGCCGCATTTCTGTTTTTCTAATCCACCTGCTTCCACATGCATTCACCTGCTTCCACATGCATTCACCTGCTTCCACATGCATTCACCTGCTTCCACATGCATTCACATCCTTCCACATGCATTCACCTGCTTCCACATGCATTCACCTGCTTACACATGCATTCACATGCTTCCACATGCATTCACATGCTTCCACATGCATTCACCTGCTTACACATGCATTCACATGCTTCCACATGCATTCACCTGCTTACACATGCATTCACATGCTTCCACATGCATTCACCTGCTTCCACATGCATTCACCTGCTTCCACATGCATTCACCTGCTTCCACATGCATTCACATGCTTCCACATGGTCACCGTCCATCTTTCTTACCAAATTAAAGTCTTCTCCAGGTGCTGCGTGAGTACAAGCGTGCTTAAACATGCACGTGTACACGCACAAACACACACACGCACACACACACACACGCACGCACACACGTCCAGCAGTTCTCTTCGTCACCCACAGGGCAGTGCTGCCAAACAGCCTCTGTGTCTCTGGCCAGGCCACGCACATCCCCCTCGCTGACGGGTCGCGATAACGCAGGATTCTCTGCACGGCGGAAAGCAGAGCGTTCCCACGGCCAGCTGTCCCTTATTGGGGCCGACAGCGCTGACGTTGATCTGCGCTGTTATTCCGGCTATCTCTGCAGCAGGAGCAGCTAAACCCATCTCCAGTTAAAAAAGGGACGGATCGGGAGACGGGGGATTATTGATTTCTGTGCCAACGGAGTCTGTTACAGAACAGAGGAGCCTCACACCAGATTTAAGGCCACAGAAATTCATCAGGGTGTTGGTGATAGGACGCCTCCTAATTCCACCGGCGGGACACCAATAAACTCTTTATCTGCACCCCCCAGACCCTGGGCTGAACCTCATTTCACCCCCACCGGGCGCCGTCCTGCCTGGACACCATCACATCACAGCACTAGAGGAATGCAACAGCCTCTCCCTGCAAAATTCCCCCAGGAAATCTATCCGGACCAGGCAGTACCCATATGCCCCGTGAGGAAGGCAGGTATTGCTGGTCCCACACCGAGCGCCCCGCTGGTCCCTGCTCAGGTCTCTCCCCACGAGATCTCCTGATTGGACACCTGCTTCCAGCACGTCACATAAATAACTTTAACTGGCCTTGTCCATCCAATTACATCTGACTGACAGAAAACAGGGAGATTACTCTTACCTACATGCATGCACGCCCGCACGTATACAGTATGTATACGGTATATGCACGTACACACAAAACAGAACCTATAAAAAATATTAAACATTGAGTTGAAATATATGAGAGGAGCAGTGAGGTATAAAAGTGTGAGATAATTAATATTGTTTATTATTATTATTATACTATTATTATTATTATTATTATTATTACAAATGCAATAGCTAGCATTTCGAATGGAATGACTATCTGTCATTCAAAATGTCCTGTGGTAGAATATCTGCTGATATTACTTTTCATTGTGACAGAGGAAGAGAAATGTTTTCTCTATGAGTTATTCATATTTTCCATGATGAAAGTGTTGCAAACATGCAATCAGTCAGCACTAATGGATGATGAACTAAAACCCTATTCTTTAATCGACTGGGTAATTAGAGAACATCATGCAAATTGTGTCATAATTACACCTTAATTGCGTTGTGATTGCATTCAATTCAAACAAAATGATGGAGGGCTGGGGCGGAGCATAAAGGTGTTGCCAGTCAGAGGTCAGGGGTCAGGGGTCAAATTCTTTGCATCAGAACAAAAAAAGCTACATAGATATAGAGTTTCCAGAAAGTTTCAGTTTGATTCATATAAACACATCTATCTCTTTGAATTAGCACTACCAAAGACACCCCCCACACAGACTATACATGATCACCTGGGCTAAGCATAGGAAGTCCCACTCCAGTTGTTGTGGTCGAAGTCCCCGGTTATGTTGCTTACCTGCCAAGATGTGTGTTAGTGTAGGTACATGCACAGTGTGTGCGGGCCAGGTAGAGCTCCCCTATAAAAGTGTGTGTGTGCCATATAGAGGTGTATAGGAATGAGTACTGTATGGTACGGGGTGTTTAACTACAGAGAGGTATAAGAGTGTTTGTGTGTCTTTGGCGTTGTTATCCTATAGATGGGTGTACATGTGTGTATGTACAGATATGTCTGAAGTGATGTTACCCAGTGCTGCGTGTGTGTGTATGCGTTTGTGAGTGAGTGTGTGTGTGTGTGTGTGTGTTATGTGTGTATATGTTTGTGAGTGTGTTTGTTTGTGAGTGTGTGTGTTATGTGTGTGTATGTGTGTATATGTTTGAGTGTATGTGTGTATGATTTTGAGTGAGTGTATGTTTGTGAGTGAGTGTATGTTTGTGAGTGTTTGTGAGTGTGTGTGTCTGTTTGTGAGTGTGTGTGTGTGTGTGTGTGCGTGTTATGTGTGTGTGTGTATGTGTGTGCGTGTATGTTTGTGAGTGAGTGTGTGTGTGCGTGTGTGTTATGTGTGTGTATGTGTGTATATGTTTGTGAGTGAGTGTGTTTGTTTGTGAGTGTGTGTGCGTGCGTGTTATGTGTGTATATGTTTGTGAGTGTATGTGTGTATGATTTTGAGTGAGTGTATGTTTGTGAGTGAGTGTTTGTGAGTGTGTGTCTGTTTGTGAGTGTTTGTGTGTGCGTGCATGTGTGTTATGTGTGTGTATGTTTGTGAGTGATTGTGTGTGTATGTTTGTGAGTGTGTGTGTGTATGTTTGTGAGTGATTGTGTGTATATGTCTGTGAGTGAGTGTGTGTATGTTTGTGAGTGAGTGTGTGTGTGTATGTTTGTGAGTGATTGTGTGTATATGTCTGTGAGTGAGTGTGTGTATGTTTGTGAGTGTGTGTGTGTGTGAAAGAGTGTGTGTGTGTGTGAGAGTGTGTGTATGTGTATATGTTTGTGAGTGAGTGTGTATGTTTGTGAGTGAGTGTGTGTGTGTATGTTTGTGAGTGAGTGTATGTTTGTGTGTGTGTGTTTGTGTGTATGCATGTTTGTGAGTGTGCGTATATGTTTGTGAGTGTGTGTGAGAGTGTGTTTGTGTATATGTTTGTGAGTGAATGTGTGTGTGTATATGTTTGTGAGTGTGTGCGTGTATATATGTTTGTGAGTGTGTGTGTGAGAGTGTGTGTGCGTGTGTGTCCGTTTGTGTGTATATGTTTGTGAGTGTGTGTGTATGTTTGTGAGTGAGTGTTTGTGTTTGTGAGTGTGTGTGTATGTTTGTGAGTGAGTGTTTGTGAGTGAGTGTTTGTGTATGTTTGTGAGTGTGAGTGTGTGTTTGTGAGTGTGTGTTTGTGAGTGTGTGTGTGTGTTTGTGAGTGTGTGTGTGAGTGCATTTGTTCACTCTTACCCCGCAGCCCAGACCACCAATGCTCTGACACTGGATCCTGCGCTGGCCGTTCTCCGGAAGAAGCCCCGCCCCGCAGCCCGGGGCGGGACACAAGACCCCACCCAACTGCAGCACACACTCCTCCGCCGCATAGCGCTGGTACCGCTCATACTGGAGAAACACACACACACACACAACTAATGTAGAATGTACAGAAAATAACACCTTCAGCAACACCTGACCCTGCAATTACTCTATAAAACCACAATCTATAAACTGCTCCATCTAGACCAGAGGTGTCGAACTCCGGTCCTGGAGGGCCGCAGTGTCTGCTGGTTTTCGGTGCGTTTCAGCACAAGTGATTAATTTAAATCACTGATTGGCTAAGAAGTCCACACACCTTGTTCTCAATGCTTTAACTGGGTGCTGATTGAAAGGAAACCACAAATACCTGTAGATACTGCGGCCCTCCAGGACTGGAGTGTGACACCCGTGATCTAGACTATAAAGCAGTGGGGCCCTTGCAACTCGCTCTCAGTCAGTGAATAGGGGTCTTAGCGCACTCACAAAAATACTTTAAATCACTCCAATACGGCTTGGAAAAACACTTATGCAGACGTTCGCTCTCTAATGAGCTCCTAATTGCCTTAATTAATAATCACTTCAATCACACTTCTACATGAAGAACGATTCTGGAGTTTCTAAACAGGAAGCTCTGGCTACTGGTCCACTGAGAGAGGGGATGTGGACCCACAGCCAGCTGGAGTTGTGTGGCTCGGAATCCCCCCTCCCCGGGAACCACGGAAACCTTTTAACAACGTTTCTGGAACGTTGCCATGCTGCCAGGTTGCTACAGTGACAGAGCGCTGCTGTGTTCTGGCCTCCATATGCATGAGCACCGCCTCCTCCCCTTTGGCTCGCCGTGACTCTGTTGTGTGGGACTGCATTCAGCCACAGGAAGAGACTCCTTGGGTGTTTCTCAAAACCGTGAACGTCAAGTCCGGACTTTGGGTCAGGTGTCCTTGGGAGACCGCACTTTCGAGAAGGACAGAGAACGCTACGCTATATATTTGAGGTGCAATGCGTGCTTGTGACGCGCGGTTACGCTACCACTACAAAACAGGCCAGCAGTCTTACCTGTGCCCGGTGTTCTTTGTAAGGCTTAAAATATTGAAGTGAACAAAACGTCTTGTTCGTCCGCTGTTCTCTCGCTGGCTAATGCATTTAGGTTGCTTCATTCTAGCGCTTGCTGCAACATGCAAGTTTGTGTACCTCAAGGCTAGGCTCGGCTAACTCGACGCAGCCAATATAGCGCCAACAACAAGTTAGCGGAACCGTAATGTATAACTTTTTTAGTTATATAAATATGTTTAAATTGAGCTAAAATTCAGCTATTGTAACACATATTTCTCACCTCAATTTCATTCTTAGAAAGTTTTTAGTCATTTACTTCTGACATGAGAACTAAAAATGTACAGTAGTAAGCTTGTCCCATCTCGACTGCTATCGTGAAATGCATGATGGGATATACAGTCAATTCTCATTTGGTGAGGGGGGGGCGGCTGGTTTGTGAGGAATCAAGTTTAAGTTTCTTTGGGTTCTTGTTTTTGGAACAGAAGTTGGACCGTTATATATTACGTTACACAAGTTCACAAGACATTGAGAAACACCCATTGTATCACTTTGGGGCAGCTTTGACATGATAACAAGTTTAGTTGTCATCCTACACTTCAGATTCATTGTAAATGGTTGTGGGTAAATATATTTGGACATCTCTGTGCTTTGAGCATCTGGTTTATAATGCCTAGTATCCTGTATATCTATCGAGGAGGGGGCTGATGGTGTGTAAGCGTGTGTGTGTGTGTGTATGTATATATTACCACATCAATTACAATTCTTCTCACTCTGGGTAAAAGCCTCTGGCTTTAAATTCTAAATTGTGCGCGTGTATATGTTTGTGTGTACGTGTGGGAGGGAAGCTTGTTAATATGTGTGTATGTGTCGAGGGGGTAAGACTGAAAGTGTGTGTTTGTGTGTACGTGTCGAAGGGAAGCTTGTTAATATGTGTGTATGTTTGTGTGTGCGTGTCGAAGGGAAGCACGTTAATATGTGTGTATGTGTAGAGGGGGAAAGACTGAAAGTGTGTGTGCGCTTGTGTGTGTGTACGTGTGTGTGTGTGCGTGTGTGTGTACATGGACTGAAGGTATACGTGAGGGGGTTAGGGTTAGGGTTGTGTGTGTGTGTGTGTGTGCGTGCGTGTGTGTGTACATGTGTGTGTGTGCGTGTGTGTGTGTGCGTGTGTGTGTGTGTACATGGACTGAAGGTATATGTGAGGGGGTTAGGGTTAGGGTTAGGGTTGTGTGTGTGTGTGTGTGTGCGTGCGTGTGTGTGTACGTGTGTGTGTGTGCGTGTGTGTGTACATGTGTGTGTGTGCGTGTGTGTGTGCGTGTGTGTGTACATGTGTGTGTGTGCGTGTGTGTGTGTGTACATGGACTGAAGGTATACGTGAGGGGGTGTACAGCGGTGAGGCAGATGCTGTAATTAAGAGTCTGTCAGGAGTGACACTGACAGGAAGAACAAAGCCCCGTTTCCCAGGAGACCACAGACAGACAGGGTCGTAGGTCAGGTTGGTCTCTCATCAGAAGAGGAGTTCCCAGCACGTTCTCCGTGACCCACCTGCTCATCACCAAGGGTCCGGAAATGATGGACCTCTTTAATTAGGGAGTTGTCGCAGCCAGCTAGAGAGGGGAGGAGAGAGAGAGAGAGAGGAGAGGAGAGAGAGAGGGAGAGAGAGAGAGGGGAGGAGAGAGAGAGAGAGAGGAGAGAGAGAGGGAGAGGAGAGGAGAGAGAGAGGGAGGTAAAACAGAGGACAACTGGGGACAAACGCACCTGGAAATACGAGGACCCAAGACAAAGAAAATGGAGGGACACAGAGAGCTGACGAGCCCAGACTTCCCACACGCACTGCACGCAGACACCTAAACCCACACACACACACACACACATTTTAGTTGATAAGAAGGTTCACTTTAAAGGGAGTGTGTGTAAACCACTTGAAGCCGCACAATTTCAGATGCTGGCACAAAACCGCAGTGGTCATAAAATACGAAAGAAAAAAAATAATTAAAGAAGTGTTCATAAAAAGAGAACATTTGCACAAAAAATAAATAATTTCAAAAAGACTCTTGGAATTGCCAATCCGCAGAATGCTCTCTTGGATTATGTTTTATTTTAAACCGCATTTTAATGGAATAAGCTCCCAGAAAGGGGGAAAAAAAAGTCCACAGATTAATGTATGTACATTTGTGTGAACTCCTTGTCAGGTCAACTCCCCCTTTCTCTTTTAACAGCCTCGGCTTAACGAAGCGCTTCCTCCAGAGGTAAATCGGCCGCTTTGAACCAAAGACTGCTCCTCAGAATGACACGCCAATTATCCCAGCGGCGACTAACGACTTCTCTCATCTGATGCCGCGTGTGCTTTTATCCACTGGCCACCTATGCCTCCCTTTCTGGCAGAGAGGGTGTCATTACACTGGGCCGCAGAGAGGGGGCGCTGCAGCAACACTGCCGGCTGCCAGACAGCGCAAGTGTTTCCAGAATCCTCCACCTCAATCGCTGGGACGTGGACACAGACGCGGAGACAGACGGAGGGTCACGGGTAACCGTCTAAGAAAAAGAGAAAAAGACCAGTGAAAGAGAGAGCCCGACAAAAAGAGGCGCACAAATGGAAAGAGGGTGGTGGACAGATGGACAGACCCGTCCTGTAGCTTTACAAAATGGCCAAAACAAAGTGGGCCTGGGATTGCTTGGTACATTAACGGCCAATGACCTGAGACGACCAGGTTGCTGCAGATATAGTAGCCCATGACTGCTTTCCACACTACCATCCACATAGTACTACAGGACACCTAGTGCCAATCATAGGAGGTGTATTTCTTACTGACCATTGCTGGTAGCCTGCAGGAGCCTGGCATTCCATTTTGATGAGCTACTATAATAGTAACTAGAGGAATTCAGTCTGATTTAAACCCCCGCAAGTCCTGGTGAGACAGGTCCAATTATTTCCAGCCACTGTGGACCTACAGACATCGCTGCCTAATGACACAGCCCAGTATAAAGGCTGTACGTAGTGTGTAGGCTGCAATGGCCAGCCTGCACTCCTGGCTAATATACAACATCCCTCCAGAAACCACCTCAGTGATGGGGACACTGTGCTGATGGGGGATGCTATCTTACAGAGAAAATGTTAAATCTTAGTGCTCGTTCACCTTGGTTATTTCATATACCACTGCAGTGGGTACCTGGTCGTCCAGTCACCAGTCCAGTAACTGGCAGAACAAACCCTAGCGTTCTGGCGACAGGTGGCCGTCGCGTACCACCCACCCAAGAGCAATGCTCTCCTGCTCTCCTGCTCTCCTGAGATCCTGGACGGCAGAAAGTCTCTGTAAAACCGCAAAATCGTCGAGGAACAGGGCGACGATCAAACAGGTCCTCACTGAAGCAAACTCTCCTGGCTCTCCCGCTGCGCTTCGCCGATAACACCCACTCCCCTGCACCTCGCTCCGGAGGAAGAAGGACATCAGGTCCGCGTGATTTCCCCCGGTGACAGCATGACCACCCCCCGTCAGACGCATGTCCGCATGATACTATGGGGGGGGGTGTGGCTCTGGCGGTAGTGAGATGATAGCAGTAAGCTCTTAAAACGGGAGTCGGGAAGAAGCCATTCCTTTGAGGAGGCAGTTTGAGGGACAGTACGGAAGCACAGCCAGACAGAGGCTGGGGCCGCAACTACTTAACTTTCCTCTCCTCGAAGTAGCCGCAAGACCTCTGGACTCATGTGACTGATATGATCTTTTTATGCAGTGAACAGAAGAATCCGGCTACCTGTCATGAATTTAAAAATGCAGTCTGCCAACAAAAAAAACAAAACAATAAAAAAAGATTTCCTTTGTGCTGTTGCTTCTCCTGGTATATAATTAGCTGTATGTGTTAGAAGACTACACTTGCCAGAATGCAACATCAACGTCAATCAGGGCAACATCAACCTAAACCAAGAAATCACTGTGAATACAAACACACAGAAGGGAGAAAATTGTAGTTTTGTTTGGTGGAGAGCTACAAATATTGACATTTATAAAATTATTTAAACTATCAATCATTAATTAATCATGTCCCTGGCAACGTCTTAACTAATCATTCTAAAGAGTATTGACTGTGCATGGCTATCAGAGCCCCGATCTATGTGCAAGACTTGCACATTGAACCAGGCCGACAACGAAAACGACCCACCGACCTTCAGCCAACAACAAAGCTAACAGACCTTCAGAACGGTGATGGTAAACTAAGGCCTTGTGAACTTTACTGTGGGCGTAGCTACCGTGTGCTATCAATCAAGAGCTATTACTCTTCGGAGCAAAACGTTAACATGGCTGGTTCAAATCACAGTGCAGTTGTAAGTACACAGTGGCTGCTCTGTACTCCCAACGTGACTCTCATGGGCCCAGAAACAGACAGAACCTCTCACACACAGAAAAGATGTACTGGGAATAATCGCTCAGACTGGGGCTATTCGGAGGCATATGGCAGTCGACTGCAAGGGGGTATGGAACGAGTCGAAAAATTTAAACTTTTGCTGTGCAACTGTGTGACCTTCCGCACAGAGAGCAAATCCCCCTGAGGTAGATGGACTTTCTCTTATGCTAATGAAAAACATGAAAGACTAACAGTCGCTAGCTAACTACCATATTCCCGCCATCTGTGTAGCCCACTCACCGTACCCCCACGTACACAGATTCAGAGAAAGGATACAAATATCGCCTCATCTTTTTTTTTCTTTTTCCCCTGGCTGTAAGCAACCCTTCGTTTGTCTGTATCGTGGGTGTAAGCGATACTTCTCCTTCTTCCCATTCGTTTTGCATGACTAAGCACACAGATTCCACAGAAATCCGTAAGTGGCTTCTGCCATTATTGTTTCTTTTCAAAGCGTTTTCCCGTGTCACTCTCGCCGACTTAAAAGTCGGAGCGAACGAAGTAAAAACGAATGCGAGGAAGGGCAGGCCTGGCTCAGAACAGAGTCCGGCCCGCATTATGGCAGAGACAGGGGCTCGGCACACGGGGGTCTGCTGTGGAGCCGAGCCAGCCTCCAGGGCCGTATCGACGGAGGCCAGCACGCGGCGCTCGGCCCAGGAGGCTGATTGCAGAGTCTGAACCCCGCTCCGAGGCTTGGATGGAGAGAGAGAAAGAGGGAGGGAAGGAAGGAGAGAGAGGAAGGATCATGAATGCTAATGCAATCTCTCCGGGGCTCTCTGTCGCTTCACTCGTATTATGCAAATACTCCTGACGAATGTTAATCAGACAGACGAGCAGGGACATTTTATAGAGAAACGTCTCACTTTTGTCTAAATGTAATTAAAGATACGGGGGGGCGCGATGTCGCCATAGTGACGTGGTTGACGGCGGTGAACAGGGGACGAACTTGCCAATGCACCCAGAGAGAAAGACAGACAGACAGACAGACAAGTGGACAGAGGGATGGCCAAAGAGGGGGAACAGAAAAAAAGGGAGAGCAAGATAAAGGGAAGAATTAAAGAAGGAAGAGAAAGTCAAGCAGACATATTCAGACACAAAAGAGCAGAGATGTAAAGAGATGGAGTCATGGGTCATATGAGATAGACAGACAGACAGACAGCAGAAGGACAGGTGACAGTTGAAAGGGGCTGCACCTAGCCGCTCTCAAGGGTCTCCACAAACCCCTAAAACCCTGTGCCCTGGATGCACTTGAATGAGCCCCTAAACGATCAGCTAACACTATATGAATGGCCCTTCATAAGCAGTACTAATGCGTTCCTAAGTACTACACAGATATTCCTAAATGCTTATGTCAATAACCAAAAATATTTTGTTTGTGACTTGGTATATCACGGTAATGTCATGTGCAGCAATAGTGGTGGTGACACAACACATCATGCGCCCATGTACGGCTGTCGACCTAAGCATTTATGAATGCTTATGCAGTGGTTATGAAGCAGTTATAAAGCCCTTATGAAGGACCACTCACAGAAAGTGTTACCAACTCTTATAACGCCTTTGCGCTACACTTACACGGCACTGTAATGTCACGGAGCTCTACATCCGCCAACCGCTTCAGCGTGACACTAGGCACTGCCAGCAGAGCAGCGGTACGTACGGCGCAGCCAGCGTGATTTGAGCAAACTTAAATCATTCAGCGTGTTTCTAAAGAATGCCACTGAGCCGCTGTGCTCTCCGCAGTTCGCCGATTACACCGTAACGATGTGTAAAATGTATAAACGCGGCAGGATATGAACGCAGGGGCGTAGATGCGCGCGCAGATACAGAGGCGTGCCAACGTCACCTCGTGCCTCGGTCCCAGACATCGCGACTGAGGCACCGACGTCAACCCGACCCAGGTGTGAAGTGCCTCGGTCGTTACAGTCACAGTTATTTACTTTCTAAGCATAGACTGCCATCCCGGGCGACAAACAAAGCATTCATAATTGTGTTTTCCACCTCATAAATGAGTTGTTCACTTTCACGCACCAACCCATTAGACTCCTGGCTCTAGGCGGCCAAGCAAAGAGACAAATTAATCCTCCTGTTCAGCTAATGTCTCCACTGTACAAACACACAAACAGCTCCGAATGATCGTTAAAGCATCATTTGGCACAATTTTAGGCTATTAATTCCTATTCCGCGCGTCGCTGGCAAGAACAGGGGCTCTGATTAATATCCCCTCCCGCTGGCGAGCTCGCTGGTTTTGACGTTTTCACAAAACGTTTTTCGGGCGAGGAGCGCAAACAGGGAGGGGTTTGGAAGGGCACCCCACCGAATATCACTGCCTTACACAGGACATTAACTCCAAACAGCACCCCTGGTAGCCCGAGATCCCCGAATGGAGGCGCGCATTCGGAGAGCAGTACGCCCGTCAGGAAAGCCGTCGCGGCGCGAGGAAAAAAACGGTCACAGCGGGAACATCGACGGCGGCGTAAACAAGGGCAGTGGTGACAAAATCGCTATTTTGTCATCTCAATAATATTTCCTTATCTTTTTGTGGTTTGCCCCTCACCAAAAACAACCACACCTCCTCCATATATGAGTGTAAGTGTAGTGCTTCCATTCCAATCTAAATAAAACAGGTCACCTCAACTCTACAAAACTCTACTGGTTTGTAACTATTGGACGTGGTAATATGTCTTTACAGCATACAGATCCTTCCATAATAACAGCAGGGGCGAAAAACAGAGTGAAAAAATGTATCATATTGTGAAGCCTATCAGTTATATAATCTGACCTTACATAATGTGTCTAGTCTCGTTACCGGAGTTGTTCTATTCATTGGCCATATTTCCAGCCGACGACATGTATTTTTCTCATTAGAGGCAAGCGATGAGCAGAGGTTTGAGAAAGCGGTGAGCGTTCCCCCTGCACAAATCAGAAAAAAAGCAACGTCCTTGTGTGTCTTTGTATGTTTGGTCAAGTGTATATTTGTGTGTGTGCATGTGTGTATGTATAAGTGTGTGTGCGTATGTTTAAGTGTGTGTCTGTGTGTGTATGTATGAATAGGTGTGTGTCTGTGTGTGTGTATGTATGTATAGGTGTGTGTCTGTGTGTGCATGTGTGTGTACAGGTAGGTGTATGTGTGTATGTGCATATCTATGTAGAGGTGTGTGTGCGTGTATGTACGTATAGGTATGTGTATGTATGTGTGTGTAGGTATCTATGTAGAGGGGTGAGTCTGTGTGTGTATAGGTATGTGCACGTATAGGTGTTTTCCCTACTTGCTGACCAGACATAAACACTCTCATCTCAAAAGGGAGCAGCTGGTGTCATTTATGTCTGAGCTCACACAGTGAACATGATCAGCCCATTCCCTCACGTAGCCTGCCTTCAGTCTGAACCACAACTCAACCGCTTCTCATTATGAACACGACCAGCCCATTCCCTCACATAGCCTGCCTTCAGTCTGAACCACAACTCAACCGCTTCTCATTATGAACACGACCAGCCCATTCCCTCACATCGCCTGCCTTCAGTCTGAACCACAACTCAACCGCTTCTCATTATGAACACGACCAGCCCATTCCCTCATAGCCTGCCTTCAGTCTGAACCACAACTCAACCGCTTCTCATTATGAACACGACCAGCCCATTCCCTCACGTAGCCTGCCTTCAGTCTGAACCACAACTCAACCGCTTCTCATTATGAACACGACCAGCCCATTCCCTCACATAGCCTGCCTTCAGTCTGAACCACAACGCAACCGCTTCTCATTATGGTAAGCATTACAAAGCAGGCTAATCCATTACAGCGTTGGGTTAGCGCTACATAAAGACATCAAAGAAGCCGGGAACAGAAGGAGGATTTGAGGCAAACTGACTAAAACCCAGAACAGGAAATAAGAGCATTGAAAAAGCTTCACAGGGGCTTGGATATAAAAGGTGCTAGCTCTACTGTGATGCCACAAAAAAAGAGTTTAACTAAGTAAAATACTTTGACAGCAAGCGTCTTCCATCAAAGTGAATGACAGCAGAATGACAGCATCCCCCAGCACAGTTTGTCTTCGAGAGATATCCCACGGCTTATCCCTGGAAAGAACACCGTGGCCCTGATCACTAAAAGCAATGGCGGGTGAAGTTTGGGAAAAAATAAATATTTTGCACTGTTCGTCCCGGTCCCACTCAATTCCCACTGCATTCCCATCCTGCCCGACTGATTAACTCCACCCCATTCTCACTGCATTCCCATCCTGCCTGACTGATTAACTCCACCCCATTCTCACTGCATTCCCATCCTGCCTGACTGATTAACTCCGCCCCATTCCCACTGTATTCCTGTCCTGCCTGACTGATTAACACTGCTTCATTAACGTCCTACCTGACTGAATATCCTACATTCCCATTGCATTCCCGCCCTGACACCGACTGAAAACCTGTCCTACATTCCCATTGCATTCCTGTCTGACGCTGCATTCCCACCTAATTCCGAAAGGTTTTGCTACATTCCCATCCCGACTGAAGGCTTCTGCTAATTTGTCTTGGTAAAGAACATAACGGTCTTTTACGAATAAGACGCGTGTTAAAACAGCACAAAAAATTTACGCAGCAATATGCAACATTATTCACCAGCGTCCTTCAAAACCTCAACCTGGTCTTCACTCACGGTCTTCCACTGTCACTACTGTAGCACAGTTGGTGTGTACCCGAGCCAATAAAAGCATACATGGGAGAAGGAGAATGCTGGCTCATTAAGTACCATTAGAGCCATGCAGTATAACCACAGTCCCACTGAGCTGATACTGCCAGCAGATTTACTCTGTAGTCGCTGGGATTGTATCACCAGAGAAGAGGCGACAGCAATTAATAAATAGCTTTTTTATTAATACTGAAAATATGCAACTACTCATGAAATGACATTGGCTTCTCTTGGTTCTCTTCACTCTGATTCGCTGCATTACCAAAACATCGGAAACAATAAATTACTCTATGCATGTCTGTTTATTTATGAGGCAAAACGTTTCCTTGTTTATGTCCAAATAATAAGAAAAAAAAATGAAAGCCCAAAAATAGAAGTTGCTGAAGTTTTCATTAAATGCACAAAAACTTCAAATCAAAAAGGAAATCACTTTGTACTTTACATCATTATGTATATGATGAGTGAATAGCCTAATTCAAAGTTGAAATGACAGCAAAATTGTCAATTTATCTGAAATTGACAATTGACAATCCCCCCCATCATCATAAAATGAATGTGTGTGTCTGGAACACTGCTAAAACACAGCGGGACCTTCGGAGGAAGCAAACTGACTGCAGACGAGCGTGGGAGCTAAGAATACGCCGCAGTCAGAACAAAAAAGTCAGAAATACTGTGGGTGAGAAAAAGAGCTCTGTGCAAAGCTCTAGCATTGTCTGTTTCAGTCTGGTTTTAAAAGGGTTTTTTTAAGCTGATTTGTGATACAAGGTTGGGATTACAATTTTTAAAAAAAAATCTTTTTTTCTTTGAAATCTTGAAATTAAAGGTGCTGTATGAGTGCCTACTCATACAGCACCTTTAATTTCAAGATTTCAAAGTACTTTACAGTGAAGCAACTCAACCACCAACAATATGTGGGTGATCTGGGTGATGAAGGGCGGCCATTTTGCACCAGAGCAGAGAGAGCACTCAAGCTGGTAAGAGTGGGGTGGGAACAAACACAAACCCCCTTACCCACTGATAACCCTGGAAGGTTCACTCCTAAGTGCTGTCTGTCTTTATCTACTGACAGAGAGACAACATGGCCAAGAGATGAGCCCTCGGGCACGATGAGCTCTGACTGATGTAAACAGGAGAGTGAGCTGTGACAGGTGTTAACAGGCACCGTCCGTGATTGGTTTAAAAAGCATTCTTTCTCTCCGTCAGTCAGATGATTTATGCATTCTTCAAGAATTAGGTAGCTATTAGCAAGGGAGTATCCACTACGGGCCACGCACGTCTAAGAGGCAAGTTAATGATTATACTGTGGGGAAGCATGTGCCTCTGGCAGGGCCTGCTCGAGGTCTAATCTACTGTAAGGCAGGGCTCCTGATAGGCTGTGACATTGTAAAAGTGTGCTGGAAGAGAAAAAAAGTGTGTGTTTGTGTGTGTGTGTGAGGGGAGGGCTTGCAATACAATTATTCAGCTGACCCCATTCCAGTCAGATTCACTGTGGGAGGGTCATGTTGACAAATTTCGATTATAATACAGGAGGAAGCCTTTGTTGTTCACCTGCCACCAAAATGAAATGTTAGGAACCCGCACACTCTGGAAATTCTCTCATTTGCATAAAACGCGTTGAGAATATTGCGTTAATGGCTGTTGAAATGCAAATAGCATTTGGTGCTGACTTTTCCCGGTGCTTCAGATCCCGATATAAGAATTTGGCAGGGTATCAAACCCTCAGCATCCATTATATTGTACCTTTTTTAAAAATAAATATTCTCGTTAAAGACAAAAGCAATTCTAGGCAAGGTCAGGGTTTTGACAAATGAGTTCCATTATCGGATTTCACCTCTCCCTTCGAAACCAAAGGTGCCGCTTCGGCTGCCTGCCGAAGCTCAAGCACGCGCGTGGTTCGTACATTTATAATCACCTCGATTATAAACACACGTACGCAGAGCGCCGAAAACCAAAAAACCCTCCACCTGTGATCGCGCAGTTTCATTTCTCAGACTTGTCGTCTACGCGCTTTCTGCCGTCTGGCGTTTGACGCGAGATAAACAGGAGACGTAGACGAAGTAAACGGTGCCTCGTCAAAGTTTCCTCAGCTGGGAAACCTGCGGATACCCTCTTGTGATAGTGTCTCATGATAATCATACACTGGAGGTGGTCACTATTAAAACAAACTCCCTCCCCCACAATCTGCCACTCGCACTACTATACCTGAGAGAGTGGATACTCTCTACACTGCAAAAACAAAGTCTGTCTTAAGTGTTTTACTCTTGTAATGAGACTTAAAATGTGATTTTTAAAAAATCTCAAGTAGAAAATAGCTTATTTTATGCATTTGCTTGACAAGTGAAATGTTCTTACCCCATTGGCAAATCTTGAAATGAGTCTCACCTCATTGACTATATTTTGTGCCTTATTTAGCAAAAAAAAAAGAAAAAAGTTATATAAATAAGTCTAAATATTTTAAGTCGAAATATAAAATGAAAATGCCTGTTGAGATTGCCTTATTTTGTGTTTTTTGCAGTGTAATTTGCGAGGCTAATTGGTGAGCCTAGCATGGGCTGAATGGCCTCTTCTCGTTTATGCATCCTTATGTTCTTATTCCAATACCTGGGAGTGACAATCTCCCGCACCCACACCGGAAAGTGACACGTTTAAAACAAAGAAAGAAACAAACAAAAAAGCCAGCGCCCGTTTCTAATCAGTAAGTTAAAGGGTTTCGGAGTTCGCCATCATGTCCCAGAAAGCATCGACACAAGTCTAGTGGAAAGCATCAGGTTTTCCTTCGACATGTGGTATGGCGATTTAAGAGTCAGAAATGAAAACAAACGTGAATAATCGTAAACATGTGCCGTATGGCAGATACAGGCATTAAACAGGTCAAGTAGATGGTGTTGTGGTTACAGGCAGACACAAAACCATCTCCTAGGCCTGTTAAAAATCTGTATCTATCATAAGGCACACACCATCCTTGACATTCACTGAACTCCTATTTTGAAATTCTCCCCTCAGGCAGCAGAATAGAATGCCCAGGGCCAAAAAAATTTGTCCCACAGAAATACTCTTAACTCTTGTGAACTCACACATTTTTTCTCGCTTTGCTTCTTGAACACCTCAGACCCGTTGCCCTCGAAGAGAAATAAAGTATCACATGTGCATTGTTGTACGGGATTGCCATACATTTTACAGATATATTGCACTGAATCACATATTGTTCATACTGGTATTTATGTTGTGAACATGTCCCCCTGGTGAGGTCAAAGACAAATTTCCACAGAAGTGGACAGTCTCATTTAGTCTAACATAACATTCCCACACCTATGGGACTATCTCCCACTCCCACACCTGAGTGAAAATCTTCCACTCCCACACCTGAGAGTGACAATCTTGCACTCCCACACCTGACATTGACAATCTTCCACTCCCACACCTGAGTGACAATCTTCCACTCCCACACCTGAGTGACAATCTTCCACTCCCACACCTGAGAGTGACAATCTTCCACTCCCACACCTGAGAGTGACAATCTTCCACTCCAACACCTGAAAATGACAATCTTCCACTCCCACACCTGAAAGTGACAATCTCACTCCCACACCTGAGAGTGATAATCTTCCACTCCCACACCTGAAAGTGACAATCTTCCACTCCCACACCTGAAAGTGACAATCTTCCACTCCCACACCTGAGACACTCTCAGCCACACACCTGAGAGTGTTAATCTTCAACTTCCACACCTGAAAGGGACAATCTTCCACTCCCACACCTGAGAGTGACAATCTTCCACTCCCACACCTGAGAGTGACAATCTTCCACTCCCACACCTGAGAGTGACAATCTTCCACTCCCACACCTGAGTGACAATCTTCCACTCCCACACCTGAGTGACAATCTTCCACTCCCACACCTGAGTGACAATCTTCCACTCCCACACCTGAAAGTGACAATATTCCACTCCCACACCTGAGAGTGACAATCTTTCACTCCCACACCTGAGAGTGTCAATCTTCCACTCCCACACCTGAGAGTGATAATCTTCCACTCCCACACCTGAAAGTGACAATCTTCCACTCCCACACCTGAAAGTGACAATCTTCCACTCCCACACCTGAAAGTGACAATATTACACTCCCACACCTGAAAGTGACAATATTCCACTCCTACACCTGAGAGTGACAATCTTCCACTCCCACACCTGAGAGTGATAATCTTCCACTCCCACACCTGAGAGTGACAATCTTCCACTCCCAAACCTGAGTGTGACAATCTTCCACTCCCACACCTGAAAGTGACAATCTTCCACTCCCACACCTGAGACACTCGCAGCCACACACCGGAGAGAGTTAATCTTCAACTTCCACACCTGAAAGGGACAATCTTCCACTCCCACACCTGAGTGACAATCTTCCACTCCCACACCTGAGAGTGACAATCTTCCACTCCCACACCTGAGAGTGACAATCTTCCACTCCCACACCTGAGAGTGATAATCTTCCACTCCCAAACCTGAGTGTGACAATCTTCCACTCCCACACCTGAAAGTGACAATCTTCCACTCCCACACCTGAGACACTCGCAGCCACACACCGGAGAGAGTTAATCTTCAACTTCCACACCTGAAAGGGACAATCTTCCACTCCCACACCTGAGAGTGACAATCTTCCACTCCCACACCTGAGAGTGACAATCTTCCACTCCCACACCTGAGAGTGACAATCTTCCACTCCCACACCTGAGAGTGATAATCTTCCACTCCCACACCTGAGAGTGACAATCTTCCACTCCCAAACCTGAGTGTGACAATCTTCCACTCCCACACCTGAAAGTGACAATCTTCCACTCCCACACCTGAGACACTCGCAGCCACACACCGGAGAGTTAATCTTCAACTTCCACACCTGAAAGGGACAATCTTCCACTCCCACACCTGAGAGTGACAATCTTCCACTCCCACACCTGAGAGTGACAATCTTCCACTCCCACACCTGAGAGTGACAATCTTCCACTCCCACACCTGAGTGACAATCTTCCACTCCCACACCTGAGTGACAATCTTCCACTCCCACACCTGAGAGTGACAATCTTCCACTCCCACACCTGAGTGACAATCTTCCACTCCCACACCTGAGACACTCGCAGCCACACACCGGAGAGAGTTAATCTTCAACTTCCACACCTGAAAGGGACAATCTTCCACTCCCACACCTGAGTGACAATCTTCCACTCCCACACCTGAAAGTGACAATCTTCCACTCCCACACCTGAGAGTGACAATCTTCCACTCCCACACCTGAGAGTGACAATCTTCCACTCCCACACCTGAAAGTGACAATCTTCCACTCCCACACCTGAGAGTGACAATCTTCCACTCCCACACCTGAGAGTGACAATCTTCCACTCCCACACCTGAGAGTGACAATCTTCCACTCCCACACCTGAGAGTGACAATCTTCCACTCCCACACCTGAAAGTGACAATCTTCCACTCCCACACCTGAAAGTGACAATCTTCCACTCCCACACCTGAGAGTGATAATCTTCCACTCCCACACCTGAGAGTGACAATCTTCCACTCCCACACCTGAGAGTGATAATCTTCCACTCCCACACCTGAGAGTGACAATCTTCCACTCCCACACCTGAGAGTGACAATCTTCCACTCCCACACCTGAGTGTGACAATCTTCCACTCCCACACCTGAGAGTGACAGTCGTCCACTCTCACACCTGAGAGTGGCAATCTTCCACTCCCACACCTGAGTGACAATATCTCACTCCCACACCTGAGAGTGACAATCGTCCACTCCCACACCTGAGAGTGACAATATTCCACTCCCAAACCTGAGTGTGACAATCTTCCACTCCCACACCTGAAAGTGACAATCTTCCACTCCCACACCTGAGACACTCGCAGCCACACACCGGAGAGAGTTAATCTTCAACTTCCACACCTGAAAGGGACAATCTTCCACTCCCACACCTGAGAGTGACAATCTTCCACTCCCACACCTGAGAGTGACAATCTTTCACTCCCACACCTGAAAGTGACAATCTTCCACTCCCACACCTGAGACACTCTCAGCCCCACACCTAAGTGATAATCTTCCACTCCCACACCTGAGAGTGACAATCTTCCACTCCCACACCTGGGACACTCTCAGCCCCACACCTGAGAGTGATAATCTTCCACTCCCACACCTGAGAGTGACAATCTTCCACTCCCACACCTGAGACACTCTCAGCCCCACACCTGAGTGATAATCTTCCACTCCCACACCTGAGAGTGACAATCTTCCACTCCCACACCTGGGACACTCTCGGCCCCACACCTGAGAGTGATAATCTTCCACTCCCACACCTGAAAGTGACAATCTTCCACTCCCACACCTGAGAGTGACAATCTTCCACTCCCACACCTGAGAGTGACAATCTTCCACTCCCACACCTGGGACACTCTCAGCCCCACACCTGAGAGTGATAATCTTCCACTCCCACACCTGAGAGTGACAATCTTCCACTCCCACACCTGAGACACTCTCAGCCCCACACCTGAGTGATAATCTTCCACTCCCACACCTGAGAGTGACAATCTTCCACTCCCACACCTGGGACACTCTCGGCCCCACACCTGAGTGACAATCTTCCACTCCCACACCTGAGAGTGACAATCTTCCACTCCCACACCTGAGACACTCTCAGCCCCACACCTGAGTGACAATCTTCCACTCCCACACCTGAGAGTGACAATCTTCCACTCCCACACCTGAGAGTGACAATCTTCAACTCCCACACCTGAGAGTGACAATCTTCCACTCCCACACCTGAGAGTGACAATCTTCCACTCCCACACCTGAAAGTGACAATCTTCCACTCCCACACCTGAGACACTCTCAGCCCCAGACCTGAGTGATAATCTTCCACTCCCACACCTGAAAGTGACAATCTTCCACTTCCACACCTGAGAGTGACTATCTTCCACTCCTACACCTGAGAGTGATAATCTTCCACTCCTACACCTGAGAGTGATAATCTTCCACTCCCACACCTGAGAGTGATAATCTTCCACTCCCACACCTGAGAGTGATAATCTTCCACTCCCACACCTGAGACACTCTCAGCCCCACCCAAAATGGGGGCGTGTCCCCTAGCCTCAGAGGAAAGGGCATGTCTCTGACAGGTCAAGAGACGCTGAGTGGGGCTCACGCACTCGCATAACCGAACCTTACGTGGACGATATGCAATGGTTTCCATGGCAATGCGCGAGAAGTGAAAACCAATTGCCTCACATCAAAGGCTCAGGGACTTAAAAGCCCAACAGCAAAGAGCACCTTATCTGAGCTCCTGATGGCAAAGCTCTTTACCCAGATTTACTTTCAGAGCAGGTTCGTTTCAAAAAAACATTTTATTCCTCAGTAAATAAAAATTATAATAAAAATAAATAAATAATAATAAAAAACAGGAATGCACAGCATGCAGATAGGGGTTCACAAAAGGGGAAGGCCGAACGCGTACGCTACTCTATCGAGGCCTGGCCCCTCATTCGCTCACATTCCTGATCTTTTGGCCGGGACATCGGCGGGCACTGTAAACGCTTCCCCGGACATGCAGTCACAAGTTCTCTTAAATCTGTTCACGGCCGTGAATGACTTTCGCTGTTTTTGGGCCGTCCAGGATAGGTATAATGGCGCTCGGCTGAATTCACAGAGCCAGTGACTGAATGAGAAAGAAAACACTGTTTCAATAGAAAAGATAAAGGGTTTCATGACCACGCCTCAGGCGCATATCTATAGTCTGAAATAATTCACTGTTGTGCTTGAAAGCAATGCAGCGCATATCCACAGTCCGGAGGAATTTGTCGTTAGCCTCCTCTAACAGAGTGTATGCCGAAATCTCACTGGTGATATGTCAATATATCTCACTGCTTCCTGTCAATTCCTGAGGGCGTCAGCTGGCACCCACGCCTATCAAAATGCGCGATGCTGCCAGCTGTTTATGTCCCACACACCAATCAAACCTTGTCAGTTACCGACTCGGCAGCAGCCACGGGTATATCCCAGGCCCCCAATCAACCTGAGGGGGTGCTATCGAGCGATGAAGCAGGGGACAGCAACAGCCACCGCCAACTGAAGATCTGCCTTCTTAGGTAACGCTCTGCGGGGTCTCCCGGTGACTTTGGGGCTCCGGCAAGGTCCAGAATTCCGGAAACAGGAACCCGCTATCGCACCAGGAGCGATTTTCCTACTGGGACCCACAACGGGGGAATAGCCATTCATTTGTCTTTGTACGCCGCATACAGTATCGACGCTCATTTCTTCTACGGGATGGCAGAGATTCCAGCGGTTTCTTTGTACCGCCGTCACAAAGGCACAAAGGACGGCTAACGCTGTGGGCCGAAGTGCCTCCTGCCACGTCTTAACGCCGCTATATTTACCTCTCATTGTGAGAGTCCGCATTGTTGTGCGAAAGCTTCTCATAAGTGAAACGGTCTCTGGTTCCCCGTCCTTCAACAAATACGAGAAAAATCTGCTGCAATCACGAAATAAAGAAAAGATCTGGGGCATACAAACTCATGAGGGAGGGAGGGATGGAGGGACCAAAAACTGAAAGAGCTGAATTAAAAAACTGGTAAAGGAAGACGCTCCATGGCAGCGGCCTAAATGCGCGCCCCACGAGCGGGGGTCCCCCGGACCTCACCCCGCCCTCACCACTCTACTAGAGACGTGGCACATGACCAAACACGGTCTCATCCAATCTCTCTGGCTTATGCCTCCTCACAGGCACAGTTCCAGTGTAGATGGATGGTGGGCCGTTTACATACAGGGTACACCACAACCTGGATTCTTTCCAGAAAATTCTTTAGTCAACATGCTGCCCATTCAGGCTGGATGTAAATATCAATGAATGTATGCTTATCAATTTCAGTTAATTTGAGAATACCAATTATCTACAGTGGTCTATATTATAATAATGATATTATTAACAACCATATTATTATTAAGTTATTCATAAGGCTCTTTTCTCATTCCCACACTGTATGGAAGCCACTGTAGAAATAAAAGACACTCAGGTGCCGCTGAATTTTGGCTAAACGCCCCTTCACCTATCAACCTGTGGGCAATTCAGTAACTTTACCCAGAACGGTCCCATGTGTCCTCCACATAGGCCTGAACACACCTGCACTGCACCTTTTTCTGGAAGACCGACCAATCAGAGAGCTTCACCAGGCAATTACAATGCAGTACTGCCTGCCCCATTGCTGTAACCAGCTCTGTTCATTCTGGGGGAGTGAATAATCCCATCCTCCATAGCGCCGGCAGGCCAGCCAGAAGCTGACTGATCAGGCGGGGCAGCTGAAGAAAAGATTTTAGTTAACTCTGACATCCAGCATCTTAAACGTGAGCGGAAGTGCGAGCGTAAAATACAACACAGCCGGGCTTCACTGACCAAACTTACATCAACCCTCGGATGATCGGTGGGGGTATGGTAGTGGACTCGGGTGGGGGGGGGGGTGGGGGGGGCATGGGGTAATCAGAAAAACAGGTCAAGTTCAGTGAGGAGTCAGTGAGAAAAAATACTTGGACCAAGACCCAAACGTGCCGGAAAAATCCATCAAAATTATATCTCAATTTCCACTTTAATAACTAGCCGAAACAGATAACAAAAAAGCGCCTTTTTCATAAAGCACTGAATCAATACTCATATAAGAAGCGCGGTGAGTGTCTCCTCAGCAGATATAAATATGTGCCATACTTCACCCTCTCCCTCCCTTCACCCAGCCTCGGGCCTCCCTCCACCTGCTGATAAACCGGGATTGAAGCTTTTTCCAAATCTCATTTTTAATGTCCTTGTATCCCATGAAGGGCAGCTGGGCACACAAAAGGCTGGAGAAACCACTGCCTCCTCCTCACAAATGTACTCCTTACGATGGTCATTAAAAAAAGGAAATGTATTTTGTCGAGTGTGTATATAAATAAATAAATGAAATATACGCATCTCCACAGTCACGCTCCGTTTAATAGCAGTCACCCACGTCACTCTCCGTGAACCAGGCCTTGCTGATAACAGCTTGAGGCGCGTGAGATCGGCTCGGCGCATGGCCTCTCTGAACGACGCGTCGTTCGAATCGACGCAGCGGTAGCTTCTCGCTGAACGCTCTTTAAATTCCTCCTGTGTAGAGGAAATCAACTCATTCTTCCGTTACCCATGCTTAAATAAAGGAGGCGCACACCAATCGAGCCGGCCGAACAGCCTGACTGATTCACAAGAGAACAGGTAAGGCGGGATAAATATTTAATTCCAATATCGGTGTCTATTTATTGATTTGGATGAATGTTGGCCTGGTTGTTATTGGAGAAGATCGGGCCAGTACCAGTTTTAGCTTTGCATGTGTTTTGGTGCCAAAAAACTATATAATAATGATGTGATGATGTCATTATCACGCATCACCTAAAAATACTGCAGTTTGTTTAGTGAAAATGGCAATATTGAAATATTTGATAACATTATCATGTTTTATTTCTTAATAGTCAACACTGGTGCCACTTGCACCATTCTATAGAAATGTTTTTTTCCTTTATAACACATACACATACATACGCGCATATGCAAACACACACACACAGATAAACAAAAACACACACAAACAGAAATACACAGACACACACAGTGCTTACTCTTCCAAAATTCCTTAAATGAAAAAATATATTTAGTTTTGTAAAGCACAACTTCTCTCTCGTATAAAATCTCCAAAACACATCAACACAACATTTTCAGCTTATTTTGCTAGCGATGCCCTTTGCTTGGGTCGTACAGGGAACAACGGACACCAGATTCTGGATTCACACTGAACGCTGCGGGCCCAAGACATTCCTGTGTTTGATCACCCGTTTGGTGTCAGATAAAAAAATCTTCTGCTTTTCCAGATGTAGCTTTAACTAGTTTTCCAACACACTTCCTTGCCAACGAGTGATATAACATTCTGAAGTCAACATTATAAAAATGAGGGGGGAAAAAAAGGTAATCTTTTCCACGCTTCTGCAGCAATGCTGTAAAATGTTTGATAAAGTATGTGGCTCAATAACACATGAAAAACACCTTTTCATACGCTGAACCAGTGAGAGGTGTAATTGCTCTGTCTGTAGGGTGTCAGTCATAAATCATAATTTCATAACCCTGTCTGCAACTCACCGTGACCCAAATTTGGGCAGTGACCCATAATATTAGTACTTCCTTCTGTATGGCCTCAATATCTATAAATTTTTTCTCACTATATACAGTTGTGTTCAAATAACTTCTGGCACATAGAAACAGGTATTTAAGGATGAACAAACTACATACCACAGTTCCTGTGAATTTTTGGGTTTTGCTTCAGAAACTGCTTTTTTAATGTCACCCCACAAGTTTTCAATAGGGTTGAGGTCGGGGGATTGAGCTGGCCACTCCATTACCTCGATCCTTTTTGCCTGGAACCAAGATGTTGCTCGCTTACTCGTGTGTTTGGGGTCGTTGTCTTGTTGAAACACCCATTTCAGGGGCATTTCCTCTTCGGCATACGGCAACATAATCTCTTCCAAGTATTTTGATGTATTCAAACTGATCCATAATCCCTGGTATACGATAAATAGGCCCAACACCGTAGTGCCTCCATACCATGATTTTTGCGCCACCATGCTTCACTGTAGACATACTGTGTACTGTGGCTTGAATTCAGTACCCGGGGGTCGTCTGATGTACTGTCGACGACCACTAGACCCGAAAAGAACAATTTTACTCTCATCAGTCCACAGAATGTTACGCCATTTCTCTTTGGGCCAATCGATGTGTTCTTTGGCAAATTTTAACCGATTCTGCACATGCCATTTTTTCAACAATGGTGCTTTACGGGGGCTTCTTGCTGATAGCTTAGCATTGATCAAACGTCTTCTGACTGTAACAGCACTTACAGGTAATGATTGGCTGAATCTTTGCCGTTCTGACTATTCTTCGATCCGTTTTAACAATAGTTGCTAGTTTTCTTCCGCATGTTTCGGGTTTTTGTTGCCATTTTAAAACATTTGAGATATATTTAGCTGAGCGTCCTATAATTTGCTGCACTTCTTTATACGTTTTCCCCTCTCCTATCAACTTTTTAATCAAATTACGTTGTTCTTCCGAACAATGTTTGGAACGGCCCATTTTAGTTAGCAATTCAGAAGAAAATATATTTTATAACAATGTGTGAAACATTTGCTTCCCTTCTTCCTTAATAAAAGACAATTAATGACACCTGTTTTTTCACAGAATGAATAAATTCTCTAATTAAACTCCACACTGCTATTATTTTGAACACGCCCCTTTCAATGAATGAGTCAATTACTCAGAACAAGCAGCGTGCATGTCATGACAGTTGGGTCTGTTGTTTTTCTACACAACTACATCTACAAGTAAATTATTTGCCATGCAGAAATATCACTACTATTAATAACAGTGGTTCATCAGGTTATTGATGTTGTACTGCTATTTTTTTAACACAACTGCATGTGTATATATATATATATATATATATATCTGAGGTGTTGTTGATCTGCGAAGTAACAGTTTTTGTTGAATGTCACTCCCTGCGAAGTGCTGTTAGTGTACCCTGGGATCCCCTGTGTGCCTGCGTCTCTGTGTGATTAGCTGGGACCTCATACACGCGTGCATGCCCGCTCACACACAAGTGCACACACACATGCACGATTGCGCAGACCGCACACACACACACTCGCACAGAACATGCCACATACACGTACAGAACACGCCACACGCACGTTCCCGCCTCCTCCCTCCCTCCCTGTCCCAAAGCCCCTCCCCCCTGCCTCCGAGCAGCCCCACCCAAGCTGAGGCAGACCGCACATCAATCTCCCTCAGACGGTGGAAGTGAAATTGTTTTTTTTTTTTGTCCAAATTTCCAACCTGCTAATTATCTTGTAATTATCTCTTTGATTAAGGAGTGTGTGTCTCTCTCCCTCCTCCCTCCTGGCGCTGACAAGGATGTTGATGAGGATTAATGGGGCTCGCTTCGTCCTGCGCTCCTGACAAGGCGACTGAATTAATCGCGCTGGCGGCAGCTGCACAGGAGGCAGGTGTTCGCACAGGTGAGTCGGGTCACCGTGTAGCATGGCTGACGCAGGTAATAACGCAGATATGACAGGTCATAACACAGATAAGACAGGTCATCGGACAGATTTACTTCAGCGCTAGACGAAACTACACCGCGGCGGGCTACTTTTCCACGACGAACAATGTGAAGCAAACATATATTTAGGACGAGGTGTAGACTCGGCTATCACAGCTTGGCAATAGACAGGGGCCCACACTGGAGCACAGCCCACACTCAGGTTGGGGTACTGTAAGCATACGGCCAGAAATAGCTGCCAACCGAACGGATTCATTTTCAACGCCAATTTGTGATTTGACAGCAATCACAAAGCGGCGTTGCTTTGATAAACCTGTCCGGTGTCAAAGGCAATTCCTTCACATTTGTAAACGTGCTGACATTTGCATTCATTTTCTGTCCCTCATTTAGCATTTGTGAGTGGCTGTTTTTCGGAAGTTTTGAGAGTGCAGGCTAAGGGAGGGTCCGAGTCTTAGTAGCTTTACTGTGCTTCATTTTGAGATCATTTCTCATTTTCTTTCTTTCTTTTTTTTTTTGTTGAGAAATGAACCTTTATTGCCCCTGCCAGAACAGTCACTTACTTAATTGGATTTTGTTTACCTAAAATATTTACAGCAGGTGGCAAAATACTGGGTGCTCTACAGAAAAATATACAGTAGATGTAATGTATAGATTAATCCAAATATAATTTTTACAAAAAAATGACACATGGAATATTTCAGTAGAATTTGAATAGGCACGATTGCATCCTACAGGTTCTGGGTTATTCCTACGTCTGAAACACTTACCGGTGGGTTGCCCTGTGTGTTTTACTTTAATTCAGTATGTCTTCATTTATTTTTTAACAATATAAATTGCAAGTCATTCTTTATCATGTCTATTGATTATTGTGCGATATATTCTTCTGGTGAAACCGAATTGTAGTGTGCTTTTATTTGTACACGCTTAAGAAACACAAATGTGTCTTTGACAGGACTGAAAATGGAATCGAAATTGACAATACGTTACTTGGCAGAAAATCGAATACAGGGAAAGAAATTAATAAATAAAAACACATTAGACAACAGCGTGCTTCAGCCTTTTAGTAGACATCCTGCCCGTCCTGTTTTAACACTGGAAATATAACTCTCCTATGTCGCAACTCCCCCCCTGCCGATATTAAAGATCTCACCTTTGTCTGATCTCTGACACACACCTCCACGTTCATCCATCATTCATACGCATGGATTTTGTAGGCTGCTCTCTGTTTTTTTTTATTATTCTATTATTTAAGACTCCCCCCACCTCCCCCTGCCCTCCTGCTATTTTATCACACATATAATAAAAAAAGAACAAGAACAGTGGGGTGGAAAATCTCCGCTTTGAGGTTTCCTCGTTGATAGGCTGCAGGTGGAAAGAGGGGAACTTTTCGGGAAAGGATACGATGGCCCTCGCAGGAATATTAGACTATCTCTATTAAAGGGAGCCGTCAAACTTTATACTCCTCCATATACTTTATACTCCTTTATACTTCTATCCAAGGTAATACGAACGTGAAACCAAACGTACTACAGCACCATTCACAGAAGGGCGATAAACTTCTTATTGAGGTGGCGATGGGGTAGAGGTAATAAAAGGTGTGTAATTAGTGAATGGGGGCGGGGCTTAATGGGGGTCGCCAGGGTTATTTGAAACGCGCGCGAATGGGGCCGACTTACAGACTCGGCACAGTCACGTTAGTCCTTATATTTGAGGTGTTTATTAAGCCTCAAAGATAAAGAGGCGTGCTTTTTCCAAATGCATAAAAAAATGCATAAAAAAGGGAAACACCATCATTTCCTCGTGATGTCAAGCACGTCGTTTCTAAACGGGAGAGGTGGATGCGCTCTGTATGGATATTATCTTTAAATGCGCTTCTGACAGAGGCCACTGTAATAGCAAAGTGTTCCCGGTGTAAACACATTTGGCGGTTCCCCCGAGGATCTGTGGCGCAGTTCACATCTGTGGGTGGGCTGCCGCTGGAAAGAAACAAGCATTTCTTCTTCTCGTTTCTTTCCTTTTTTTTAAAGAAGAACAACAAAAGCCCTGCAGTGCAGGCACTTTATTCTCCAGACACGTTTCAAATGAAAATCCTCTCTCTCTCCCCCTCCCTCCCTCCCTCTCTTTCTCCCTCCCTCCCTCCCTCTCTTTCTCCCTCCCTCCCTCCCTCTCTTTCTCCCTCCCTCCCTCCCTCCCTCCCTCCCTCTCTTTCTCCCTCCCTCCCTCCCTCTCTTTCGCCCTCCCTCCCTCCCTCCCTCCCTCCCTCTCTTTCTCCCTCCCTCCCTCTCTTTCGCCCTCCCTCCCTCCCTCCCTCTCTTTCTCCCTCCCTCCCTCCCTCTCTTTCTCCCTCCCTCCCTCCCTCCCTCTCTTTCGCCCTCCCTCCCTCCCTCCCTCCCTCTCTTTCGCCCTCCCTCCCTCTCTTTCGCCCTCCCTCCCTCCCTCCCTCTCTTTCTCCCTCCCTCCCTCCCTCTCTTTCTCCCTCCCTCCCTCTCTTTCTCCCTCCCTCTCTCTCTCTCCCTCCCTCCCCCCCTCTCTCTCCCTCCCTCCCTCTCTCCCTCCCTCCCTCTCTTTCTCCCTCCCTCTCTCTCTCTCCCTCCCTCCCCCCCCTCTCCCCTCCCTCCCTCCCTCCCTCCCTCCCTCCCTCTCTTTCTCCCTCCCTCCCTCCCTCCCTCTCTTTCTCCCTCCCTCCCTCCCTCTCTTTCTCCCTCCCTCCCTCCCTCTCTTTCTCCCTCCCTCTCTTTCGCCCTCCCTCCCTCCCTCTCTTTCGCCCTCCCTCCCTCTCTTTCTCCCTCCCTCCCTCTCTTTCTCCCTCCCTCTCTCTCTCTCTCCCTCCCTCTCTCCATCTCTCCCTCCCTCCCCATTAACACCTCCTGTTAAAAAGATGGTCCCCGCTCAGTTAGCACAAACTGAATCTGCAGTGCCTCCCACATACCGCCAAGAGAATATCATACAGTATCTTTTCCGATGCGCTCATCTGTTCTGCGCGTATCGCTGCCGAGATTATCTGTATTTGACTGACTGAAACTAAACCACCCTTTTTTCCCTCCTGTTTTCCCACCTCGTGGGAATTATCTTGTAACCACGTTGTTAGACGCTCGCCGGAGAGCGCGTCGACTTAGGAACCGCCGTTTATCTTTGGGGAGCGTGTCAAACCGTCCTCTATCCGTCTCCCTCTCTTCCGCGGTCACCTCCCCTCGCTCGATATTCCCTCTTTCCATCAACACCCCTCGCACACTTCTTCCCTTTCATTTCTCTTCCTCTATCGCTCTTGTCAGGCATCCTCTGTTCCTTTTCTTCCTCTCTTTCTCTCGATACAAATGATCCTGTAGTAACGGGGGTGCCTGCTTAAAGAAAGCAACTTCATCAATAATTTTCCATTCACAGAGGAAATTTGTTCTGGTCGGGTTATTAATCTGTATGATTACAGGCCCCCGCATGGATTATTAATCCACATCAGATACATGTATTTACAGAAATATTAATCCGCCAAGATAGAGGGCCTTAAAGGAAATACAATTCTGTGCAATCTTTTTTATTTTTATTTGCATCTACCGCTGGGAGTTAGTCAGGACTGTGGCAGTTCTCTCCATTAGAAGGCTAAAAAGCTGTCTCCCAGTTTGTGTACAGGAAGCAATGAAGGAAGCTTTGGACTTGGGGGGGGCAAGAGGTTTGGACTTAGTGGGGCCCTCCATTTGGATGGGACCTCCGATTTCAGGGAGCAGAAAATAAAATGATATATTCTTGGTTTGTGAGAGTGATGCCGGTGGCCTACCTGGGGTCCAGGTCCAGGTGGGCAGAGAGGCTCACGGGTGCAGGGGAGCTCACCCCTGAATGGAGAACATACCACAAGCCAAAAAAAGGTCAGGGGACCTGCAGCGGAGAATTATCCACAGGACTATTTCAACGGGTCGGTATCTGAACCGAGTTGATCCCAGCATCAGCCCAAATAGTGTATTCTATGGAATAGGAAGAGACAGTGGAACATATGTTTTTTTGACTGCCCCAGACCCCTTCCAGTTTCGGGGTCATTATTGACGGAAAAACGTGTTATATTAGCTCAATATAAGTATAGGAAAGCAGCAAAGCACAGTGGAATTGGTGAAGTTATGCCAGGCTGAACTGACCACAGCAAAGCACCAGATTAACGGAGCAGGTCCAGTAGATGTTGGAATGTGGCTACGGCTCTTGATCATTTCCAGGATAAAGTTGGAGTTCACCTTTTATGCACCGATGAGGGATTTGGGGCTTTTGGATCTAGATGGTGTTTAAAAGATTGCCTGTGCTCGATGAATTTAGGACAGTTAGTCCTTCATGCTTGACGTAGTGACTGAGGTTTTCTGGGAAACTGTTTTTGGTTTTGTTTGGTTTTTTTCCTCTTCTTTTCAGCAGGATTCGGGACACAGGGGGGTAACCACGGTAACTAACATCACTCTCACAAACCAGGAATATAACATGCACTTATTGTACGTCGCTTTGGACAAAAGCGTCTGCCAAATAATTGTAATGTAATGTAATGATGGAAGGCCAGAACACGCCCCTCACTGCCCAGCCTCTCCCCCTTTACAGCCACAGACTGGGTTCTGTATTTTCACGCTACGTACTCCCCTTGCCGTATGACAAATTAACTCTGGCGGGTCCAGAGCTGTATCTCCTCCTACACAGTAAAAGGTTGCCGGTTTTCATTTTAATAACCGTTTTTATACAAGTCCACCAGAGAGATCAAATGCCAGTGTAAAATTCAGTCTATTAGTGTAAAATGTACTTTATCAGTGGTGAACGCTGAAAATTTGACCAGATACGAAAATTGAAACTGGCTGGGACCTTCACCTGGATTCACTGTCACCCGTGTCACTCAAAACCTGAGAAGTGGGGAGAGAGTGAGAGACCCTGAGAGACAAAAATACTACGAGAGTAAAAGAGAGAGAGGTGGCGGAAAGGGAGTCAGATATAGCTTGCGTATATACATACAGGAACCTGGAATTTAATCTTTTAAAAGGAGAGCGCGTAGCCTGTGTGTAAGTGATAAATGGAGATATGTCGTCAAACTGTCGATTGTGCGTCTGTAATAAAGCTTAGAGTAAACGCTCCGTTTCAAAGAAAGGTCAGGTGGCATCACTGCTGGTTCAAGCTCAGCATTTTTCTGAGGTAAATGGGTCTCAGTCAGTCGCGTGCTCCTGGCAGAGCCATCCATCAGTGCGGCCGATCTTTATTTAGGCATTCTGTAGACTGTTGTTTTCAGTTTTAATCCCGGCCCTGTAGACAAGCACGTTTCCGCGAGCCGGTTAAAAGTTATTTAAAAAGCGGAAATGGCATTTGACGCTGAAGCTTGACCTTTCGGCTGCGATCTCCCTCCTGCGTCGTGCAAACAGTGATGGATCGCCTCGACGCAGAGTGAGAACGCTGCCGACACCCCCCCCCTCCCCCCTCTCGAACGCACAGCGCACACTGAACACAGATCGACTGAATATAAAGCAAGTAAACATCTAAAGGCCCTTTATAATCACATTACATTACATTACATTACATTATAGGCATTTAGCAGACGCTCTTATCCAGAGCGACTTACACAACTTCTTATTACATGTATCCATTCATACAGCTGGATATATACTGAAGCAATTCAGGTTAAGTACCTTGCTCAAGGGTACAACGGCAGTGTCCTACCTGGGAATCGAACCTGCAACCTTTCGGTTACAAGTCCAGTTCCTTAACCATTATACTACACTGCCGCTCCAATCACTCACAGTTAAACTGAATACTCAGCCCGTGCAGGTACGCACATTAAAGACCCTGTATGAACCGACTCACTCTCACACAGAGCACAGATAAATATACCTCCTTCCCTTTGTTCAGATGGAGGGAGAGAAAGAAAAGAGAAAGAGAAAGAGAAAGAGAAAGAGAGAGAGAGAGAGAGAGAGAGAGAGAGAGAGAGCCGTCAGCGACAGCAGCCCCAGCCTCAGCCCCGAGCCCCATTACGCTCTGGCAGTTACGGATGTCCCAGGCCAGCAAGGGCGCCCGCGAGGGGGGCCCAGGGCCACACAGAAGCAGGCCCAGGGGACGGCACTCTGATACCATCTCTCCCGCTTACTGTGGGTGAGCCGCCACTATCAATCAATGACAAGCAGTGCTGTTCTCTTACACACACACACATATACACACACACACAAATACAAAGTTTACACAGATATACACACACACACAGTCTATGCGGTCATATAGACATACAGACACACATACGCACAGTTTACACATATATGCACACACACACACACACACTCGCACGCACACTCGCACGCACACTCGCACGCACACACACACACACACACACACACACACACACTTCAGGGAAATGACCTGCACAGGGGAGGGTGTAGCCGACGTCAGGGTCGTGGACGAACTGTCGCTCGTTGAGCCGTGTGACGCAGTACATGTGGAAGCAGTCCAGACAGATGACATGGCGGTCGGGACACTGAGAAACCAACACCGGGCTCCTAAACACAGGAAACACACGCCACGTTACCAACGGCGACACCGCTACAGCGCTCACTGACAACTCAGACAACATCGTCACCGGGGTGGCCCAATCCGCACCAATTCAGAGCAATCACACAACACAGACATGAGCTACTACTGAAGTTTAGATGTGTAGGCCTGAAAGATAGAGCTTACTAAAGCTTCTTTGTACACTTTGTAAACCACCATTTGTAACTGCATTAGCATGTGTTAATAAATGAGTTTAATATTGCCCTGTTATGTTATACTGTTGTGTGTTTGCTGTCATTCCCTGCCAGATGATTACAGATGTAAATGAGCTTATATCTCACACAGGAAGGTAACTTAATTTTCTCAATTTTATGTTACATATTGCACACGGCACAAGGAACCACAGTACCAGGAACAGGCACTACAATTGGCTGGTTGACGAGGTAACATGAACATTGAGGGAAACAGCTCTATATTTACTGCATCATCCAGGCGGCTGAATGATTGGGTGGGGAATAACAATGATTGTGTAGTGCACTTACAGTAGTGCACTTGTGTAGTGCACTTACAGTAGGCCTACTGTGCAAAGAGTCTTAGGCACCCAAGATTTTTAATATACATTTACGTTTATTTTTTGCCTTCTGCATTAGTGTTTCAGTAGAAAAGAGCACATTTCAGGTTTCCTAACATTCATTTTCCCAAAAAATTTATGTTACAGAGAATTTTTTGTATATCTGCAACAGATGCCCTGATCTCAATATCATCTAGGCTGTCTGGGATTACTTGGACAGACAGAAGCAAGCGAGACAGCCAGTCTGCAGAAGAACTGTGGCAAGTTCTCCAAGATGCTTGGAACAACCTACCAGCTAATTTCTTATAAAACTGCAGTACAGTGTACCTAAGAGAGTTGATGCAAAGAGTGATTTTATTTTTTTAATATTTTTTTATTACTTTTTTATTTTATTATTATTATTATTTTTTTTACATGTGCCCAAGACGAAGCCTAAGGCAGCACTGTATGTGCAGAGTACAGGGCATCCCTGTGTAATGCTTAAAATGTCAGTGAAATTAAAGGTTATCCCATGTTAATAAAACAGGTGGCGCTGTACTGCGGCGGAGGTTTTGTGTGGAAGTACTGTTGTCAGGCGGCATGTTGGTCAAACTAAGACTGCAGAGAAGCGAAAGTGTACAGTTTATAGAAGAATAACTACAGAGCGGGCGTACTCCAATCCTCCGAGCGCATTCTCCACTCGATGTCTCCTCGCCCTCCGAAAGCACAAGTTTAGGCACAGCGGTGCCCCTGTGTTCACACTGTCCTCCTCATAGGGGGGGTGAACCTGCACCCCTCTGATCACACACTCCGTCTCATTGGGGTGAACAGACACCCCTGGCTCCGCACAGCCACCTCTGTGTGCTCTGTCACTTTAGACAGCCAGACCCGTCGCTGTCTGTTGAGTTTTCCCTCCCCGAATACTTAGTTCTCCTGGTGCTGTTGCCGCGGCTACTGCAACAAATAATAAGGACAAGAAGAAGAAAAGCCTGCCTGTGTCACGGTGTGTTTTTATTACATCTGAGCGGCACTGTGTAGTGTGCCTGGCATTACAAGGGCTTTGTGTGTGTGTGTGTGTGTGTGTGTGTGTGTGTGTGAGTGAGTGTCTGCGTGTATGTGTGTATATGTGTGTGTGTGTTTGTGTGTGTTATTGTCACATTCACACAGAAATGAGTTCCTGGGAACAGGGCGGAAGACGGATTAGACCTGAAGAAAAGCAGCGATGAGAAGCGGCGGGCCGTAGGAAGGCTGATCTTGTTTAGATATGGAAGATGGGAGGGGGGGGGAGTGGAGTGGAGGAAGCCATGCCGTTCGGGGGGGGGGGGGGGGGGTTAGATACAGATGTTATTGATCGTCTCTGAAGGGTAAAAACCCTTATTGTGGGGGGTGGGGGGTTTAGATACTGAAGGGTAAAGACCCTCATGTTGGGGGCTGGTTTAGATACTGAAGGGTAAAGACTCATGTTGGGGGCTGGTTTAGATACTGAAGGGTAAAGACTCTCATGTTGGGGGCTGGTTTAGATACTGAAGGGTAAAGACCCTCATGTTGGGGGGGCTGGTTTAGATACTGAAGGGTAAAGACCCTCATGTTGGGGGCTGGTTTAGATACTGAAGGGTAAAGACCCTCATGTTGGGGGCTGGTTTAGATACTGAAGGGTAAAGACCCTCATGTTGGGGGCTGGTTTAGATACTGAAGTGTAAAGACCCTCATGTTGGGGGCTGGTTTAGATACTGAAGGGTAAAGACCCTCATGTTGGGGGCTGGTTTAGATACTGAAGGGTAAAGACCCTCATGTTGGGGGGGGGGGGGTTTAGATACTGAAGGGTAAAGACCCTCATGTTGTGGGGGGGGGTTAGATACTGAAGGGTAAAGACCCTCATGTTGGGGGGGGGGGTTAGATAATGAAGGGTAAAGACCCTCATGTTGGGGGGGGGGGTTTATATACTGAAGGGTAAAGACCCTCATGTTGGGGGAAGGGGGTTAGATACTGAAGGGTAAAGACTAGGGATGTTCCTAACGACTAATTTCCCTGACGTTTAAACGGAAGTTTAAACTTAGACTAGTCGACTAGTCTAAAAGTAAATTGAGCACAATTTAATCTATAAAGTTAAACATTGTCCGAAAAAATATTGGTATATTATAAGAGCCATTTGAAACCGTTAATCACATTCTTCAATAACCAAATCGTATTTTAAATACCGCTGAAATGTGTGGCACTTTGTGCCTTGCATTATGAACATTGCACATTATCCTACAAAACATGACAACAACTCACTAAATAAAAGTTAACAAATAACATTTATTGAAAACAATATTCAACGTAACAAAACATTTTTAGGAAACGTGTCTGATTATTACAACGGCATTTTCATTGGGTGAACGCGATCGCATAGCAAATACAGTAAAAAAATAATAATCGGTCATCAGAAAAACGTGACATTAGATTAGTTTTATTGGGCTATTCAACAACGCGATAGGCCTACTTACTCTTTCCACCTCGCTGGTTTAACTTGCAGGGCGAACAGGCTAATGCGTTTAGTTTTTTTCTTTCAGTTTTTTTTTTTTTGTTGTTTTTTAATCCGGCGTTGTTAACATTATTAACGGATGCTTGTTTTTTTATAAAGCAACATTTGACCAGGAAAACATGACATTTCAGTGCAAATTATGTCAATATGTAATTTAAATGTGTACATTAATAAAATAATAAGTTTAACCGACTAGTATTTCTGGTGCCGACTAGCGAGGGTAGCAACGTTTAATAGACTAGTCGACTAAACGCGCACATCCCTAGTAAAGACCCTCATGGTGGGGGGGGGGGGGGGGGGGGGGGGTTTATATACTGAAGGGTAAAGACCTTCATGTTGGGGGGGGGGTTTTATATACTGAAGGGTAAAGACCCTCATGTTGGGGGGGGGGGGAGGTTATATACTGAAGGGTAAAGACCCTCATGTTGGGGGGGGGGGTTTATATAGTGAAGGTAAAAGACCCCCATGTTGGGGGGGGGGGGGGGTTTAGATACTGAAGGGTAAAGACCCTCATGTTGGGGGGGGTTTAGATACTGAAGGGTAAAGACCCTCATGTTGGGGGGGGGGGGGGGGTTTAGATACGTAAGGGTAAAGACCCTCATGTTGGGGGTTTATATACTGAAGGGTAAAGACCCCCATGTTGGGGGGGGGTTATATACTGAAGGGTAAAGACCCTCAGGGGGGGGGGGTTTATATACTGAAGGGTAAAGACCCTCATGTCAGGGGGGGGGGGGGGGTTTAAAAACTGAAGGGTAAAGACCCTCATGTTGGGGGGGGGTTTATATACTGAAGGGTAAAGACCCTCATGTTAGGGGGGGGTTTATATACTGAAGGGTAAAGACCCTCATGTTGGGGGGGGGGGGGTTTAGATACTAAAGGGTAAAGACCCTCATGTTGGGGGGGGGGGTTAGATCCTGAAGGGTAAAGACCCTCATGTTGGGGGGGGGGGGTTAGATACTGAAGGGTAAAGACCCTCATGTTGGGGGGAGGTTATATACTGAAGGGTAAAGACCCTCATGTTGGGGGGGGGGGTTTAGATACTGAAGGGTAAAGACCCTCATGTTGGGGGGGGGGGGTTTAGATACTGAAGGGTAAAGACCCTCATGTTGGGGGGGGGGGGGGGGGGTTAGATACTGAAGGGTAAAGACCCTCATGTTGGGGGGGTTTATATACTGAAGGGTAAAGACCCTCATGGGGGGGGGGTTAGATACTGAAGGGTAAAGACCCTCATGTTGGGGGGGGGGGGTTATATACTGAAGGGTAAAGACCCTCATGTTGGGGGGGGGGGGGGGGTTTAGATACTGAAGGGTAAAGACCCTCATGTTGGGGGGGGGGGTTAGATACTGAAGTGTAAAGACCCTCATGTTGGGGGCTGGTTTAGATACTGAAGGGTAAAGACCCTCATGTTGGGGGCTGGGTTAGATACTGAAGGGTAAAGACCCTCATGTTGGGGGGGGGGGTTAGATACTGAAGGGTAAAGACCCTCATGTTGGGGGCTGGTTTAGATACTGAAGGGTAAAGACCCTCATGTTGGGGGGGGGTTAGATACTGAAGGGTAAAGACCCTCATGTTGGGGGTTTATGTTGTGTCAGCTCTGCCTCCTCCCCTCCTTCTTCTGACTTATTCCCCCGTCCCTCTTTCCCGACAGAAACACGGAATTCCAGGGTTTATGAAATGTGACGTTCCCGGCGGAGAGCTTGCGGCCACGTTTCCGACGCTCCATAACTCGCGCTCCCCGTTGCCCCTTTAGAGAGACACTTAGCCCTTAGTTATTATGAGCAGTTATGACACTCTTTACCCTCCTGCTCAACCTGTCCTCTCACACACACACACAAACACATACATTCACATACACACACGCACAACCGCACATACACACTCACACACACACGCACACGCACAACCGCACATACACACGCACACACACGCACACGCACACACACACACGCATACACACACACACACACACACATACACACACATACACACACACACACACGCACACGCACAACCGCACATACACACGCACACACACGCACACACACACACGCATACACACACACACACACAAACACACACACACATACACACACATACACACACACACACACGCACACGCACAACTGCACATACACACTCACACACACACACACATATATATATAAACATACCGCAGCATCCTACATTGAGAGTTCCAGTACAGAGCAGAGATGCATTCTCCTGGGGATGCACACAAAGCATTACAGTAATGAAGTCTACTCCTCCCTGCCAGAGGATCAAGCTCCGTTTGACCCCGCCATCTTCAGAAAAAGCTCAGGCACGTTGCGTCCTTCACACCGCCTCTTTAAACACACCCAGGGTCCGGAGGAACTAATCGCCCTGCCTGTCCCACCCACTCCAATCACGCTCTGCGGCCGCTTTTGATTTGAGTGCAGGCGCGGTGATTTGGCTCCATTGTTTCCATGGTGATTGTGACTCCTCCCTTTGTCCTCTGAGCGCACAACGAGGTGAGGGAGGCGTAAGACCAGGTCCAAGAGACTCCCTGACCTCGCTAACGCTGTGGAAGAGAAATCCTCCAGCCTCGTCGAGTGGCTGTCTGTCCCTGCAATGGCTCTGTCTGTCTGTCTGTCTGTCTGTCTGTCTGTCTGTCTGCCTTATTTGCCTGCCTGCCTGCCTGCCTGTTTGTCTGCATGACCGTCCTACACATGGTTTTGGGGCAAAAGGAGGTACACTTACGTGATGTCGGTGCAGGCGATGCAGGGGACACCCCGGACGTTGGCGGTGATGAGGTCCAGGGCCACAGACGTGTCGCTGTCACAGGTGGGGTGGGCAGCACATTTCAGATAAAACTCCTGTGGAGAGGGGAGGAGAAGAAGAGGAGGAGGAGGAGGGGAGAGGAGAGATGGAGAGAAGAAAGGAGAGAAGGGGAGAAGGGAGGAGAGGAGGAGGAGGGGAGAGGAGAGATGGAGAGAAGAGGGGAGAGGAGAGGAGAGGGGAGTAGGGGAGAGGAGAGATGGAGAGAAGAGGGGAGAGGAGAGGAGGGGAGAGGAGAGATGGAGAGAAGAGGGGAGAGGAGAGGAGAGGGGAGTAGGGGAGAGGAGAGATGGAGAGAAGAGAGGAGAGGAGAGGAGGGGAGAGGAGAGATGGAGAGAAGAGGGGAGAGGAGAGGAGAGGAGGGGAGAGGAGAGATGGAGAGAAGAGGGGAGAGGAGAGAAGAGGGGAGAGGAGAGGAGAGGAGAGGGGAGTAGGGGAGAGGAGAGATGGAGAGAAGAGGGGAGAGGAGAGGAGAGGAGGGGAGAGGAGAGATGGAGAGAAGAGGAGAGATGGAGAGAAGAGGGGAGAGGAGAGGAGGGGAGAGGAGAGGAGGAAGAGGAGAGATGGAGAGAAGAGGGGAGAGGAGAGGGGAGGTGAAGCACCAGACACAGGCTGCCCTGGTCCACCCTGTACCTGAGAAACACAGGTGTGCTTTGAGCTTGAGCTCCTCGTACAGTATGCACCCTTTTACAAACACTAGAGGGAGCTGGCAGGTAGGGTGAGAGGGTGAGCTTTAGAACAGCTATGGATGTGAGTGTGAGGTTTGAGAAATTTCTGAGTGACAGGGTGAGGTTTGGGAGATCTCTAAGTGACAGGGTGAGGTTTGGGAGATCTCTAAATGACAGGGTGAGGTTTGGGAGATCTAAGTGAAATGGTGAGGGTTGGGAGATATCGAAGTAACAGGGTGAGGTTTGGGAGATCTCCAAGTGACAGGGTGAGGGTTGGGAAATTTCTAGGTGACAGGATGAGGTTTGGGAGATCTCTAAGTGACAGGGTGAGGTTTGGGAGATCTCTAAATGACAGGATGAGGTTTGGGAGTTCTCTAAGTGACAGGATGAGGTTTGGGAGATCTCTAAGTGACAGGGTGAGGTTTGGGAGTTCTCTAAGTGACAGGGTGAGGTTTGGGAGATCTCTAAATGACAGGATGAGGTTTGGGAGATCTCTAAGTGACAGGGTGAGTTTTGAGAGATCTCTAAGTGACAGGGTGAAGAATGGAAGAACTATCTTACCGCCACCCTGCCGTCGCAGCCACTGGACTGACACACTCCGTGGATCTGATCTGGAAGAAGGACATCATCCCAGCAAGATGGCCCCTGCAAAGGATGAGGAACAGGCTGCTGTTACAGCTACTCTCTGACATGGGGGTGATCAAGAGATCAAAGGCTTTACAGTACACCCTTATTATCCTCATATAAGAGCCAGAGAGAGAGCGAGACAGAGAAAGAGACGAACTACAAACCCCCTGAATTAACACGTATCACAAATTTACCGTAGGACTAATCTCACCTCTACCCAAATTCCACATTAATCTTACCCAAACCGAGCCCCATAAACCCTATCCCAACTCCCCCATGAACACAAACCCTGGCTATACTACAAACCCAAATTAGGCCCCACCTCGCCCTCCACCCCTCCACCCCTCCCTCCACCCCTCCACCCCTCCCCTGGGTCCTGATCCCGGATTCCCTTAGTCAGACCTGAGCAGCGCGATTAAGACGCTCTCCTGCCGCAAACTGTCTGGGGACGACTGGCCCTCCCCCAGCGCTCCAGGTTAGCCAGCCCTCATTAGCATAAGCATTTAAACATTCTGACAGGTGCCTTAATAAGCCCCTGAAAGGTTAAGAAAATCATTACCTCCCCCACAACCCCCGCCAACGCGGGGAGGAGCGCGGGCGAGCGCTAATTCGCCGGGGTCGTATCCGACGCGTTTGCGGCGGGGCACGGAGATTACGCGCGGACAACCTGCTCGGAGACGGCGCAGAAAGGTCACGCACACCCTCGGCATTCTGCTCCGTTCAAAAACGCCTTCCCCTGAATTTAAATGATTAACGAGCGCCCCGCAATGAATAATTCACCCATCAGCTTCCCGCTCTTAATTTAGTTCTTCCTCCCCCCCTCTTTTCCTAACCCCTGCACCCCCCCTTCTCTTTTTTCTAAATTCAGAATCTTCAGTCTTGATCTCCAAAGCCTTAATTAGATTACTGTTTAGCAAACGCGGTTTGTCTTCCGTGCCGACTCTACGCGTGGTACTCCGGGGGCCGCCGGGCGAGGGCCCCCGCGAGACCTCCGCCAGGGGCCGCACTCGGAGGGGCCCCTCCGCCAAGCCCGAGCAATTACAGTTGCATCGATTCAATAAAACGGCAAATAAAACGCCAGCGAGCGCCGCGGCGTCCGCTCGCGCATCCCAATTAAAGCTCTGTTGACATTCTCTGGGTAGTGGGGGGGGGGGGGGGGATTGTAGGAGGAAGCAGAGTCAAGGCTACCAGACACCGTTGGCCTGAGGCGAATCACATCGCCAAACGCTATCGTGCTAAAACGCGATAAACCCGGGAATACACCTGCTCGAGCAAAGCAAACACAACAGTAGAGTGTGCGCAAGCAAAAAGTCGGTGCATCAACACGGTGAAAATACACAAAGGTACAGTATATTTACCAGGTTTCCGGCACCAACGCACAGACAACAGACGTGAGTGATGTTGCCGTCAGAAAGGGCCGATTCATTAGCAGATATAACCGCGTGCTACGAGGCTACAGGCTGACAGCAGCGTGGTGGAGTCAGTCGCACTTATCTCAAGGGCAGGTACGCTGCCTCTATTGACAGGGAGCGAGTGTAGAGATGAGGAACTTCATCTTATCAGCTGCATTCTGGATATATACAGAGATTTACGATGGTTTCTGGTGATAAATGATTGCTACTCTCTCAGAACATCTGTGGCATTTCAGTCATGAACGGGACTAAACAGAGTACAGACCATTGGACTGCCAGTAACTGTTTGGCCATGCACGTGTGGACTGTGTGCGATTGTGTGCGTACAGTGTGCAACTATGAGTGTGTGTGTGTGTGTGTGTGTAACAGTTCCTGTAAAAAAAACTATGTACTAGAATGTACATAACTGTGTACAAGTATGTGTAAATATATATGAAAATGTATCACACTCCACACAGAAATGCACAAACACATAGGCATGTAGGCCACACACACACACACACACACACACACACACCCAGTTCAGAAACGGTGAAGTGCTGGCGCTACGCCACTCCGCACATGCAACAGGCAGCCACAGCCAGCGCTGATAAGGGGAATGAGGTAATCTCCACAGCAGCTCCCATAAGATCATAAACACTTCAAATAATCTGGGGCCAATAACAGGCTCCTGCCCCTTCTGCCTCCCGTGGGGCTTTAGAGCCGCGATACCGCCCCGTTTCCATGGTGACGTGCGGGACCTGGCGTCGGGAGCCGGTAAACGGGCGGGCAGGATCTGATCCCCGCCCGGAGGCGCGCGTCAGGCTTTCGCAGGATCCCCGTGGTCGTGGCGTATGCGGCGAAAGATATCGGCTGAGTGGCAGCTGGGAGGTGATGTGCGAGCGCGCAGGAGGGAGCGAGCGCGCAGGAGGGAGCGAACGCAGCGACTCTCTTTTCTCGGGGCTGGAAATTACTTCGGCTGTTTCTGGGGCGCCGTCGGCTCTGGGACGGATTCCAAGCCTCGGGCGGCGGCAGTGGCGGTATGCGGCGGAATGCTGGCGTGGTACTGGCACACCGAGCAATCGCATTAATGCAAAAACACCGCAGGGGGTCGGAGGCAGGAAAGGAGCACTCAAGCTTTTTCGGTCAAATCACAGAATCCTCTGAATCCTCCACCAGGTGGCCCCTGAGGAGCTTCACACAACCTGTGGTGTCCCTCATAGCGAAGACCTTCAGACAGCACATCCCAGACCCTCATATTAGGCCAGCGATGGGCCTACAGACAGCCAGCCCTGGGCCTACAAACAGCCAGCCGTGGGCCTACAGACAGCCAGCCCTGGACCGACAGACAGCCAGCCCTGGGCTTACAGACAGCCAGCACTGGGCCTACAGACAGCCAGCACTGGGCCTACAGACAGCCAGCACTGGGCCTACAGACAGCCAGCAGGGTGGCCTGGACACATTCACCCTCACAGGAATGTAATTTATTTTTCTTCCATTTTGACATAATTAAAACTGGAACAATCTGAATAGCCTTTTCTTAAATGCCACTCAATTATGTGTGGGCAGCTCTTATCTCCTTAATTAAGCACGCTGTTTTCATTTATTGTGAAAGAGAGCACTCTGAAAGCCAATTGAATGGTTGTGAAGGCCATCACCTCTTCAGTCTGTGGTAGTGCTCCTGACCCGGCCTGATCTTCACTCACTTTTCCCAACCTTTTAAGTGTCAGTGTTCATTGCCAGTGTTCATTGCCAGTGTTCACAGTCGGTGTCACTTACCCTTCTTAGGGCCGGATTTAATAAGACCTTTAGCATGTGCTAAATATATTATCACATGCAAAAACCAATAACATGACCAATGATTGGTCATGGCATTTTTTTTTTTGCACCAATCGTTGCTTGTGTTATTAGTTTTGCGTGGGCGAAAAGGTTTTGCACACGCTAAAGGTCTTGGTAAATCAGGCCCTTAAGAGTCAGAGGCCAGTGTCAATGTTCAATGTCAGTGTTCCTTCACTGACTGAGTGTCAGTGTTGTTTACCTGGTGTAGTGTCAGTGTTGCTTACCCGGCTGAGCGTCAGTGTTCCTTGCTTACAGGTTCGGCAGCGGACCCGGAGTTTTCCCGGCTGGATGGCTCCGCACACCGTCTTACAGAAGACGTAGAAACTGCTGTGGGATCTCGACTCTGCATGCGCGCGCACACACACACACACACACACACACACACACGCACGCACGCACGCACGCACACACACACACACACACGCACACGCACAAGTTAATCAGAAACAGCACAAGTGTTTGTACACCGACGCCTTAAATAACAGCAATTCCAAAGATATTTCACGGTAGCACACAATCAGTAAAAGAGTAACAGACAAACCGCAATAATAGAAAAACTGTAAATGGGTCAATGAATAAGGTTTTCAAAGAACTTAAAAAGTGTGTTACCTCTGCATTCATATTTCTCTGATTCAGTACAACAAAGGCTGATATGTTTACTCCCCCATAAATGCTTTTGAAGTAATACATTTTTCTGTTCATTGCCCATAAACAAAATTGTTTAAACATCAATATTTAGACCAGCTGAAATATATATCACTTTAAAAAAATATATGAAAACAACCAATCATATTAATCAGTGTGCATTGCTACAATTCCCGTTATCGATTTGGATAGCACAGATATGGCTATTGTCATATGATATGGTTGACAATGGTGTTTTTTTATTTTTCATTATTGGTTGCACCAAATGACATTTAAAAAATGTGTTGTTACAACAACAAAAATTTCTTATTTATATGCTTCA